>JAHFWI010000096.1:0-600000 GCA_028554975.1 Himalopsyche kuldschensis
TGAATTAAATATCTCGTTTTTCTGTCAACTGTTTAAATGATTCGAGCTTGTTAAAATCTTTTTTTTGAAAGAAGTAAATAAAATTTGGAAATAAATCTTCATTTATAAATTAAGAGTATTACTCGATTATTTTTCGAAATACTCGAGTACTTGAAAAATGGACGAATATTCTCGAGTATCGAGTACTCGATACTCGAATTGGAGTCCCTATGTGGCAGCCACCGGGTGAAAAATGCGAAAGGTTTTTCGGAGCTTTCGCCGTGTCTATAGACTTCGGATTGCAATCCCGCGGATATTATTTATTTAAAAAACGTTCTAATCTATTGAAAAAGGTCGATTCGCATTATTCAGTCAGTGCCTTTATTGAAAGTAATTGATATATATATTATTCATCTTAAGGGGGTATTCTGGTCTAAAGGCCAAAATTTTAGATTTTTTTGCTAAGTGCAATTAAAAAAAGAGAATAACAATTTAACAATGTCTATTTATTTTACCAGATATTTATTAATGTTTTAAAAATATTCCATCAAATATTCAACAAAAAACTAAGAATCTTAAAAGATACAGGCTGGTAAAGTGGGGGTCTCAAAAAAATAGCGCGCCCTGGTTGCCATGATCCCAACTCACGTTGTCTCTTGAAATTTCAGAATTTTTTATAATTAGTAAATATTGTTTTTTTTTTATAATCCTAATATATAACATAAAAATGTATAAAGAAGGTTCATAACAAATTTCATCTAAATCGGTTCAGTAGAACTTGAAATATCATGGCAACCATTTTTTTAAATATCCGATAGAAAATTCCGAGAAAAAAGATTCCGTGTTTAAAGTTTGGGGCAAAAACCGCCCAGATTGCTGAGATTCTACGTCACTAAAATGGCTATAAACTTGAGCCTCGTATAACACGTTTTTATACAACACGGATGTATAAACGGAGACATATTTTTATATAACACGGTTTAAGGGTGGAAAAAATGCAATAAACATTTGTCGTGGTATTGTTGGAGAAGGTTTTTATGACATCCAAGAAATATTGGAAGATCGTACGTTGAACGAAGAAGTCGAAATTTTGGATGAACTTACCACAATTAAAAACTCAGAAAGTAGTTGCAGTGAATTAGCTACATGTTTCACATTAAAAACAATAAATGACGACCTGGAATTGGCTATTAAATTAGATTTTTTTAAATTAAAAATGATCCTATAATAGAAAGAAGTTCGAACTTCAAGAGGGAATTACAAAATATTTTGGAACCTTATAAGGATACGGTAAGAAAAATAGCAATGTATTTTAGTTCTACATAAATTATTTTATATATTTGTTGATAGCTATTTCTGCTTACGCCTGACGAAGGCGTAAGCCGAAATAACCATCAACAAATAGGACTCTCCACTCGGTTGGCAAACAAATAGGACATGAATAATAATGCATGTTGTGAGGATGTTGGAGTCAAGAGAACAAGCTCATGGGCGGCACGGCACCATGTTACGCCCAAACTAGTAATAAACGACTGTGGACTAGACTCCAATTCAAGTATAGATTACTCGAGCACGAGTATTACGAGGATTACTCGAGTATTTTGAAAAAAACTCGAGTAATACTCGTAATTTATAAATGAAGATATGTATATTTTAAAATTGTACTAACTAAAGTCCGGTCCGTGGCGCAGTGTCAACGGCGTTGGCTTGCGTGCCGGATCGCCCGAGTTCGATTCCCGGAACGAGTGGATTTTTTCAGTCGATAAATCTGTTCAAAGGCATGGGTGTTTGTGTTGTTGTAAATCCCTTCCCACCTTTCCGATCCCAAAGAGCGACGCATAGTGACAGCGATTAGCTGATCACTAGTCCTGTCCTAGTTCTCGTATCCTTTCCATCCCTACTCTCTTCGGAAAAAGAGAGGTTGAGCAACTGAGTAACAAGCAGTTCTCGTAGAAAAAACAAATGTTGAGATAAACTCCGTGAGGAGTCCATATGCTCCAAGTTGGGAGCGGACATGGTTTAAAAAATATTTATGATGTTTAACCATTGCGTTGAGTCTTACGAGTGGATTTTACTGTCAGGAAATATAGTTGAGATGTTGAGTAATTGGAGTCTCTAATTGAATCCCAACTGAATGGATTCATATTTTCCTTTTTACGGGAAGCATGGAGGGAGTTATAGAATCAAAATAAAGCAAACAAATAATTATACTATTTTTGAAGTTAGCATAACAAAATATTAACTAATGAGATGCAATCAATCTTGTAGGGTTGGGTCCAATTTGTAATTTTATCATTTTAAAATATTAGAATCAATCAGGCGTAAGGAAATACTTAATTCGATATTCTTCTTAGAACGCAAACCTTAATTTTGTATGAACTTCAAACCTTGTATAACATGAATTTGTACTACACGACGTTTTTGTGGAACCATATAGCCGTGTTTTACGAGGCCCAAGTGTATCTCCAACAATAATTGGAAATAAAACAAAAACCCTGTAAGGACATATTATTGAACTTATGCAATAAAAAAAACGGATTTTCAGAATCTTAGACCAGAATACCACCTCGACAACTGTAAAAATTGACAACGTTACACATTATATATATAACCAGGGCTGTGGAGTCGGAGACGGAGTCGTGGAGTTGGAGCTTTATAGCCGGAGTCGTACTCGGAGTCGGAAATTTTGAAAAGTTTTAACTTTTTTATTTTTGCATTTAATATGTCAAATTTGACTTTTGGCCGCATTGATAGGGTTGATATTTAATTGAATACACATAAATAGGAAAGTTAGGGAAAAAAGTCATGATATTAACCTTTTTTTAGTCGGAGTCGTATTTTTGGTCAATGTCGGAGTCGTGGTTTTGGTAAATGCTGGAGTCGGAGTCGGACATTATTTTACCAACTCCACAGCCCTGTATATAACCTTTCATGTTGTAAATGACGCAAAACATGAACACAGAATAACACTGTTGTATTATTTATGAACATGCACGAAAGCAGGCAGTTAGCTTTGTTCCATATTTAGTCGTTATCTGAAGAAAGTTGATATGAACAACCAGCTTCGTTGCATCTCCGAACACGCTCCTAATTACCATGACATCAAAGTTTAGTCGTTAAACTTTATAATACATGTTGTTTTAGAAATTTTAGCAGTAACTAACATAAAAGCTTGTTATATTTACTTGGTTATGATTAATATTACAACAATGCTGATCAACAATTTAATCAGCATTATCTCAGTTTTTATCATCTCATGCACAATTGACAATAACGTAGAATAAAACTTTACTCTTTAAGCCATCGATATATGAGGGGTGTAAAAACATAACCGCCTCTATCCATATATTATCATTTTTGAGATAATGATTGATTAATGTTACGGTTCTTACGTTCTATGACCTGCAATCTTCCGAACCAACGAAAAATTACCTCTAAGCCAATTTAAAATCGACATCGAAAATGACGATCAAATGCATAACCGCCTCTCTCCACCATATGTGAAGGTCAAAACCGCCATAATCTGAATGCACCACTCACGAGCCAGGGGACACTGACCTACCGCCCTGTCACCATACAAACGTTTTGTGTTCCCTTTGCAAATTATACTTGAAAATTAAAATCTGTAAAAAGTTTTGTTCAGTTAAATAAATAAATGGTCAGTTAATATTTTAAATGGTCAATTATATGGCATGTATTTAAATTAAACGGTCAGTAATATATTTTAATGGTTAGTTATTTATTAAATAAATAAATGGTCAGTAAATTTTATCAAATATGGTCGTATGAGACAAATTTATGACATGTTCTATGAAAAATTAGCGCATGAAATGACATTTACTATTTTTTAAATGACCGTTTATTATTTTAACTGACCATTTATTATTTTTAACTGACCGTTTTAAGTATTTATAACTGACCATTTATCGAATTAGAAACTGACCAAATAATTAGCAGTCGATATATATGTATGTTCATGCTCAAATCACAAATAATAAGTTTATTGCTTTTGCGATGTGAAAAAAGATGAAAACATTGGAAAGAAAATTACATAGATATAAGAGTGAAAAAAAAATGGAAATTGGCAAAGAATTCAACCAAGGGAGTTCCGACAAAATCAACTATAATACATAGCAAAGGACTCGTCTGAACTCACTCACGTCCATAAGAAATATGTCAACATCCTGCCAATGGGGATGCCACTGGGAAGAGCGTTAGTGATTTTCAACGAAATTGCTTAGGATGTCGACATATTTCATGAGTGAGTTCAGACGAGAACCATTTTGTATGTATTATAGTTGATTTTGTCGGAACTCACTCGGTTGACTTCTTTGCCAATTTCCAATTTATTTTAACTTTTTTATTTCACTCTTATATCTGTAAACTAGGTATTTTTTCATCTTTTTCCACATTGCAAAAGCAATAAACTTATAATTTGTATTTTTTTCAATGTAATTAATAAATAAATTAATCAAAAAAAATTACAGAGATAAATAATCGAACCAAAAAAACGCCTTGGAATTCTTCGCGGGTTCTTTCCCACACGGTCTGGGAATAACTGGGATACAAAGGGTTAAGAATAAAATTCAATGACTCTACGCCAGGAGTTCTCTCAAAATTAGTTTTTGGTTATCACATCGACAATGGTGAAATTTCTCGTGCATTTCCCAAATATGGAGGAAATGGTAGGTAAACGGGTGATTAAGCGTGGAATTATTTGCCGTACACATACAAGTGCTTCAAAAACAGTTTGAAGAGAAATTTCTGCAGTTTACGACTATCGAGCCAATGGTCTCCTTTACTGTCAATCTTTTAACTTGCCAATTAAAAACAATATAAATAGAAACAAAAAAAAAAATTACACTGATAATCTTTTCTAATCTTAAGAGTTTTCACTTTACAAGAAAAAAAGAAGCAACTGAGTAACAAATAGTTATCGTAGAAAAGAACATATGTTAAGATAATCGCTGCAAAGAGTCCACATGCTATACATTGGTAGCGGACATGGTTAAAAAAAAAATTGTCTTTTAATACCTAATATTCTTAGAAAAAATAGTTGGCGCCCGCCGTCTCACATTTTTCTTCAAATGCGCTCTTGGGTCCAATTAGGTTGGGAGCCCCTGCTAAAGATCAACATATTTACTGACGTGACAACGTCTTATAAATCGATGAACGCCCGCTGCACGCACGAAAAAACATGACTCATTGTCCCGTTTGTCGCGTTACGCCGAAGGCAAGCGTGTGAGCGAGAGCGCGGATAAGCGATAGAGAGGCACGATCGGCCTACCGTTCGGATTGTGCCGCATCTATCTCTCTTCCACTCGATTGGTCGATGCGTCTGAGTAGAAAAGAGACAGCGGCAGCACACAGCTTATACACCTACAGTACCTACACGTGATCTGTTTACAACTGTTTATAAAGTGAAGTGAAATGTTAATGTGGTTTTCATTGTTTATATTACAACAACAATTGCGGCAATAAAGGTAATTAATTCTTGCATATTAAAAATCTGATTAACGTATAACAAATATACAAAATATCGTATCCATACAAAATAATGATAATTCAATAAAAATGATTCCATTTTATTCATAAAAGTATGCAATCATTTCATCAATGTTTTCTTATGACGTTGTCACGTTAAACTATCGTCCGTAAACCGACTTTATTTTATATACAAATCTTTTTTCTATTTATGAGGGCTTGTTGTTGTTCTCACCAAAATAGCTGCTGGTTCATAATGTTTCAACGCCAATATTTGCTTTTTAGAAGTATAGCCGCTCTAGAAAATTATTAACAAATCAACCCAACACAATAATAAAACACATCAACGAAGCGAAATTTTGACAGGAGAATGTAATCGTTTTCCATCAAATCGCTTTCATTTCCTTCGGCGTAGCGTTTTCACCTGTCAGACTAATGCAGGCATGCCCAAACCGTGGCCCGCAAGCTATTATGACCTTTTGAAGGTTTTGAGTGGCCTTTTTGAGTTTTTCAACTATCGCTACATTTTGTTATTGCTCTGACAAATTTGTTGGAAAGATTTATGAAAAACTAGTATTGCTACCCGGCGTCGTTCGGACTAAGCGACCAATAATTATTTAATGTTATATCATTCGACATAATTATATCACAAAATCTAACATCCAAAATAGAGTTAAAATAAAATCACAAACTTTATTTAATTTGATGACAGCCCCATTCTCGTCCATTAAAATGTCCAAATTCAAGGAAAAAATCTAATTTGCTGTCAAAGAAATGTCAAATAATACCTTAATCCAAAGGGAATTACAGACCCACAGACATACATACGCTGTTTTGGTTTTATATATAAGATTATTTACAATGACTATAATACTCTCTCGAATGACACAACCAAATCAACTAAACGATTGGTCAAAATTGAAACAAACGTGGAACATATGTAAGTTCGATGCCTGTGCATCCTAACTTTTTGACGCCTTATAAACTTCTCTTTTATTACAAGAAAATTAAAATCAATCATGTTTTTTTTGGTTAATAAGTACCGTAAAACGGAATGAATAGAGACTTGTATAGAATAGAGGTTCATATATTCCAATCTTTATAATCTGTATTTTTGTCTCTATTCACCTGCAAAGTCTCGATTTACCCTCTCTCGTCTCTATGCACCCCGATTCAATGTGAATAGAGACATCGAACAAAATTGACTGTGTCTTAATAACGATAGTGAATATTTGAAAAATATTGTCATGATTGTGTAGTAGGACCATAGAAACAAGTTTCAAGCCATTCATATTTGAATTATTTGGCACAAGTATTTAGATCATGTATTTTCTTATTTGGCCCTCGACGTGATTTCAGTTGGCCATCCCTGGTCTTTTGTGTTGCCATACCCACTTTATTTCGCTCCGGGTATTCCGCAAAATAAAGGAATCATTCAATATTGTGCGATTGTCGTGGCGACGTGGGAAGTGAGTGCTTCTATTATACCATGTATATATGAAAGCACTCACGCATCAGAAGTCAAATCGGGTGAGCTCTTTGACGCATTGATAACATATCAATTTCGTTTGCTGTGGGGACGACTCTAAGACAGTGGTTCTCACTAGGGCTTCCAATCCCGGTCGAAAATTTTGATCCCGGGATTCCAATAAGTCGATCCCGTTTTTCTTGCGTCATATAAAGAGAAAATCTCATTCTCCATTTGTAAATTTTCATGTATTTTCTCAGTATTGAAACAATATTGAATTATTTGTGTTTATCTTTTATCGAATTCGACATGTAATTTTCTATACCAGCCTACAAAAACAGTTTTCATGTAATACATTAGAAATGCCAGTGCCAAAAAATCAAACAAAAAAGCAAAAGAAAAATATCTAATTTCTCAAAGCATAAAACATTTCGCTGTTTTTATTAACCCCCGAAAGGCGGCTCCTGAAAAATAACTTGTGATCCAAAGGGGGGGACTAAAAATTCCCCACTGTTATGGCTTTATTGGGATAGATTGCATTACAAAAATAATATATATTGTGCCTTAACGCATCTTTATACATCGTTCTAAAAATATATATATTTAAAAATTGATAGTTTCATATTTTATGTCTTGCATGAACGGACAAGCAGATCGTATAGATGTTCAAGACATACTGGCGAAATCAAAACTATTAACGTAAGCGCTTATCTACACCTTCTCATGTTAAAGGCATCCATTTGATTTGAAACGTACGTTTGAAATAAGATAACGTTATCTTATCGCGTATGGGCAATGGTGTTTGAATCCTGGCAATTTATAGCGACAGTATAAATGGTTTTCGGCAAATATTAATCCAACTGATTTTATTTTTTATTTAATTGCAACGAAACTACTTGATCAAAATTATATTTTTTTACTGAAAAAGGTGTAAAAAACAATTGTTCATGAATACTAAAAGTTTACACATTGTATCACTAATATAAAGATATATATTTAAGATATAGTGGCAGTGGTAGACAACTGTATTACCCACCGGGAAAGCAATGTTAAAAAACCGCGATTCCGTAACACGTCATAATGAGGTATGTTTTTCGATATTTTGTTTTACCATGCTAATAAATACGCAAGCCCTGCGATATTAATCAAGTAGTCAAATCTATTGAGGAGTTCCTGGAAGGAAAAAAAAAAATATTATGGAGTACAAAGGGACGAATGACCTTATTTTATGATTAAGAATACCAAAAGATTACACACTTTATCACAAATATTATTTAATTAAGGATTTCGACAGAGGGTGCTCAGTTTAAGTAAATCCGTGCACTTGAAATCAGGGCTGTGGAGTCGGAGTCGGAGTCGTCGCGGCGATTTGGCCAGAGTCGTACTCGGAGTCGGAAATTTTTAAAAGTTTAAACTTTTTATTTTTGCATTTTAAATGTCAAATTTGGCTTTTGGTCGCATCAATAGGGTTGATATTTAATCGAATACACATAAATAGGAAAATTAGGGGGAAAAGGTGACGATATTGACCTTTTTTTGGTCGGAGTCGGAGTCGTGGTTTGATAAATGCTGAAGTCGGAGTCGGACTTTTTTTCACAAACTCCACAGCCCTGATTGAAATGCCTGAAAATTCCGAAAGGCAAAACCCGGGTCATTAGCGATGAAACTCATGGAAAAATACAAAATTTAAAACAGTTCAAATTTGATATATATTTAAGATAAAGTAACAGTGGTGGTATACTGTCTCACCCACCGGTACGGAAATGTTAACAAAGACTGACTTTAAGATATATAGACGCATTTATTATTCCAAAGAGAGGAATAACATTGCTTGATTGAAGTGAACATGCGGTACCCAAAGAAAAAAAAATGTATAAAATAACAAAGTTTTCGACCGTGCCGTGCTTTTGAAGGCGGCTCTAAAAGCACTGCAAAAACAAAACGTAAGTGAAGGACCGCTCGGAAAACTCCCTCTCGTGCTGTGTCAAGTCAAGTCTTGGAAAAGCAAGCTTACGAACTACGTGATCCTCATCCTTGGGCTGATCGACTGTCTACTGCAGTGGTCGGCAACCTTCTGAGATAATTTCAATTAGGGATTTCGACGGAGGGTTCTTGATGGAATTTCAATATCAAATTTTAATTTTGTTCATATAGTCGGAGTCGTATTCTTTTTAACAACTTCACAGCGCTGTTTTTATAATAAAATTCACTGTATAGGGTATTTCAATAGGGACGCTCAAAATATGTTACTTTGTCCTGCTGAGTAGATTATTCATTGTTTAGTGGCCAAATTTGAGTCAACCAGTTTTGTAAATAATCGGCCAACACCTACCTGTACGTCATCAAAATACAATATCTGGTGAAAACATTGCTGCTGTGTGTGAAAGTGTACAGGAAAACCCAAGGCAGCTTATTTCTCGTCGTTCACAAGAACTTGGCTTTTCTGCGACTTCAACTCGGCGAATTTTGAATCGGGCCTTATGTCTGCACCCGCATAAAATCCAACTAAACAAGGAACTTCAGGTAAACGACCGCAGACAACGCCTGATTGGGTTCTGGAGCAGTTGGAAGTTTACACAAATTTGTCAAAAAAGTCAACTTTAGCGACATGGCCCATTTTATAATGAATGGATATTGGCAGACATTTGATGCTATATTCCATATTTAATGCCGTAAAATATACTTACAAATGAAATTAAAATTTAGTCGAAATCTCACAAACAACTTGTTTTATTTACATTTCAAAACTAAGCGTCCTTATAAAAAGACCCTTTATATATAAGAAGTAAGTACTATTGTTTTTATTGATTTAACTTTAGAGGGATAAAAAAAAACCTAAAAAAGGTAAGAAATCAATCTGGTACCTATTCAAGGATTTTGACTGAGTGCACGGATTTACTTGAACTAACGCGCAGTAAACAGTTTGTATTGTTTATATGAGGGCTTTGGAGTCGGAGTTGGAGTCGGAGTAGGAGTCGTCGCAGCGTTTTGGCCGGTTTCGTACTCGGAGCCGGAAATTTTGAATAGTTTGAACTTTTTATTTTTGCATTTTAAATGTCAAATTTGGCTTTTGGCCGCATTGATAGGGTTGATATTTAATTGAATACACGTAAATAGGAAAATTAGGGGAAAAAAAGTGACGATATTAACCTTTTTTAGTCGGAGTCGGAGTCGTGGTTTTGGTAAATGCTGGAGCCAGAGTCGGACTTTTTTTCACTGACTCCACATACCTGGTTTATATACAAAAATAAAAGTTGATAACTGACTTAAATTGATATTAAAATGTAAATTAGCGAAAATTTTATGTAAACGGGTTTCAATTTATTTATTTGATTTGCTATAATTACGGGATTTTGAATGTAGTTTAACGTTTGGGTGCAGTGGCGGGCCACAGCCATAATTGATATCCACCAATAGCCAGAACTGACAGTTAATGATTTTATTACATATAATAAATTTATATATTAACATTTGACTTAGAAACAGGCAATCCTATTTGAAATGACTGATCTAACGCGATCTCTAAAGTGTGTCTGTCACTGGTACTAAAAACGTTTTACTAAAAATTTTCACCTCACAATTTTAGTATTTTTTTAGGTCATTATAAAATTTAAAAAGCTGTATGTTAAATAAATCTTTCAGACGCTTACGGGCTTTAATCGAATCTAAGAGGTATTACGCACGCAATATGAATAATTTCGCGGAGAAATAATGTAAAAAACGTTTAGTCACAGACTGTTGGGTAAAGAAGATATCTGTTTCAAAATACGTAATGCGGTATCTTGCCACGCCACACGTGACGTATTATAAAGTGACGCAAATGCAAAAGCTTTTTTTTTATTATTTAAACGTTTCAAATGTAGTAGGGTAAAACCTACAATTGTCGGCCACTTAAGGATTTTTTCAATTTTAGTATTTTTTTGTGGACACTTATAATAGAAAAGGCAAAATAAAAAAAATACTGTGTGCTAGATTGATGATTTTTTTATAATAATCAATTTTTAAAATACGTAAAAAAAAATTTTTCACCGTAAGAAAAATAGTTAAAAAAAAATGGTACAAAACTACAATTATGGGCCACTTTCTGCAATTTTTGGCCACCAAAAGATTCAATTATTGGCCAACCGCCAAAAGTTGTAATAAAAAATATTTTTTTTTTAAAACAGAAACTAAATGTATAATTACATCACCCCAAATCATTATTGAGTGTAAAATCAAGTGATTTATTGGATTCCAACATCATTTGTTAAGCTGCAGTCATTGGCCAAAAAGTCAACATTTTCCTAGAGATATCGGAGAAATGTAATAAATACATAGGTGATTAGTAGTATTATTAAAACATTATTCATGCAATAAAAAAATATATTTTAGAATTTTTTTATAAGAATTTATAGGATAAGCTTGGCCGGCCAGTAATAGAAATTGTATGAGTTTTTGGAATCAGTTAATGGCCACCATCATAATAACCTTTTACAAAAATATTTTCAATGCATAAAAATAATTATTTTATAATATCACTAAAGACGAATAATTCTGTTAAATTTAAATTTAAATTAATTAACTTACAAACGTGTATGATGCTTTTAGACTGAAGTCCAATCCTTACTATATTTACAAGAATCTCACATGCTTTACGGTGACACTCCGGCTGTCCGATTAAAATGTGTTTTTGGAGTTGTTTGGGAATTCATAAAATAACAATTTTATGTTTAAACGATAGAGGAATAATAAAGGAACTATATTATATAAACCAAAAGTTGGAAATGTTGTTTTGGTTTATAAAAAAACTAGATTTTATATGTAAGTGGCCAATATTTGTAGCTGGCCCAAAATAGGAGGTTTTACCCTAAATACATAAAGAAGTTTCACGAAACTAGTTTTAACCCATGAAATACGGTCCCTGAAAAATAACTTGTGATCCAAAGGGGGGGACTAAAAATACCCCAGTGTTTTGGCTTTATTGTACTCTGGCCTGTGGAGTCGGTAAAAAAAGTTCGACTCCGACTCTAGCATTTACCAAAACTACGACTCCGACTCCACTTTTGACCAAAAACACAACTCCGACTCTGACTAAAAAAGTTTAATATCGTCCCTATTTTTTGCCTAATTTTCCTATGTATGTGTATTCAATTAAATATCAACACTACCAATCCGGCCAATAGCTAAATTTGACATTTAATATGCAAAAATAAAAAGTTCAAACTTTTCAAAATGTCTGACTGCGTGTACAACTCCGGCCAAATCGCCGCGACGGGTCCAACTCCGAGTCCGGCCAAAAAGCCCTGACTCCACGACTCCGACTCTGACTCCATAGCCCTGCTTTTAACCCTTGAAAGACGGTCCCTGAAAAATAACGTGTGATCCAAAGAGGGGGACAAAAAATTCCCCAGTGTTTTGGCTTTATTGGCATAGATTGCATTAAATAAATGTTATATTATGCTTTAACGTATCCTTATACAACGTTCTAAAAATATTTATATATAAATCGATAATTTTACTCTTATTATTCATATTTTAAGTCACACATATATGAGACAACTTGATCGTGCTCATGTTTATTCCAGACTGGCGACATCAAAACTGAGGACGCCACCGCTTATCTACACCTTTTAATGTAAAAAGCAACCATTTGATTTTAAACGATATTTTTTTAAATTTTTAAAAATTTTAAAAAGCATAAATAATTTGGTATTACAGCTTACGCCAATGCGCCAAATATTCTTAATTGCGAAAGTCATACTGACTCATAATGACTCATTTGAACTCATTACCGGGATTTCTATCTAATTATGGTTGACAGACATGTAGATTTATTTATTTTTATTAAATGCACTTAATTTTGGGCTTTTACTTTGTTAATGTTAATTCATACTTAAGTGATAGTTTTGCATTGCTAAGAGGTCTTGAACATTTTATTTTAAGTCTATTTTTCTTTTAATTTGCTTTAATTTATTTGCTTAGTTTGTTCACCAATTGTTTGTCATACCTTGTTTTCATACTTAACTTTTGCATAAATACCACTGTTTTATTGTATTCCTTATCAGTTGATAATGCTCGCCATGAGCGAAACCGGTCCTGATGAAATAAATCTCATGTGGAAAAGGTACTAAAAATGTGTTATTATTTTTATTATAATGTCTTTCCGCCAAGTATTGACAGTGAACACCTTAAAAGTGATATTTGTATGCTATTATCTGATGAGTATTTGCGATACTAAATTCAAAAATCCCGATAAATATAGTTCTAACTTACTATAATATAACTAATCATAGTTCTGACGAGGGCGTAAGCCGAAATAGCTATCAACAAAAATATATAAAATAATTTATGTAGAACTAAAATACATCGTTATTTTTCTTACCGTATTATAATAGAGTTCTACCAAGTAAATGCGTACTCAATCAAGAAACTCGTTTACATCAAATTTTCGCAAATTTACATTTTAATAGCAATTTAACTTTAATTTTTGTATGTAAACGATACAAACTGTTTACTGCGCGTTAGTTCAAGTACATCCGTGCACTTGCATGCCTGAAGATGCCGAAAGACGAATCCCGGCCCGTTAGCGACAAAACTCAAGAAAATAACCAAATTTTAAAAAATCATTTTTATGTTATATATAGAAATTTTTCAGTAAAAATTTGATTGTTTTTCCAAAGATAATTCAAGAAACGTGTTCATAGATTTCACATTTATCTCAAACTAGTATTCGAACCCGGCTTCGCTCGGACCAGTTTGGGGTTATGTTCAGCTCGGCGCGTAAATTCGGACGGGCCAAGTTGAAACAACTTTTTTCAAAATTTAAAAGACTAGGTCAATTAAAAAGGAATTAAAATGAACATTTCAGCCTGGCATTGACATTTCACAGCCCCTTTCATACATTGACAGCCCCATTCTCGCCCATTAAAATGTCCAAATTCAAGGAAAAAATCTAATTTGCTGTCAAATAATACTTTCACGTAAATAAAAACATTATTATATTAATAAAAGCCGGGAAAAGTTCAGTAGAAGACTAATTTATTACATTTTGACTAAATGTCTTCGCTGATAAAAAAATCAAACATATTTTCTTTCATATTCGTTTTTATGGCAACTAAATGACCAACAATGCAAAAGGGAATTACAGACCCACAGACATACATACGCCGTTTCGGTTTTATATATGTACTACTCGATACTCGAGTAATTGGATTCTCTACACACACATTGATAACGAAACAAATTTACTGTCGAAACTTTCGCGAGCGAAATCAATTCGTTTGTTTGAACTTGCAAGAACAATGCAATAGGGAATTACAGGCATACATCCCCCTTTTCGGTTTTATAAAGGGTATTTCAATAAGGACGCTCAAAATATGTTACTTTGTCCTGCTGAGTAGATTATTCATTGTTTAGTGGCCAAATTTGAGTCAACCAGTTTGGTAAATAATCGGCCAACGCCTACCTGTACGTCATCAAAATACAATATCTGGTGAAAACATTGCTGCTGTGTGTGAAAGTGTACAGGAAAACCCAAGGCAGCTTATTTCTCGTTGTTCACAAGAACTTGGCTTTTCTGCGACTTCAACTTGGCGAATTTTGAATCGGGCCTTATATCTGCACCCGTATAAAATCCAACTAACCGAGGAACTTCAGGTAAACGACCGCAGACAACGCCTGATTGGGTTCTGGAGCAGTTGGAAGTTTACCCAAATTTGTCAAAAAAGTCAACTTTAGCGACATGGCCCATTTTATAATGAATGGATATTGGCAGACATTTGATGCTATATTCCACATTTAATGCCGTAAAATATACTTACAAATGAAATTAAAATTTAGTCGAAAACTCACAAACAACTTGTTTTATTTACATTTCAAAACTAAGCGTCCTTATAAAAAGACCCTTTATATAAGATAAGACATATTTTTACTGAACATCCAGCTACGAAATAACAAAGTTTATTCAATGTATAGACACAAATATTCGGATATATTATTCGAGTGGATCAAAGGTAGACTGGCTATGTATAATTCACTTGAAGGTGATCTTTCTTACTAACCAATTTTGGTATTATACACTGTACGCAATATTGTCGCGCGATTAAATTAATATGGCTTAGAAAGCGTAACGTCTAGGGGCTCAAAAGTTGTCATCGCTGGAAACGGGATCCCGGTATTTTGCTGTCTTTACAATACTAATAATCAAATCGCATGTACCAGCATTTTCACTAAAAGCGAGCAATAAATGATGTTTATTTAAAATTTTAAAATAAATCAAACAAATATCAGGAGGTAATTTTCAAAAGTGGACAATTCCAAAATATTTATTTTCAGCTGCCAGTTTTAGATTCAACTCTTTTATTCACATGGAAAAGTTTTGAATGTTTACACATTATCCGTAATTATTTAGCTTAAAACATATTTTAAAAATATTAATAGTAAACACAAATTTATATGAAAAATGCAATGAAAATATCTCACATTCTCAGTTTTTCAACAAATGGATTTGTCCACTTTTGAAAATTACCTCCTGATATATGGTGTATAATTGAGGTAATTAAGAATTTCGACTGAGGGACATATTTGAATTGTTTGAATTTTGTACTGCCCACGAGTTTTGTCACCTTTTCAATCCCTCGGCATCTTCAGGCATTTCAAGTGTTATTTTTATGTCACTATCAGTTCATTCGTATTTTAAAAAATCCCTATAATCATAACAAACCCACTTTATTCATTGAAACTTTTTTGTAATAAAAATAATAACTCATTTTTTGTAATTTTTCCACATGAGATTTATTTCATCAGGACCGGTTTCGCTCATGGCGAGCATTATCAACTGATGTGGAAAAAGTAGTAAAAATGTGTTATTATTTTTATTATAATGCCTTTCCACCAAGTTTTGACAGTGAACATCTTAAAAGGAAACTTCTTTACATAAATTTTCGCTAATTTAAATTTTAAAAGCAATTTAACTTCTTTATCTACTTCTATATTTGAAATAAAATTACAAACTGTTAATTATTTCAGTTTGGCACATCCGTTCACTTGAAATGCTTGAAGATCCCCAAAGGCGAAACCCGGGTCGTTAGCGACAAAACTAATGGAAAAGTACAAAATTAAAATTTGAAAAATAATACGGTATTTATTTCGCCCGTTTTTTAAATACTGGTTTTTGTATACGAGATATCCCGATACTGCTATTTTATCCCGGTTGTACAGCCCTCGGTAACAAAGGACAACTAACCAATACCCACAAGATTATGTTTGTTCGCTCTATTGACAATTTGAATCCTCTTTTCCCACCAAGCCACATTGAATATTGTAATAGGCGAGCAAATAGTAAGCTGTTTGTCGAAATAAGCTACGCTTCAATAATATTTCACCTTGGTCCATTATTCAACCCGCAAATAAGAACCGATATTTTATACATATATTGTTGTGGTATAAACGTCTAGAATTTGTGGAATCGTAGAAAGCCGTGGTCAGTTTTTTGATAATCGATAAAATAACACTACACTTTCCAGTAGTAATGTTACAAAGCCAGACCATATAGCAGCGTTGACCAGACTTTTTTTCCAGCGATCGATTTTCGTTTGAAATTATTGGCGGCGATCGACCAACATTAAAAGTAGTAATTTAAAGCCTATATCAATCTAATTACCAAGCCTTGTATAACCCTGGTTTTAGAAAAATATTTTCGTCGTTAATCGGCTAACTTCAAGATTTTAGCGTACTGTCCCTGTCACACGACTTGTCTCGCACGATTCTTGGGACGGGCACCAGAGATTTGTACAGATCAGATAGGCGATTGACGCTTTGGTCACTCCTGCCTTTATAGTTTTTCCAAACTCTTAAGATTCCTTAGCCAGGTATTCATGCGTCGTAATGTGGAAAAACTCTTTTCAGCGGAGGCAACGCTGATTGTCAAACATAATAAATATTCGGAACAAAACCTCACAATTATGAATTTATCACATTAAATCATGTTAAACTGAAGGGTCGTGAAAAAAATAGAGAACTGAAAAAAATATTTATTTAAATAAACATAATTTGAAAATTAATGCTATAATATTTTATTGATTGAGTAGGCATTTACTTGGTAGAACTCCATTATAATACGGAAAGAAAAATAACAATGTATTTTAATTCTACATAAATTATTTTATATATTTGTTGATAGCTATTTCGGCTTACGCCTTCGTCAGAACTATGTTTAAAACGTGTATTAGAGATAGCTTATATACCTTTGCTAGACAGGGTGCCTCCTACATAATCTCTTTCTGTTGAAACCATACCTACGTCACATGAAAGAATTTAAATAAGTTTGATTTATTGGTCTAAAGTAATGGTGGGAAACAATAATTTGGGTATTTTTCGGTTATTGGATCGTGTGAAACCACTTAAAATCTGCAATGTCTAAGTGCATCTATTTTAAATTGTTTTAAGTTTATTGTTTGTTAAAGGTTTTAACAGAGGTGAAATATTAATTGTGATCTGATCGTTAAGAATTTCATTGGTCTGATTATACCTATTAATTTCAAGCTGTTCCAATGCATTCAGTTTTAGGCCCTTATTGCAGGAATGTAAACGAATCGGGACCGAATTTATGTAGAATTAAAATACATTGCTATTTTTCTTTCCGTATTATAATATTTTAAATCGAATAAATTCTCCTCAGGGGAGCCCCCCCCCTTCCTTGGATCCGTCAATGTAAATGGGAGAAGACATAATAAAACACATATTACCAATCTGAATTTCATGGATTATAAATATGGTTAAAACCCCCATATAATGTTTGCATGTTTTATTAACATGAGATAACGTTATGGGCAATGTTTCTGGAGATAAAATGTCGTCTTTATCGCTCTTTTTTCCACGCCAATGTTATACATCAGGCATGGGCAACCTTTACTAGGTCTAGGGCCAAATTATCATTCTGTCTCCGAGTCAAGGGCCGGACAAAATTACTAAAGATAATAAAGTAATATTTAATTAAATAAAAAACGTTGCTACTGATTATATATATTTTTATTTATATAATGAACGATATAATATTAATATTATTACTGATTACAACATTAAATGTAGCCGAGTGTAGTAGTAAGATTTCCCTTGTACTTGAATTACGAGACTATCAATATTGGCGTTGGTATTGCTTAAGGATAATCGCGTAGAATTTTCGAGATTTTCATCTGTATCCTTGTTGGAATTTTTAATTTAGTGTGTTTCATCCTTGACAAAAACTGTTCACATGTATATGTGCTGCCGAAAAGACAAATAATTACATTAATTAAATATAAAACCGAAACGGGGGATGTATGTCTGTAATTCCCTTTTGCATTGTTGTTGCAAGTTCAAACAAACGAATTGATTTCGCTCGCGAAAGTTTCGACGGTAAATTTGTTTCGTTATCAATGTGTGTGTAGAGACTCCAATTACTCGAGTATCGAGTAGTACATATATAAAACCGAAACAGCGTATGTATGTCTGTGGGTCTGTAATTCCCTTTTGCATTGTTGGTCATTAAGTTGCCATAAAAACGAATATGAAAGAAAATATGTTTGATTTTTTTATCGGCGAAGACATTTAGTCAAAATGTAATAAATTAGTCTTCTACTGAACTTTTCCCGGCTTATAATAATAATGTTTTTATTTACGTGAAGGTATTATTTGACATTTCTTTCACAGCAAATTAGGTTTTTTTCCTTGAATTTGGACATTTTAATGGGTGAGAATGGGGCTGTCAATATATGAAAGGGGCTGTGAAATGTCAATGCCAGTCTGAAATGACCTAGACTTTTGAATTTTGAAAAAAGTTGTTTCAACTTGGCCCGTCTGAATTTACGCGCCGAGCTGAACATAACCCCAAACTGGTCCGAGCGAAGCCGGGTTCGAATACTAGTAATTTATAAAAATCCGTCAAAGCAATATTGTTAAATTGTGGTTTTAATCACTAAATCCTCCCAAAGGTCAATAGGTTTCATTTGTAAATTTGCTGGCACATTATTTACATCTGCATCCATCGGACGAGCAAATATAGCGAATGTGGAGTCATTGTTTTAGAAGTCAGCATATCTCGTATCAAATTGCTCTATAGTGCCTTCAATTCATCTCCATAAGAATTATATGTGATGTTTGTATGAGCTGTGAGGTATCGAAAATAGTTTGAAAAAAATTAGTCCCTTCCTGGAACTATGAATTTCTTTCTCTATTACTTTTCCGAGATGAATCAAGGCCGGACAAAAAAGCTCGGCAGGCCAGTGGTTGCCCATGTATGTTATACATCAGTGATGCAAAAATGCGGCCCGAAGTGGATCTTTTTGCGGCCCAAAATAACAAAAACTTCATCAACAAATAGTATTCGATATGTGAACAAATTATGCAGTAGCAACCGTATATAAAAAAATCAACCCCTTCTCAGTATCCATCAATGAGGCCGATTCATCATTGCAACTAGGGTTGATCGATTTGCAGATCAACGATCAATTGAGATCGAAATATCAGGAAGGCGATCTGCAGAGTTTTTACAAATATCTCTCCGAAGTGCAGCTTCATACCCTACGTAAAAAGGCTGCGCTTTGTGAAAGTCTTTTTGGAAGCACCTACATTTGCGAGCAACTAAATAAGTCTCAACACAAAAACCGCTTGAACAATGATAATCTCAGTGCTGTACTGAGGATAGCAACCACAAACATTGAACCCGATATCAAAATGCTTGCTGCCAGTATACAGTGTCAGAAATCTTGTCGGTCCCTGTGGTCTAGTGGCAAGAGCTTTATCCTAGCGATCTGGAGACCCAGGCTCAATTCCCGGCAAGGTCAGATTTTTTCAATTGAAAAAAAGAGATCTTGGGCTGGGTGTATGTTATTTATCGTTGTTTTTGTGCACAACTGATTCATTACTTATCATCGAGTTGATCTCGTATGACTTTCACAATTAAGATTATTTGGCGCATTGGCGTAAGCTGTACTTTTAAAAAAATCTCTTTAAGTTCCATCGTGCAAACTGCACGTTATTTGGAACGGAGAAGGATCGAAGTTGCTGATAAAATTATGTAATTATTAAATTAAAAGTAAAATATAAAATTTATATCTCATCTAGTATAATATATCAATATTTTCTTCACTTTAACCCTTTGCGGCCCGTGAAAAATTTTAAATTGATAAATTGGACCTTCTCTCAAAAAGCTTGTGCACCACTGTTATACATAATAAAAAAAGATGGCACAGTGTAAATTACTTTGCTCCGAGTAAAGGTGCATAGATTTAGATTTGACAATTTAAATGCAAATTAGATACTAAAAAAGCTTATATCGCCAACAAACACGAGAATGTTCTTATTTCAATTCCTTATCACGCCAAAACCACAGTGTTGTAAGTAAAACGTATTAACGCTTTCGCATAGTAGCTCCAAGTGATCAATTTTATTTCGTGATGAACATTCAACTCTTTTTTACGCGAATTATTTGCTCTAACACGGTATCCAGAAAGAATGGGCTTAATAATTATTCAGCCTATCTTTTATAGTAAGGGTCAACAAACTTTTTTAGAAATGAACCGGATTGAATTTTTTTTAAACTTGGCGGACCGGATGACAAATAGATTCGTGTTAGAATCCGGCTAGAATATCAATTTATATGGTCCATTATATTATCTTATAGGTAAGAATTGATGAGTTGAAATAAATAGTTGTGAATTCACAACCAAATCATGAAATTTTAAAAATATATTTTTTTAAATTTGAATAATTTATTTTCAAAAATCGAGCCTTTTTGGTGGGCTGGATGAAAATATTTGATGGGCCGTAGTTTAGTGACCGTTGCTATATGGGAATGTCGGAAGCGCGTTTTTTTTCATTGCCATCTCTTTTTAAACATCTTGCATAATCAACGGCAGACTTGAACACTTTTTTCCCATATTTATTGTTATGATTTCACTGGATTTTATAAAAAAAAATTGGTAAAATATGGTAATAGGTACACTGGACAGAATCCCAATCCTCTCCTGCTTAGCTCCGCCCCTAAACTCTCTAGGCTCCAGGGAACCACTTTTGCATTTCAGAAAGATAAATTGTCTATGGTGTTGCTTGAAGTCAAATGTCACTGTGAGTTTTATAGATAGATAAATAAATAATTCCACGTAGGAACGTAGGAAGGTATTTGAAAGCACATAACATTATTTTAATTAATGTAAAGCTTACGATTTTTTTAAAAATGTTTCGTCTTTAATTTTTCAATTTATATTATAAAAAGATCCTGAAGAATACTTCGCAATAAGTATGAAATCGAGTTGTTTTTAATTTTTAAAGGAGCAAAAATGCAACCCGTGTACCTATTACCATATTCAACCAAAAAAAATAATGAAAATGCATTTGTTTTACCCATATTATATGCAAAACAGTACCGACTTAACTCAAAAATATTTTCAACTTTACAAATTGAATATTTAAAACATAATATACCAATGAAAAACACGAGACTTGGTTTAGTTTGCAATCGGTGCAAGAAAGATTGCAATCATCTGTAAGAATAAACTTTAACAGTTAAAAATACTAGCCTTTAATGAAACCGGTCCTAATCTTTTACTCTTCTTCTTCGGGGCCGAGTTGATAACCCTGACATCCTTGAAACTTTAAGCTTGCATGCTCCCAGTTTCTACCTACGTGGTCGTAGCCAAGGCCAATCAATATTCTTTGTCAGAACTTGTTTGTCACGTAGGTCATTTGAGTCGCCAGTCACAAGGGCTGTTCGGCTGATGAATGCACTGCCTGTTGATGTGGACATCTTCGGTAGTGAGCTTGGTTCTTTGTTTTTATATTTTTTCTTTTTATGTATTTAATATGTTTCTGTTCTGATCCATACATTTGTTAATTCTATATTTATTTTATTTTTTTCAATTTTGTGTCATACTTTTTGTGTTATTTTTATTAATTGTCAAATGCATGGCGCATTGGCGTCAGCTGTAATGCCATGTATTCTGTTTAACTTTTTACAATAAATAAATTAATAAATGATAAATGTAAAAGTATTACGAATTATTTAAACTTATTGGTTTTCCCGCAAAGAACAAGTAAAAAATTATCAAAATAGTAGGTACCCATATCTACAAAAAAACCTCTCTATGATATTTACAATTCTTTCGATCCGTTCCCTTAAGCGGGACGTAGAAAATACCATAAGCTTACTTTTAGTTCGTGGCTTCATCTTTTTTCTTTACCCACTCCGAAGAGATTGGTGAGGTGACTGAAAAACAATGAGATATCGTTAAACAACTTTCGCAAAGGTGCTCCGCGAGGGCACTGGCGGATCCAGAAATTGTCCCAGGGGGTGGCCATTCCATTTTGAAATAAACATGATTCATAAATAATACCCATTCCCCTTTTTTATGCGCGATTTTTTCACGTAAGAAGTGATGAATCTGCGCTTAAAGAAGTGATGACCCCGAAAAAAATCATGTGATCTAGTTGATAACACTGACCATTATCATCGATTGTTTTATTTCAATTAAAAAATTCAAACATTAAAAAACTTTCATATTTTTGACGTTGCAAATTGGCCAAAAAAATATCTTTTTAACAATGGATATTTTACAAAGCCAGACCTAACAGTCCCTCCGAACTCATACGATTCCTTAGCCAGCTTTTCAAGCGTCGTAATGTGGAAAAACTCCTTTCAGCGGAGGCAACGCTGATTGTCAAACTTAATAAAATTCGTAACAAAACCTCACAATTAGGTTAAAATTATGAATATCTCACATCTTGTAAATGTTACAGTGAAACTGTATTCTCAGTGAAAATATATTCTTCTCCAAGCTGTCATTGAAAATAAATTTGACCGCCATATCTTCAGCCCAATGTTTGTCTGTGTTTTTCTTTGGTACTCTTTTTATGAAACTGTGAGATTACTAACTGATTTTGTTTCATTGAAGCAAACCAGAATTTTAGGCCGGCAAATCATCGACTTGGGGGCCAAAAATTTCAATGATCGTGTCAAGCGAAATCATGTTGTCATACAAATCAATTACTTGATACATTTTCACTGAGAATACAGTTTCACTGTAACATATATATTGTATTTTCTTCAATAAGGCACGAGGTAAAACAAAGGATTGAAGGGTACATTAAATGCACCCTAGAATACAGTTTCACTGTAACATATATATAACTTATTGATTGAGTAGGTATTTACTTGGTAGAACTCCATTATAATACGGTGAGAAAAATAACAATGTATTTAATGTAGAACTAATTTATGTTGAACTAAAATACATTGCTATTTTTCTTACCGTAATATATATAAAGGGTATTTCAATAGGGACGTTCAAAATATTTTACTTTGTCCTGCTGAGTAGATTATTCATTGTTTAGTGGCCAAATTTGAGTCAACCAGTTTGGTAAATAATCGGCCAACACCTACCTGTACGTCATCAAAATACAATTGATCTGGTGAAAAAATTGCTGCTGTGTGTGAAAGTGTACAGGAAAACCCAAGGCAGCTTATTTCTCGTCGTTCACAAGAACTTGGCTTTTCTGCGACTTCAACTTGGCGAATTTTGAATCGGGCCTTATGTCTGCGTTCGTATAAAATCCAACTAAACAAGGAACTTCAGGTAAACGACCGCAGACAACGCCTGATTGGGTTCTGGAGCAGTTGGAAGTTTACACAAATTTGTCAAAAAAGTCAACTTTAGCGATATGGCCCATTTTATAATGAATGGATATTGGCAGACATTTGATGCTATATTCCATATTTAATGCCGTAAAATATACTTACAAATGAAATTAAAATTTAGTCGAAATCTCACAAACAACTTGTTTTATTTACATTTCAAAACTAAGCGTCCTTATAAAAAGATCCTTTATGTAACTGTTAAACTACAGGGTTGTGAAAAAAAGAGATCTTCAACATATTTATTTAAATAAAAATCATTTGAAAATTAATGTTATTATATTTAGAGTGTAATAAATTCTCTTCAGATCCCCATGAACCCTTCCCCTGGATCCGCCAATGCGCGAGGATTCCAATTTCTCCACATTTCAGAGTCGACGTTGTAAAAAAAGGAAGTTAAGAAAGTAACGGAGGAAAGCTTCAGCTAAATTTAGCCGAGACTTTGCCTGTTTGAAACCAATTATCGCCGCAGATGAAGGAGTTACATTCTTACAACAAAACACAGGCGAACATAAATGGTTTTATCAGGAAATATTAGAAATAAATAGGGCTCAGCAAAATAGTTTGCACAATTTGAAATGAGCAACTCAATCTTGCAAATTAAATTCACCAGTTTCATACTCCTTGAAATAAATTTATTCTTTGAAAAAAGGTGGGATAAAACGCACCTATTATAAAAGTAGACATTACCATGATATTGGCTGGTAATTAGTCTTTGCAAAAAGATTAAAATACCTGATAATTCCAGCTTATATACTTCTTAAGTAACAAAACCTCACAATTAGGATAAAATTATGAATTTCTCACATCTTGTATATGTTACAGTGAAACTGTATTCTCAGTGAAAATATATTCTTCTCCAAGCTGTCATTGAAAATAAATTTGACCACCATATCTTCAGCCCAATGTTTGTCTATCTGATTACTAACTGATTTTGTTTCATTGAAGCAAACCAGAATTTTAGGCCGGCAAATCATCGACTTGGGCCAAAAATTTCAATGATCGTGTCAAGCGAAATCATGTTGTCATACAAATCTATTACTTGATACATTTTCAAAATGCCTGATATATTCAAAACTAATATTGAAGGGTACATAAACTTAAAACTCGATGACATGAAAACTCTCGCCATGAGTGAAACCAGTCCTGAACCAATAAATTTGATGTGGAATTAGTAGTAAAATGTGTTATAATTTTTATTTTAATGCCATTCCACCAAGTATTGACAGTGAACGCCTTAAAAGTGATACAATTTCGCTAATTCGTCAGTAACAATCAAAATTCAAAATACTTTTATTTTCGTATTTAAGCGATACAAACTGTTTACTTCGCGGTAGTACATTCGTGCACTTGAAATTGCCTGAAGATGCCGAAAAGGCGTAACACAGGTCGTTAACGATAAAACTCATGGAAAGACTCAGTGCATAATTCAAATTTGACATCGAAATTCAATCAAGCCCCTTCAGTCGATATTCTTAATTTTATAACAAACATTTAAAGGTACGACTTTCACATATAAAAAACAATGAAAAAGGTCAGGAACATTTTCTTTCATCGCAAGCACTATCACGCAGTCACATTATGAGCCTGTTGAGTGAAACCAGTCCTGATCTTTAGTAGAATATGTGCGCAAGTATTTTTTTTTTGATAAAAATAATAAAACATGCTTAGTACTTATTCCACATCAAATATACTATATCAGGACCGGTTTCGCTCATTGCTTTAGGTAGCGTTTTAATTTTCACAGAATTGTGTATCTTGTTTGTATTATACATATATCATTTGTCACTTTTAATGTGTTCACTTTAAATACTTGGTGGAATGGCATTATAATACAAATATCAAAATATATTTAGCACTTTTTCCACGAAAAATCATTGGTTCAGGACCGGTTTCGGCTCATGGCGAGCATTGTTAACTGATAAGAAAATACAATGACACAGTGATATTTATACAAAAGATAAGTAAGAAATAAAAGGTATTCAAGGTTATCAGTTGACAATGCTCGCCATGAGCGAAACCGGTCCTGATCCAATAAATTTTATGCGGAAAAAGTACATACTAAAAATGTTTTATTTGTTTACTAGTGTTCGAACCCGGCTTCGCTCGGACCAGTTTGGGGTTATGTTCACCTCGGCGCGTAAATTCAGACGGGCCAAGTTGAAACAACTTTTTTCAAAATTCAAATTCTAGGTCAATTAAAATGGAATTAAAATGAACATTTCAGACTGGCATTGACATTTCACAGCCCTTTTATATACTGACAGCCCCATTCTCGCCCATTAAAATGTCCAAATTCAAGGAAAAAATCTAATTTGCTGTCAAATAAATGTCAAATAAGACCTTCACGTAAATAAAAACATTATTATATTAATAAAAGCCGGGAAAAGTTCAGTAGAAGACTAATTTATTACATTTTGACTAAATGTCTTCGCCGATAAAAAAATTCAAACATATTTTCTTTCATATTCGTTTTTATGGCAACTTAATGACCAACAATGCAAAAGGGAATTACAGACCCACAGACATACATACGCCGTTTCGGTTTTATATATGTACTACTCGATACTCGAGTAATTGGAGTCTCTACACACACATTGATAACGAAACAAATTTACCGTCGAAACTTTCGCGAGCGAAATCAATTCGTTTGTTTGAACTTGCAACAACAATGCAAAAGGGAATTAAAGACATACATCCCCCGTTTCGGTTTTATATATAAGATTGTAAAAAATTAAACATAATACATCATTACAGCTGACGCCAATGCGCCATGCATTTGACAATTAATAAAAATAACACAAAACATATTACACAAAATTGAAAAAAAAAATAGAATAAACAAATGTATGAAACAGAACAGAAAAATATTAATTACCAAAAAAGACAAAAATATATAAACAGCGAACCAAGTTCACTGCCGGAAATGTCCACTTCAACAGGCAGTGTATTCAACAGCCGAACAGCCCTTATTTTTTTTGTTATATTTATGTCATCTGTCGCTTTCTTCGCGTTGGTCAAAAGAATTATTTTTATCATTAATACAGTTGAATGGATTGCATTCTTGCCGATTTGGCTAACTAGCGCCCGCATATGCACGATGCATATCTGTAAATTTATTATGCAAGTAAAACCAGCGATGCGGGTACTTGCGTGTCACTCGAATAGAACCTTATGTTAGAATTTAAGTTGAGTAATAAAATTTATATATATATAGGTTTTTGTCCGGTCCGTGGCGCAGTGGCAACGGCTTTGACTTGCGTGCCGGACCGCCCGGGTTCTATTCCCGGTACGAGCGGATTTTTTCAGTCGATAAATCTGTTCAAAATTGTTGTTGAAAATCCCTTCCCACCTTTCCGATCCCAAAGAGCGACGCATAGTGACAGCGATTAGCTAATCACTAGTCCTGTCCTAGTTCTCGTATCCTTTCCATCCCTACTCTCTTCGATAAAGAGAGGTTAAGCAACTGAGTACAACAAGCAGTTCTCGTAGAAAAAACATATGTTGAGATAAACTCTGTGAGGAGTCCATATGCTCCAAGTTGGGAGCGGACACGGTTAAAAAAAAATACATATGTAGGTATCACATGATATTAATGTAATTTATAACAATCAATATCTGTTTAATTGAGGATTTCGACTGAGGGTGCTTGATGGAATTTCAATATCAAATTTGAATTTTGTACTTTTCCATGAGTTATGTTTATAACGACCCGGGTTTCGCCTTTAGGCATCTTCAGGCATATCAAGTGCACGGATGTTCTTGAACTGACGCTGTTTACTACGAGTCAGTTCAGGTACAGCCGTGCACTCGGGTCGTTAGCGACAAAACTGATGGAAAAGTACAAAATTCAAACAATTCAATATTTGTTTGTTTTTTTGTTTGTTCGTACTCTATGCGCTGCCATACGGTTCATCTGATCCCCATGAAACTTTGGTAATTTGTTGTGTTGACGCACAGGCATCTTCTTACGATCCCGAATTGTTTAATGATTAATAAAATTTCGTTAGCGTCCACACAACAAATTACCAAAGTTTTATCACAATCAGATGAACGGTATAGGACCGCATACGGGACAAAAAATAAATAATTCAAATATGTATACGTAGATAAAAAACTTTTGTAGGTGTCCACACAACACATCACCAAAGCTTTATCGCAATCGGATGAACCGTATTATAGCGCATATAGTACGAACAAACAAACAAATATATGACTATAACATATATGACTAGCCAGTACCCCTCAAAATGCAATGCCACACAAAGATAGAAAGTGTTGGTGTTTATTAAAGTACTTTCGGATGCACAATATTTTAGATAAATAATGCATTTTGTCTATGGTACGACACACGCGCTACCTACTGATAGTTAATTGTACTATGTGTATGTTACAGTGAAACTGTATTCTCAGTGAAAATGTATCAAGTAATAGATTTGTATGACAACATGATTTTACTGGTCACGATCATTGAAATTACTGACCCAAGTCTTTGATTTCAATTTGAGGTTCAATGAAACAAAATCAGCAAGTAGTCCCTTTCATAAAAAGAGTACCAAAGAAAAACACAGACAAACATTGGGCTGAAGATAGGGCGGTCAAATTTAATTTCAACGACAGCTAGGAGAAGAATATATTTTCACTAAGAATACAGTTTCACTGTAACATATATATCCTTTGCGCCATAAATCTTCCGAATATCGAGTGGTTTAAGAAGGGCCAAATATATCCGGGTATCGAACATTCGAATATCCGAGTGGGAATCCCTGATCTCGATATCATTTCTCATCTTCTCCAATGTCCGTCTTACACTTAACTAACGAACTTTTTCGTCATCCTGAAATTCATAAAAAGAAACTAATGATCGGGAGCTTTTTGCGTGAGAAACTTTTGTCGGAAGCTTGCGATTCGCGATCTAAGTGAGTAAGTCACGCCCTGCAAAACCTGCAAAATTAAGCCTTGAATAATTCAGGGGCTGGTTGGTTCCAGTGGCGACGGATTAAGCGGATTAATAATTGATACAAAGCGGATGCAACAGTCTGGAAAAATCAGATACGCTGGGAAATATATTTCAGAACTGCGATTCGACTTCACCGTGAACAACTGCTCACGAAACGTAACAGTTAGATTATTATTGTTCAATACAGTATATTTTTCAACCGTTATTTTAAATATCTATTCAAATTTGAATTGTTTGAATATTGTACTTTTTGATGAGTTTAGTCGCTAACGACCCAGGTTTAGCCTTTCGTAATCTTCAGGCATTTCAAGTGCACGGATGTACTTGAATTGTCGCTTAGTAAACAGTTTGTATCGTTTATATACAACAAAAAGTAGATCACTATTAAAATTGCTATTAAAATGTAAATAAGCGAAAAAATTATTTAAACAAGTTTCATTGAATTAAGTGGGTTTGTTATAATTATCGGGATTTTTGAAAATACTGATGATCAGATAATAACATAGGAATATCTAAAATAAATCTAGGGTTTTATCAAAATTTGAATTAATACTAAATGATAGTAAGTGTTTAATTTATTAATAAATGACAATTATTTAAAGGTGTACAACAATGGTGAATCCGGAAGAAACTGTTAAGCTCTGTTAATTTCCAAAATTTCTTGATAAAATAATTTAAAATCGCCCGTATTTGATGGAAGTTTTGAGGCGCGTTAGTGTCAAAGTTCTTCCCGTCTCCTTTGTTTCTAAGCTTTTTTTTTTTATTTTCATGTTGCAGTCCCTTCTCATAATTGCCAATATGCGGGGGTTATATTGCTGTAGTGGTGAGCAATCCCCAGTTCAAGAGATCAACTAACTTTATCTTTTTACTTATGAAAGGTCATCAAGAAGAATGGTCAAAAGCGATTCTCAGATACTTTCTCTTTATAATTCTCAGCAGAAAATATAAAGTTCAAAAGTTTATAGTGATGATCTTGTAACCAGGGCTGTGGAGTCGGAGTCAGAATTGGAGTCGTCGCGGCGCTTTGGCTGGAGTCGTACTCGTAGTCGGAAATTTTTAAAAGTTTGAACTTTTTGCTTTTATTATGTCAAATTTGGCTATTTGACGAATACACATAAATTAGAAAGGTACGAAAAAGTAGTCGGAGTCTGAGTCATGCTTATTGTAAATCCTGGAGTCGGAGGCAACAATACGTATTTTTTTTACTGATTTTACAGTGCTGTTTGTAACCCTTTGAACTTTCACTTCCCAGCCATACAGTGAAAGCGAGAAAGCTGTTTTGACAAGACTGTTTGCAGCTTTTTTTAAGAATGATAATGCTCTCAATGTGGAGCATGTGAACTTCTAATGGAGCTTACCTCAACATAACTCTTTCTACAAGAACTAATTGTTACTGCGATGCTTGAAAAATCTTTTCTATCCTTTCTGTACGGCGTGTATTTAATGGGTCAGTAACTAATTCAAGTTTTGGTCAGTTAAAAAAAAATGGTCAGTTAATATTATAAGCGGTCAGTTGTCATTGTATCAGTGTGAATGTGGTCAGTTAATTAAATAAAACGGTCAGTAATATATTTATCCGGTCCGTGGCGCAGTGTCAACGGCGTTGCGTGCCGGATCGCCCGGGTTCGATTCCCGGTACGAGCGGATTTTTTCAGTCGATAAATCTGTTCAAAGGCATGGGTGTCTGTGTTGTTGAAAATCCCTTCCCACCTTTACTATCCCAAAAAGAGCGACGCATAGTGACAGCGATTAACTAATCACTGGTCCTGTTCTAGTCTTCGTATCCTTCCCATCCCTACTCTCTTCGAAAGAAAAGAGAGGTTGAGCAACTAAATAACCAGCAGTTCTCGTAGAAAAAAACAAAAAAATGTTGAGATAAACTCCGTGAGGAGTCCATATGCTCCAAGATGGGAGCGGACATGGTTTAAAAAAAAAATTGAATAATTAGTTATTTATTAAAAACGGTTATTTTGACCATTTTATAATAAAACACTGACCAAAATTTATTATTAACTGACCATTTATTGAATTAGAATCTGACCAAATAATTAGTAGTCGTTCTTTAACGGTACCAAAAAATACAAATCGAAAGAGAATCGCTTTTAAAGATAGTAAAAAACTAGTTTTCTTTGTTAAAATACGTTACATTGATAACTGGTGCAAGCGGTTTTTTAGCTCTTCTAAAAAGTATAGAAAAAATAGTTAGGTGCCTTTGTCTCAAAGGGGCCGAAATAAAATTCTACATTAAGTTAAGTGAGACCGCAATAAGCCAATAAGTATTTTAAATTAAATAATAATGAACAGTTTTGTATTCACCTGATGTCATTCGTAGCATTGTCAAGTGTGTCATGATGGAGAGGAGAGCGCTCGCGCGCCTCATGGTTGTTGACAGCTGATTTTGACAGGCGCAAGATACAGCGATGATATGTCAAATTGAAGATTACATCATGGCGTCATATCTGTCACATTTAATCACCTGAAAATAACAGAGAAAGGGATTGTTAAAAAAATACCGGAAAGATTTTTATCAAGTCACCAAAAACATTTAATCTTTCAACATTTTTAGGGCAATGTATTTAAATGAACCAAGTGGCAATAAAGTGCATTATCATATTCTTCAGGTCTTTAAATATCCTACAAGTGAAGTAAGATTATTAAAAGCAACTAATTATTTGTTCAGTATTTGAATTCGATAAACGGTCAGTAAAAAATGAAAGAAATGGTCAGTAATAAATGCATAAAACGGTCAGTAAATAATATTTTTTGTCAGTATCTTATTCGATAAACGGTGAATATAAATGCCCAGTCATGGTAAAAACAATTATATACATATATGAAAGATATGGTCAGTAAAAATACATAATACGGTCAGCAAATAATTAATTTTTGCCTGTATCAATCTTCATGGTAAATCTTCTTTACCGCCCATCAACATCGCTATATTTCAATCCAGTATATGAGTGAAAAAAATTCTCGATGCAATTTAGGAGATTTGAAAATACAAGTTTTTGTTCCCAACATTTTATTGCGACACAATAATATTTTTTTTATTTTTTCCCATATCCGCTCCCTATTCGGAGCATATGGCCACCACACGGTGCCTCTAAGATTCTCTGTCTCCCGCCAACCTCCTCGCATCTTCCCAGGTCATCCCGGCGTCCCTTAGCTCCCCTGAGTACATTCTATGGATGGACATCAGAGGCCTTCCGCGGCGTCGGGATCCATCAGGTTGATAGAAGAGGCAGGCAGGATTCAGGCTCCCCAGGGGCATCCGCAGCACATGTCCAAGCCAGGTATATCGTCGCCTTTTAATTTTAGACGTAATAATGGGCTGGTTTGTCCGCTCTCTTACCTCCGTATTCCTGACAAAGTCAAACCACTGTACTCCTAGTATTCGTATTCGAATGCAATAATATACATATGTGGAAAAATAATCAAATTGAATAATTCATGAGAACCTTGAGCCCGATGCTGTGAGACTAAATATTTTAAGTCTGATTCAATTTTCGTTGAAAAACAATCGAAGGTCACCCCTTTCAGTGATTTTCAGACAACTTTGTTTTGTCATATAAAATTTAAAATAACTTAGATTATTCCACGTATTGTGCTACTAACTGTGACACGTGTTTCGCCTCTTTCAGAGGCATCTTCAGACTTACTATCGCAAAGTTTGTTTAAGTGATAAAGCAAGATTGATTCTAATATTTTAAAATGATAAAATTACAAATTGGACCCAACCCTACAAGATTGATTTAATCTCATTAGTTAATATTTTGTTATGCTAACGTCAAAAATAGTATAATTATTTGTTTGCTTTATTTTGATTCTATAACCCCCTCCATGCTTCCCGTAAAAAGGAAAATATGAATCCATTCAGTTGGGATTTAATTAGAGACTCCAATTACTCAACATCTCAACTATATTTCGGTAAGAAAAATAACAATGTATTTTAGTTCTACATAAATTATGTATTTGTTGCTATTTCGGCTTACGCCTTCGTCAGAACTATTTTTGACGAAGGCGTAAGCCGAAATAGCTATCAAAAAATACATAAAATTTATGTAGAACTAAAATACATTATTATTTTTCTTACCGTATTATAATGGAGTTCTACCAAGTAAATGCCTACTCAATCAATCAACTATATTTCCTCATACTATATTGCATCGCATTAGTTAATATTTTGCAATGCTAACGTCATGTTAAATATATCTTCAATTATAAATTACGAATATTAATTCATGTTTTTGCTCAATCTAGTAACGTCATGTTAAATAGGCAATTAAACCATTACGAAATTATTGTTTTGTCATGTTTGTGAACGATTTTGGAGTAAAAGCAATAATCACTGTTGAGAAGGTTGGATGCTATTCGGTAAAGAAGTGCTCGCCGCCCTTTGTTAACCTGTGACCACTTCAGAAATAGGCGAAACACGGGGAGATGGACTTGTAAATCTTCGGGTAGGAAACCATTGAAAGTATTGTTTTGTCAATCGTTTGCAGAATGCGTGCGTGCAGATGAAAGCAATAATCACCCACCACGGAAGCCTTCACCGCCCATTAGTGGGCTGTACGGACCAAGTTGACAAACCGTGACGTAAAGTGATCCTTCTACAAAATGTGAGTCATTTATTTATGAGACCGGTTCGTTATGTAACTAGAACGAAAATTGCTGGTTTTAGATTTCATTTCATTCTGTAGTTAGCTCCATTTCATACGGTTCATCTTTTGTTGGCGAAAGAAGAATGAATGGGAGTGTGATGAAATTAGTTTAGCATGACGTGATTGATAATAAGGTGCTGTGTTGCTTACCTTTAATTAATTATAGTAAAATTTGTGAAAATTATTACTATCAAAGGAAGCCCGCATTGCGGTGAACAGCAATCAGCAAGTGTGTGGTTGTACAGGGTGGCGCAAATAGTAATACAATATTAATACGGTAAGAAAAATAACAATGTATTTTATTTCTTCACAAATTATTTTATATATTTCGTATAAAATTAAGCTGGTGGAACAGAGAAAAAATGTAAAGTGTACCTCGTCTAGCCTTGGTACATATATAAGCTTGTTCTAATGCACGTTTAAAACATAGTTCTGACGAGGGCGTAAGCCGAAATAGCTATCAACAAATATATAAAATAATTTATGTAGAACTAAAATACATTGTTATTTTCCTACCGTATTATAATGGAGTTCTACCAAGTAAATGCCTACTCAATCAATAATATTATTTGTTTTTTTTTTCAAAAAATCTCCGTTTAATGGAGAATGCAAAGAAATGCTTTAAAGTTGTGCTCTGTCAATAATTGGTGGACATTTTTACTAAAAAAATAATAAAACATGATAAACCGACAGCTCAGTTGATAGCAAGGCTGTGGAGTCGGAGCTTTTTGGCCGGAGTCGGAGTCGTCGCGGCGTTTTGGCCGGAGTCGGAAATTTTGAAAATTTTGAAAAAGTAAACGTAAACGTATGTTAAAGCATAGTTTTGACGATGGCGTAAGCCAAAATACCTATCAACTAAATCTTACAAACTAGGGCTGTGGAGTCGGAGTCAGAGTTATTTTGGCCGACGTTCGAGTCGGAGTCAGAGTCGTCGCGGGGTTTTGATCAGAGTCGTACTCGGAGTCAGAAGTTTTTTAAAGATTGAACTCCTAATATTTTGCATATAATATGTCAAATTTGCCTATTGGCCGGATTGATTGGTTGATATGTAATTGTATATGTTACAGTGAAAGGTCAGGAAAAAAACGTAATAGATTTTAGGACTAATTGATTTCACTGGTCACGATCATTTATTGGCCAATCGATGATTTGCCGGCCTAAAATTGTGGTTTGTCACGAAACAAAATCACTAAAAATGCATTGAATAATACATTTTCGAATACAGTTTCCTGTGGCATATACACATTGTAGGAAAAAACGTGACGAAATTAGCTTTCTTTGGCGGAGTCGTATTTTTGGTCAATGTTGGAGTCGGAATCGTAATTCTTTTTAACGACTCCACATCCCTGCTTATAAGTTTTGTAGAATTAAAATGCATTGCTATGGGCAGGTCCGTGGCGCTGTTCAAAGGCGTTGGCTTGCATGCAGGATCGCCTGGGTTCCATTCCCGGTAAGAGCTGATTTTTTCAGTCGTTAAATCTGTTCAAAGGCATGGGTGTTTGTGTTGATGAAAATCCTTTCCCACTTTTCCGATCCCAAAGAGCAACGCATAGTGAAAGCGATTAACTAATCACTAGTCCTGTCCTAGTCTTCGTATCCTTTCCAGCCCTACTCTCTTCGAAAAAGAGAGGTTGAGCAACTGATCTACAAGCAGTTCTCGTAGAAAAACATATGTTCCATATGCTCCAAGTTGGGAACGAACATGGTTAAAAAAATTAGCACCAAAATTATTTAAATCGCGTCACTAAATCAAGTAGTTCTCGTAGAAAAAAACAAATGTTGAGATAAACTCCGTGAGGAGTCCATATGCTCTAAGTTGGGAGCGGACATGGTAAAAAAAAGCATTGCCATTTTTTCACCGTGCTTATTTCTTTTTAATTTTTTTATTTGAAGGTATATTCAATATTGAAAAACATCTACAAAAATTCTACAAATTTAATTCAAGTATTTTTTTTAAATACGCATTTGAATATGTTTTGTCTTAAGATTTTGAGGTATTCTCGATCAAAACTCAATCGATGCATGTAACAATGGTCCAAAACTTCTGTGACACGCTGTCTTTGCAATTCAGTTAAAAGGGACAAAATGATGGCGGCTCATGGTGCGTATCACATGCCTAGAAAGTTTGTTGGTAATCAGTATTACCTTTTCATTGGGGTAGGCTTTGTTCGTTTGCGAAACAACCCTCTAAGATTGACCCGGGCCCCGAAAAACCGCCCTGCAAATTTAGAGGCACAACGGGATATGGCGAATTAAGTACGGGAGTTATTGATTAATTGCAATAATCAAATGATTAATAGTGTAATTTTGATTTGCTTAGAAAATAAACGTGACCAATTTGATGTGATGCCTCTGATAAGACCATGGCCAGTTTGAAACGGGTCATGAATCGGGTTGGTATCTTCAGATGGCGCCCCGAAATAGGCATGCATAACCTTCGAAAGACCGTCCTTGAAAAATAGCTCGTAGGCCTAAGGAGGGTCTAAAAAAGACCCCAGTGGTATGGACTTATTGGCATAGAGTGCAATAAATGCACTGCCTGTTGATGAGGACATCTTTGACATTGAACTGTATGCTTTGTTTGTTTCTTTTCTTTTTATGTTTCTGTTCTGTTTCATACTGTTTGATTATTTATTTTTATTCCTAAGCCAATTGCAGTTCTCTTTTTTATCACATTGAGACGACCAAGGTTTCTTCCTCAATCAGACAGCATCCTCCATAGTGTTTGGTGAAGGAACTTAGGGACAGGATGGGAAGACAGGTATATATAGCAAAGATTTTAATCGGTATTCTCTTGACCGTACTCGAACTGAGAGTAGGTTAGTTTATTTTCTCAAATTACATTGTCGATTACAAAGAAACACAATTGCAGTTAAAACCACATTTTAAAGCGTAGGACCAAAACAATTATATTATAGCTTCCTGCCTTCCGAGAGGCAGGAGCGACAAGACTGTCGACTTGCGATGACCGGTAACAACTGAGAATATTTCGTTCAAAACAGGCGTATTTATACTCTTAGGATTTTAGTGTGGGAGCAGCTCTTCCGATGTGAAACGGCGGCTCCAGTACCGACTGGGAGACGTCGTTTCAAGATGTCGGTTACAATAATTTATAACTTCTTCGTGAATTTATTCGCGTTATTTTTATCGTTTTGGTCTAATTTTCATTGATTGAGGTGATAATAAGATCGTTCAAGAGAATCCTGATGACCTACAATATCAGGCGGTATCAACATCCATTCCGTTCCCCAGACATTAAATTAAATGCGTACATTTTATTTTAATACTAGCTGTACCCTTCGTGCGTTGCTACGCCAGCAATTGTAGGGGATTGGGGGTGGGGTAGGGAGGGGTGTACGCCAGAAAGTTTCGTGGAAGTGTAGTAGAAATTTGTAAAATTCGATATCATTTTGTGTTTAAGGGTTTGGGGGCGTATGGGGCGGGTATGCCAAAAACCTTCGAAGGTGTGAACTCGAAAAATTTATGAAGTTTAAAAAAAATTGGGGTAAGCTAGAAACCATTGCGGAAGTGTATTCAATAAATTTGTAAAGTTTCACATCGATCGGTCGAGCGGTTTAGTAGTCCATAGCGGACATACACACAGACATTCATTTTTATATATATAGATAGATAGATTAAGTTAGTATAATTTTTGGAAAAAGAAATATTTGACATAACAGCTAATGCCAATGCGATAATTTCGGTATTGTGTTTTCTAATCCCGGAATTCATCGGGTATTGAAAATCCTCGGGATCCCGGGATTGGAAACCCTAGTCGAGAACCATGTCTCTGTATTAGCATATAAAATCAGATTTACAATACATTGATAAAAATTTGTCAAATCGTTACCATACTTTGGAAAGGTTCTAATTTACATTTTTGCCGAAAATTTGCTTTTTGGTCGGAAAATCTTGTATTTATCACATTCTATCATACATATATATGAATTTTAAAATTATGGTTGAATGACAGAGATAATAAAATTGCATTGCATCTGCACACTTTTTTTAATAAATTTATTTCTAAAACAAAGTTCTAAGATTGTCATCATTAGATCTTTAAGATCATTATTGTTGTGAAAAAATATGCTAAAAATAAGTAATTTGAAACATTTTTACTTGCTCATTGTTACACGTGAATTTTAATCAATCGAAACTTTAAACACTCATATCTCAAAATAGTGTCAAGAGTAAATAGAACCTTTTCCAAGTGAGGTGTCGAGTTGAAGGTGATTGATGGAATTTCAATATCAAATGTGAATCGATTAAATAGTGTACTTATTTTTAATAGCGTCATGTTAGTTCAAGCTCAATTGTGCACTTGAAATGCATGAAGATGCCAAAAGGCGAAATACAGACCGTTAGCGACCAAGCTCATGAAACGTACATTAATTCAAACGATTCAAATTTACTAATAGTTTATTATGATCTCTTAATGTCGTCCCTACCAAGCCAAAAGGATTTAAGTTTTACTCGCTCATTGGTAAATTATGGATATATGGTCACGGGACAGAATTTTTGTAAAGATTTATGAAAAATAAGCACTTTAAATGAAATGAATGTAAGGCTTACGATTAATTTTATTATAATGGAAGATCCTAAAGAATACTTCGCAATAAGTATGTAATCGAGTTGTTTTAATTTACAGGAGCAAAAATGCAACCACAAACTACACAAATAATATAATTATACAGATAGAGACAGTAACATAAGTTTATTATTTGTTTAAAATAAAAAGAATTATTTTAGTATGGGTTAGTATTAAAAAACAAATTCATCTTTCAGAACTCATACAAAAATCAGTAATATTCTTCAGACTGCAGTGACGGTGGTGACGGGGTGCTGGGGGGTGCAAAAGGAAGATTCAACTATTTTTCCGAACTACGGAAGAGAAACAGTTGGTATAGCGACCATCTGAATTGAAAGTCCATGCTATAGAAGTGTTTTAAAATCCAATGAATAGGAAAGAACAGTCTTGCAAAAATGGTTGAATCTTCCTTTGCACCCCCCAACACCCCGTCACCAGCCGTCACTGCTTCAGAGTTAATCATTTTGATTCCACACTTTATAATAATCCACAAGAACTCAAAGAGTAAAGTCAAAACATAAAATTATAAGCAAGTATGTATACATTTTTTGAGCTTAGCTCGAGAGGATTGGGATTCTGTCCCGTGACAATATATCCATAATTTAACCACTCATTTTTGTGTGAATTTTAATCAATCGAAACTTCAAACGCTCATATCTCAAAAACAGTATCAAGAGCAGTTAAAACCTTTCCAAAGTAAGGCGTCGATATAGCAGGCAGGTATTCGTTATTTTGATTTGTGGCTGGGCATTTTATTTGCAATATAAATCTTCATTTCCCTTCGACCGCCAAATGAATTGATGGGGTAGTTTTAGTCTTGATTTATGCAAAGCCTCACTAGAAATAGAATTTAGTACTACCCGAATATATTATGGATTATGGGATGAGAAAACATAATTTAGTGGTTGTAAAGTTTTTGTGTTTAGAGATTTGGCATTTTTATTGTAATCTAACGAAACAGTACCTAATAATTATTAATGACTAAAATTAGTATCTGGTAGTAAATTTAGAAAAATATTTGTTTTTATTACGTACAAGCCGGTAACTGTCAATCGTTGCAATGCCACTCAAAGAAAGAAAGTGTTTGTGTGTATTGAAGTGCTTTCAGATACACAAAATGTTGGATAAATAATTTCGATTTAATTTCAATAACATTGATCGGTTTCGATGACATTTACCGTCTGACGTTTGCTGTTAGTCTTTTGGCGATTCTGTATGGTACGACACACGCGCTAACCTACTGAAAGTTAATTGTAATATGCCTATAACGTTTGCGCAAGTGCAACAATAATGAACGGTATGTCAGCGCATAAAATATGAAAAAACATTGATTTTTATATAATATTAAAGACCTACTGTTAGTTAATTTTATTACGACAAAAAAAAAAGTGAAAATGCTAGCTGCATTATCAACTGAACACTCACAGTTGAAATCGGGTCCTGATCCCAAATAAAGTTATGTGGAATATGTACTAAAATTTTTTTATTATGTTTTAATATAATGCCATTCCACCAAGTGTAGACAGTGAACCTCTTAAAAATGGTATTTAAATATTGTCATAAAAATAATACAACATTTTAAATACTTATTCCATATACAACTGGTTTCGATCATGGCAAGCATTATCAACTGAACAATCTCAAATTATAATGCTCGCCATAAATGAAACTGGTACTGAACCAAATAAATTTATGTGGAATAAGTATTAAAAATGTTTTATTATTTTTATTATAATGCCATTTCACTGAGTTTTGACAGTGAACACCTTAAATTTAAATTGTTTTAATTTTGTAATTTTGAGTTTTGACGCTAACGACCCGGGTTTATCCTTTCAGTATCTTCAGGCATTTCAAGTGCATGGATGTACTTGAACTGACGCGCAGTAAACAGCATGTCTCGTTTGTACAAAAATATATTATAAATTGCTACTAAAGTGTAAATTAGCGAAAATTTTATGTTAACTTGTTTCAATCGAATTAAGTGAGTTTGTTATAATTATCGGGATTTTTGAATGTAGTATCGCAAATAAAAATGACCAGATAATAACATTGGAATATCAGAAACTAAATCAAAGCGTTTTTTCCTCTTCTTTGAATTAAATACTTAATGATAGTAAGTGCTTGAATTATTTATATTTAAATGAAAATTATTCAAAGGGGTACAATAATGGTGAATTTTGAAGATTAAGTTGTTCATTTAATTTTGGTAACCTGTTAAGCTGAGCTCTATTAATTTCCAATATTTCTTGATAGAATAATTTATATTCGCCTCGTGTTATATGTAACAAATCAATGCATGAGTCAAAATTAAATGTATGATTTTAAAAAAGTATGTAAATGATTGGCGAAGGAATCTCTTTTTAAACGAAAACCTTAAAAAATGGTATTTATTGTCAGTTGAAAATCCTCACGATGAGCGAAACCTGTCCTGATACTGTGAAATAACTACACAAAATGTGATACTATTTTTATAATATAATGCCACTAAGCCAAGTATTGACAGTCAACTCCAAGTGAAATGTGGACAAGACACTCGGGTAAAATTCAAAGAGTTCTTTAATTTTTTCAGAAGATGGTTTTGTTTTTTTTTATTATTTTTTCAAAAGTTAGTTTGTTTGAAGTGTTCTTTCGCTCAGACACTGGCGTGTGAGAGACACTTTCGGTTTTGAGGCTTAATCAGTTTTTCCGACGCGGAAAAACATCGCGGCGATGAAATGAAAATTTCGGCACTGGCTTTTTTCTCGGCAATTTTTTTACATGGCATATATAAATCCCCACTCAACAAATGAATGTTAGATTTGAATCTTTATAATTTTGTACTTTTCCATGAGTTCTTCCCAGGGCTGTGGAGTCGGATACGGAGTCGTTGCGGCGATTTGGCCGGAGTCGTACTCGGAGTCGGAAATTTTGAAAAGTTTGAACTTTTTAATATTCCACATAATATGTCAAATTTGGCTATTGGCCGGATTGGTAGGGTAAATATTTAATTGAATACACATCAATAGGAAAATTAGGCAAAAAAAAGTGACGATATACAACTTTTTTAGTCGGAGTCGGAGTCGTGGTTTTGGTAAATGCTGGAGTTGGAGTCGAGCTTTTTTTACCGACTCCACAGCCCTGATTTTTCAGCAAACGACCCGGGTTTCATCTTTCGACATCTTCAGGCATTTCAAGTGCACGAATATACTTGAACTGAAGTTTAGTTTGCGTGAGTGATAATTTACTTACACGTGTTAATTTGCATGATATAAATGAAGAAAAATCTTTGAATGTCAACAATGCAACTTAACCAAATTTGAATCATTTGAATTTTGTTCTTTTCCATGAGTTTTGTCGCTAACGACCCGGGTGACATATTTCGGCATCTTCGTGCATGTCAAGTGCACGAATATACTTCAACTGACGCATAGCAAACAATTGCATCTTTTATATATGTACAAAAATAAAAGTAGTCAGTTTTTATTAACGTAATCTATATGTCACTTTTAAGGTGTTCACTGTCAATACTTGGTGGATAGGCATTATAATAAAAATAATAATACATTTTTAGTAGTTTTTCCACATAAAATTTATTTGATCAGGACCGGTTTCGCTCATGGCGAGCATTGTCAACTGATAAGAAATACAATGAAACAGTGATATTTATACAAAAGTTAAGTATGAAAAACAAGGTATGACAAACAATTGGTAAAACAACAAAGCAAATAAATGAAGCAAATTACAAGAAAAATAGACTATAAATAAAAGGTTGAAGACCTCTTAGCAATGCAAACTAATACATCAAAAATCGTAAAATTAATTCAAGGGTTTTATCCGACCTATTATAGTTGAATTGATGCATTTCTTTCTTTGATTGATGATTATATGAAGTATTTGAGTTTATCTTCTTAATATAAAAAAAAACAATATTTGTTCGTATCCTTTGCGCTGCCATACCGTTCATCCGATCACAATGAAATTTTAAAAAACGTCTTGGGCTTTATGTTATTTTCGTTGATTTTGGCACAATATTTATGGCTTATATCGAAAATTAACTTTACAATTAAGAAATTTGGCGCATTTTAAATAAAAATCAAATATTTTTTTAAATCATTTAAAAAAAAATATATTTGTCTATTTGTTTGTTTGTTCGTATCATATGCGCTGCCATACCGTTCATCCAATCGCAATGAAACTTTGAAAACTAAAATTACTTTTAATTTTTTTAAAAATCAATGTTTTTTCAATCAATCAGTATTTGATAAAATTTCCAAGCTATCAAACTAAAACTTACAATTTTTTTTAAATGACTGACCGTTTTTAATAAACCACTTACCATTATAAATACATTACTGACCGTTTCATTTAATAACTGACCACGTTCATACTGATACAATGACAACTGACCGCTTATAATATTAACTGACCATTTTGATTTTTCACTGACCATTTATTTATTTCACTGACCGAAAGTTGAATAAGATACTGACCCATTAAATACACGCCATTTATAAATCATCATTTTATAAGAAGATATTCGCTCGATGGAATATGTATTGCACTTAAAACAAAAATATCTTTTTCTGTTTAATTAATCTTATATATAAAACCGAAACCGGGGATGTTTGTCTGTAATTCCCTTTTGCATTGTTGTTGCAAGTTCAAACAAACGAATTGATTTCGCTCGCGAAAGTTTCGACGGTAAATTTGTTTCGTTATCAATGTGTGTGTAGAGACTCCAATTACTCGAGTATCGAGTAGTACATATATAAAACCGAAACGGCGTATGTATATCTGTGGGTCTGTAATTCCCTTTTGCATTGTTGGTCATTAAGTTGCCATAAAAACGAATATGAAAGAAAATATGTTTGAATTTTTATCGGCCAAGACATTTAGTCAAAATGTAATAAATTAGTCTTCTACTGAACTTTTCCCGGCTTTTATTAATATAATAATGTTTTTATTTACGTGAAGGTATTATTTGACATTTCTTTGACAATAAATAAAAAAATTTCCTTGAATTTGGACATTTTAATGGGCGAGAATGGGGCTGTCATCAAATTAAATAAAGTTTGTGATTTTATTTTAACTCTATTTTGGATGTTAGATTTTGTGATATAATTATGTCGAATGATATAAAATTAAATAATTATTGGTCGCTTGGTCCGAGCGACGCCGGGTAGCAATACTAGTATATTAATAAACTCCACATTTGTACTGTAAATTTGTGATCACCCATGCAAAAAGTTTGCTCAAAATTTTAAATTCAAATGTGTTTATTTTTAATTAAAAAGGATGGAGTTTTTATTTTGCAATCCAATGAAATTTTAACAGAGTGGATCGAATAAAAGTTCTGATTATTTTGAGATTTCGCTTGTCTAGACTTTTAATTTGTTTTAAGCAACAATGTTTTATGCCCTAGACCTAGGTCAGGAATCCTCAACCTTGTGACCAATTTATGTGCGCCCACCAACATACGCCTGAAACAATTAGTTGTTGATATCACATCGACAGGTGAAATCCATCGTGAATTTTCCATAAAATTAAGTGAATGGTAGGTAACAGTGAACTAAGCGTGGAAAAAATATTACTAGATATGGCAACTAATTATTTGGTCTGGTTCTAATTCGATAAATGGTCAGTAAATATTAAATAAGTGAAAATTTGAATTTTTTGAATTTTGTACTTTTCCATGAGTTTTGTCGCTAACGACCCGAGTTTCGCCTTTCGGCATCTTCAGGCATTCCAAGTGCACGGATGTACTTGAACTGATAGTCGCCTTACTTGGAATGCCTGAAGATGCCGAAAGGCGAAACCCGGGTCGTTAGCGACAAAACTCATGGAAAAGTACAAAATTAAAATTTGATATTGAAATTCCATCAAGCACCCTCAGTCGAAATACTTAATTAATTAAATAAGTGGTCGGTAAGAAATAATAAATGGTCAGTTTAAAATTATACTTTATGTTTCAAAGTATTCTTTAGTATCTTTTATTAAAATAATTTAAACAATTAAAGCGAAACAGTTCTCGTAGAAAAGAACATTTGTTGAGATAAACGCCGCAAAGATACCACATCTTCCACGTTGGGAGCGGACATGGTTGAAAAAATCGTTGTTTTTGTTTGATATCCTTTAGGTGGCGTCCGCCGTCCCACATGTTTGTAATACGCTCTTGGGTGCAATTAGATTGGGGACCCCTGCCCTAGCTATGAAAAGTTTTAATGACCAGAAACTATAATTTCATTTATCCTCCTTGACCTTCTGATAGTTACTAAAATTTTTAATGCAGCGAAGCACGCGAAATATTTATACCAGGTTAAATAGTTGAAATAAGTGGACGGATTAGCGAAACAGTAAGCGTCATGGTTAAGCCGTTTAACGTAACAACTATTAGTGGCGGCCGGTAGATAAGATAGCTGGGAGTGCTGCGGTTGATAAAAAAATAACACATTTTCAATATAATTAACTAATAAATTTAAAATTTTTCAACCGTTCTAAATCTAATGACACACCGGTGGGCAACTATGTTTAAGGCGTCAAAAAATAATATTTCTCAAATTATCAAATATGTATACGAAATCTCTTAAGGCTCACAAAATGATTATAATTGTTTCGTTTTAATAGGTTTCTTAAAAGATATTCAACATAAAAGTGTATAGAGGTTTTTAGGCTGTCAAAACTTTTGATACAATATTCACAATACTGACGTTAATATATGTTTCAAACAAATTGAATAAATTATTAGAAAAATTTAATAAAAAATCATTTTATGATATCCAATCGGGGTGCAAAATTGACATAATATTATAAGCTGTGTGTGGCAAACCTTATCGAGGATTTATTAATACGCTTTACAAGTCATGTGGTATGGTAATTAACATGGGATTGCTTTCATGAGGGACCAAAGACATCTAAGCCCTTAAATAACGTAAGTAGTTTTAAGGTAGGTATTGTCCTTTTTTAATTTTTTTAAAAAAGTGGTAGCTCTTAACAGGTTAAATTAAAAACGACATGAATTTCATAAATCATTTAAGCTATGCATTTCTTTCCTTGAGTGAAAGACTTTCTAGTAAGAAACAAATTATAAATAAATAATGCTGGCATCCGTACAGACTCGAGAAACACTGCTAGAAAGACAAAAAGCTTGTACTAGCGAACTCCCCTCCCCGCGTACCTCCACCACCTACTCAAGTATATTCCATCGCAAACGGTACTGTATAATACATATTTATACCGCTATATGTGGTAGGTCATCAGAGTGCCAACTATTCGCGAATTCGTTCGTGAAACCTCGTTTCATAAGGCTGTGGGCTTTTTCACGGTAACAAATCTCTTGCTTGCAGAATTATGACGAGAAGGCCTCAGAGAATCGATATAGGCCCAGAGTTCCACAGATGCGTATTGACACCTGTCGGAAGCGATAGGAAGGGTATGTCAACAAATAAAATTCAAGAGTTAAAACAATGAGTTGGAAGAACTTTGGCGCTGACACGCCTTAGAACTTGATGCTCCGTCAAGCAGATATCCAAAAAAAATAAAAAAAAAGGTCATCAGAACTCTCTCAAACGATCTATTTTTCACCTCAGTCAATGAGTTTAAGTCGATATCAGGAAATAAATTCATTTTTAATAATACTCTATTTTGAAATCTATAGCGATTCAATATAGAGTGATTCAAATTTGTATTTTATGCAGACGTCTCGTTCTTAATATCACAAAACAGATTCCATAAATGAGCCATGAAGTATAATTATTCATTCCTGGTTCCAAAAATATTTCTAGCTGATCTTTCAAAGAAAATTAAATTATTATACCCTGGTTAGTGGAGTGTGATTTAACAAACGTATGTTTACTGACAGAATTCAGTGCTGTAATAAACTGGCTAACGTTTCCTAGTGAAATCCTTCAGGGCCAATTTAACAGTAAACTAAGTGCTAACATTACCACTTGAAAGATTATTCTAAATGATTTATTATATGAACAACAGCATTGCAGGCTAATAAAGGGTCTTTTTATAAGGACGCTTAGTTTTGAAATGTAAATAAAACAAGTTGTTTGTGAGATTTCGACTAAATTTTAATTTCATTTGTAAGTATATTTTACGGCATTAAATATGGAATATAGCATCAAATGTCTGCCAATATCAATTCATTATAAAATGGGCCATGTCGCTAAAGTTGACTTTTTTGACAAATTCCGGTAAACTTCCAACTGCTCCAGAACCCAATCAGGCGTTGTCTGTAGTCGTTTACCTGAAGTTCCTTGGTTAGTTGGATTTTATACGGGTGCAGACATAAGGCCTGATTCAAAATTCGCCAAGTTGAAGTCGCAGAAAAGCCAAGTTCTTGTGAACAACGAGAAATAAGCTGCCTTGGGTTTTCCTGTACACTTTCACACACAGCAGCAATGTTTTCACTAGATATTGTATTTTGATGACGTACAGGTAGGTGTTGGCCGATTATTTACCAAACTGGTTTACTCAAATTTGGCCACTAAACAATGAATAATCTACTCAGCAGGACAAAATAACATATTTTGAGCGTCCCTATTGAAATATCCTTTGCAAATTGTACGTACCGTAAAACGGGGTGAAAAGAGACACTTTTTACCCATCGTGACTATGTATCTTCATTTCTGCGCCACATAATTCAAATATGAATCGCTTGAAGCTTGTTTCTATGGTCCTACTACACATCTATGACAATATTTTTCAAATATTCACTATCGTTATTAAGACACAGTCAATTTTTTTACCATGTTTCTATTCGCAATGAATTGGAGTGAATAAAGACGAGAGAGGGTACATCGAGACTTGGTAGGTGAATAGAGACAAAAATACAGATTGTAATGATTGGAATATATGAACCTCTATTCATTCCATTTTACGGTACTTATTAACCAAAAAAAACATGATTGATTTTAATTTTCGTCCAATAAAAGGTGTCAAAAAGTAAGGATGCACAGGCATCGAACTTAAACACAATGTTTGTTTCATAAATTGCAGTCAGGTTAGAATTTATTAAAGGATTTTTTATTTATCGAGTTCAATATTCTCAACCAAAGTGGTATCTATTTACTTGATTGCGAATCCTGTCGAGCCAAGAATATTGGTAAAACGGGAATAACTTTTAATACCAGATTTAAAGAACATCTAGCCTGTTCGCGTAAAGGGAATGAATAATCTTCATTTGGAAACCATTTGTTCCTAAATAAGCATACTTTTGATATCGCTAAAAACTTTAAAATCCAACATGTTATCAATAAATCTTTAAAACTCGATAAATTAGAAATCCTTGAAATAAATCGACATAAATTCTTACCTGACTACAATTTATTAAACGATCAATAAGTCATTGTTTCTCTACCAAGTTCTAATCACATTACATTTTTTGGATCAGGACCAGTTTCGCTAACGGCGAGCTTTAATAACTGAGAGGACGATAATGAACACCTTAAAGTGAATTAGAGTATTTTACTTTTAAAAAAGTAATGTTAATAACAGTAATTCAGAATTTGCTATTGCTTTCCATCAAGCTTTACTGCCATTTCTTATGAAAACGCCAGTCTGGCATGAATATCAAAGCGGACACTAGTCTTTTTCATGCGCACGATATGACATTATAATATGAATAATTATAAGGAAACTATCGTTATGAATATATATATATTTAGAAGGATGTATGTACATATGTATACGTTAAAGCATCAAATGTAATATTTTAAATGCAATAATCTATGCCAATAAAGCTATTCTACTGGGGTATTTTTAGACCCCCTTCAGACGACGCGTACTTCTTTGGGACCGTATTTTAACCCTTTATAGGACAAATTAAATATCATGAATATCAAATTTAGACGATATTTTAAAATTTGTATTAATAATATAAAAAAAATATTTATGTGTCAGAAGCATCAATATTACCATTGGTCAATACATTGAGCAATTTATGTCTTATATATAAAACTGAAACGGCGTATGTATGTCTGTGGGTCTGTAATTCCCTTTTGCATTGTTGGTCATTAAGTTGCCATAAAAACGAATATGAAAGAAAATATGCTTGAATTTTTATCGGCGAAGACTTTTAGTCAAAATGTAATAAATTAGTCTTCTACTAAACATTTCCCGGATTTTATTAATATAATAATGTTTTTATTTACGTGAAGGTATTATTTGAAATTTTTTTGCAGCAAATTAGATTTTTTCCTTGAATTTGGACATTTTAATGGGCTGTCATCAAATTAAATAAAGTTTGTGATTTTATTTTAACTCTATTTTGGATGTTAGATTATGTGATATAATTATGTCGAATGATATAACATTAAATAATTATTAGTCGCTTAGTGCGAGCGACGCCGGGTAGCAATACTAGTATTTTATAAGTCAACTGTGCGACATTGAAGTTGGAGGTTTTCCATTAAAACGTGACGATAAAATCTTACCAAAACTACAACAGACTGATAATTTATGTGTTGATTTTTATAAATGTACTAGTATTCGAATCCGGCTTTGCTCGGACCAGTTCAGCTCGGCGCGTAAATTTAGACGGGCCAAATGAAATAACTTATTTCAAAATTCAAAAGTCTAGGTCAATTAAAATGGAATTAAAATGAACATTTCAGACTGTCATTGACATTTCACAACCTCTTTCATATATTGACAGCCTCATTCTCGCCCATTAAATGTCCAAATTCAAGGAAAAAATCTAATTTGCTGTCAAAGAAATGTCAAATAATACCTTCACGTAAATAATAACATTATTATTCAAAATAAAGCCGGGAAAAGTTCAGTAGAAGACTAATTTATTACATTTTGACAAAATGTCTTCGCCGATAAAAAAAACAAACATATTTTCTTTCATATTCGTTTTTATGGCAACTTAATGACCAACAATGCAAAAGGGAATTATAGACCCACAGACATACATACGCCGTTTCGGTTTTATATATGTACTACTCGATACTCGAGTAATTGGAGTCTCTACACACACACATTGATAACGAAACAAATTTACCGTCGAAACTTTCGCGAGCGAAATCAATTCGTTTGTTTGAACTTGCAACAACAATGCAAAAGGGAATTACAGACATACATCCCACGTTTCGGTTTTATATAAAGGGTCTTTATATAAGGACGCTTAGTTTTGAAATGTAAATAAAACAAGTTGTTTGTGAGATTTCGACTAAATTTTAATTTCATTTGTAAGTATATTTTACGGCATTAAATATGGAATATAGCATCAAATGTCTGCCAATATCCATTCATTACAAAATGGGCCATGTCGCTAAAGTTGACTTTTTTGACAAATTTGGGTAAACTTCCAACTGCTCCAGAACCCAATCAGGCGTTGTCTGTGGTCGTTTACCTGAAGTTCCTTGGTTAGTTGGATTTTATACGGGTGCAGACATAAGGCCCGATTCAAAATTCGCCAAGTTGAAGTGGCAGAAAAGCCAAGTTCTTGTGAACAACGAGAAATAAGCTGCCTTGGGTTTTCCTGTACACTTTCACACACAGCAGCAATGTTTTCACCAGATATTGTATTTTGATGACGTACAGGTAGGTGTTGGCCGATTATTTACCAAACTGGTTGAATCAAATTTGGCCACTAAACAATGAATAATCTACTCAGCAGGACAAAGTAACATATTTTGAGCGTCCCTATTGAAATACCCTTTATAAGATTTGTATATAAAATGATTATAAAAAATTGTTGTCTCTTAAAATCGCAAAACAGCTTTCATTATTCATTTCCAAATGCAATACGGTGTTCCAAAGATTTTAGTTGCGCGCACAATCGGCCAATTGTTAATTTAAAGACTCGCGAATAAAGACATTGATTTTTGCGTAACAACGCAAGCTTTCCGCCATTTAACAAATTTAATGACGTAATAATATTATCGACGATATATTGAGATACTAATATTGACTTTATTATGGGTGTTATTGGATATTTTGACCTTAATGCGAGTGGTTAATATACTAACCAATTTTGGCCTTTGCCCTATAAAGCATACTTGAGCAAACACCGGCCCACCGAGTGCTATTTTGTCCGGCCCTATTTCATCTCGGCAAAGTAATAGAGAAAGAAATTAATACTTCCAGGGAGGGATACAATTTTTTTTAAATCATTTTCCTAGTCTGAGGCATTCGATAAATTTGCAACATCATATGGGGAACGGGATAATCTTGATTCCTCTTCAGATTCAACGCGAAGTAGATTAAACTCCACGGATTCTCAGTATACAGATACATAAGATACTTAATATCACTCTTACAAAGTGGCTGAGCAAGTCACATTTTCTTTTTTATTCTCTTTCTATTTCTCTTCTCTTTAAGCACCTTAGTGCATGGCTAAAAGATCAGTCCCGTGCAGCTCTGTCTCAAGCCAAGTAAGTGAGGAGTAAATTCGTTTCTTTTCTTGATCGTATAGCGTTATGGAAGGCGGCTGTGAAAAACGGCTGCACACACATAACGGATGGGTGGTGGGACAACCAACTTGTTCACCCAAATATATATCAGCTCATTCAAACATCACATATAATTATTATGGAGATGAACTGAAGGCACTAATAGAGAAATTTTTTGGAGAAGGTTTGCTGACTTCCAAAACAGATACTCCACATTCGCTATATTTGCTCGTCCAGTGGATGCAAATGAAAATACTATGCCAGCAAAATTTACAGATGGAACTTATTGAGCTACAAGGGGATTTAGTGCTAAAACCACAATTTTACAACATTGCTTTGACGGATTTTTTAAAATTATATTTGGTGGAAGAAAAATTTATAAATTTATTTGAATTTGCAACAAAAATCATTTGTATTTTTCGAGGATGAAACACACTAACTCAAAAGTCGAACAAGGGTAAGAAAGACATGAAAATCTCGAAAAAATTCTATTCGAGTATCCTTAAGCAATATCAACGCCAATATTGATAGGCAAATCTTACTCCCACACTCGGCCAAACAAAATTTTGTAATCAGTATATAATATTATGTCGTTCATTTTATAAATATCAAAATATATAATGGGGAGGGGCATTTACCCCATGCACCCCCCCATCCCTTTGGACCCCGCCAATGGGTCCGGCCCTTGACTCGGAGATAGAATGATAATTTGGCCCCAAACCTAAAAAAAGGTTGCCCATGCCTGCTATAAAGGGTTAAAGGTTACCCAGTACAATTATTTCTTTTATGAAACTTACATTTGCAATAGATTTAACGTAGACACTGAAAAAAAACAAAGTTTTTAATATTAAAACTTCGCGCTTTTCTATCTCGCTGTTTTTTTTCGGGAAAACTTTCAGCCTACGCGAAAACTTTTAATGGATTAAATTATAATATACACCAAAAGCCTTCCGTCAAAGAATCGTTATTAATAAATTATCAAAAGTTTTCCCCGTACGCCTGTGTAAATAATAAATAAATTGTGATGTTTACTTAAGTCATTTGATGGTTACACAAAATAGCTTTCTTTCAGTGGAAAGCTTTTTTACAACTTGGGCCGGAGCTTTTTTAACTACATTTAATGGGAAAATTTTTGGAAGCTCTTATTACTTTAACCATCGAAAGACGATCGAGATTAAAAATAGAAGCATATTTTTTAAAACTAAATCCACATTAATTGTATAAAGATGGCGCCCAGTTTCGCTCATCGCTAGCGTTTTCAAAAGATGAAGTTGATACATTAGCCTTTCGAAAGACTGTCTTTGTGAAAAATAGCTCGTAGGCCGAAGGGGGGTCTAAAAAAGACCTTATTGGCATAGACTGCAACACAAAAATGATTGATTATGCTTTGACGTATCTTTATACATCTTTTAAATAAAAAAATCTGTAATTTTCCTAGAATTATTCATATTTTAAGACGCGCATGAATGCGACAACCTGGTCGTGTTCTTGTTTATGCTAGACTGGCGATATCAAAACTGTGAATGCGGCTTCTTATCTTCACCTTTTAATGTAAAAAGCATCCATTTGATTTGGAATTTTCAATGAAAGAGGCGCGTTTGAGATAAGCTAACGTTATCTTATTGCGTATTGGCAGTGAAGGTTTAATCCTGGCAATTGGTAGCGACAATATAAATGGTTTTCGGCCAGTAATTATCCGACTTATTTTCATTAACTAGTCAATCACAATCTTTAAAAATACTCTTTCGGCATAGATTGCATTAATTAAACGTTATATTATACTTTAAATGTATCTTTATACATCGTTATAAAAAGATATACATTGAGAAGACCTTTATTCCGGCTCCCTCGTAAATCGAGAAGGAGCCTCCTATCCGACACTCAGGAAGAGGGATTTTGGGGACGGAGTAGGAGAAACATGGTACTCTTATAAAGAAAAGACGCTCTCAAAGCGTTATGTGGGTGCGGCGGTTAGCATCCATTATTTAATTGTTTTGGATTTACACAGACGTTATACAACACACAAATATTACGATAGCGAAGAAGATATCAGGAATTTGACTCGAATTTAATTCTTAGGGAGAGGATTAGGCGCGTGCATTCTCAATGCAGTCCAATCTCTCACTGCTGTATGAAAACAAATGGTTACTTTAGAAAGAATAACAATGGCCGTTTCAAAAATCGTTAACACATGCGCCCGCCGATAAGGGATGATTTATCGCCTTACGAACTTTTTATGAAGCACATGCATTGTCGGGCGTCAAGAGATAAGAGAACATTGAAATAACTCTACATTGCATCGCTATAGATTGCAATATTGATTATTATAAGAATGAATGTATTTCCTGATATCGACTTAAACTCATAGACTGAGGTGAAAAAATAGATCGTTCGAGAGAGTTCTGATGACCCACCACATAAGGCGGTGTCAACATATATAAAAATTGCTAGTTTTCTGATCGTGTTGATATTCATTACAGACTGGCATAATCAAAACAAAAAACGCAAGAGCTTATCTACACCTTTCAATGTAACAAGCATAAATTTGATTTAAAACGTACGTTTGAACGAGGCGCGTTTGAACCCTGGAAATTTGTAGCGACGATATAAATGGTTTTCGGCCAATAATAATCCTACTTATTTTCTTTTTTACTTAATTGCGACGAAACAAGTCGATCAAAATCATATTTTTTACTGCAAGAGATGTAAAAACAATGATTTAAGAATACCAAAAGTTTACACATTGTATCACTAATATTAAGATAGATATTTAAGATAAAGTAGCAGTGGTGGTCGACTGTTTCACCCTCAGCATGGCAAAAGTTAATATCCTTATTTATTTGAAAATATCAAGAATTATTTCATTATAACATATTTGAATTAAATTGAATCGAAAAATTATAACTATCCCATTACTAATAAAAAAAAGAAACTTCAGTACTTATTCCACGTAAAGTTTTTGGATCAGATCCGGTTTTGCTTATGGCGAGCATTATCAACTGATTTTTTTTTTTTTTTGGATATCTGCTTGACGGAGCATCAAGTTCTAAGGCGTGTCAGCGCCAAAGTTCTTCAGTCTCCTCGTCTCTAAATGTTTTAATTCTTGAATTTTATTTGTTGACATACCCTTCCTATCGCTTCCGACAGGAGGGCGCGATCGCTACAGTTGAGAAGTCAGTTTAATATTGCGTCTCTATCTAGGGAGGGTCATCGAGAAGAATAGCTCTGGGCCTATATCGATTCTCTGAGGCCTTCTCGTCATAATTCTGCAAGCAAAGAGATTGTTGGGTTACCGTGAAGGCCCACAGCCTTATGAAACTTTTTAGAGGTTTCACGAACGAATTCGCGAATAGTTGGCACACTCAAATCTCTGTGTAACAGCGAACCACGCACGAACCATCACATATTTGCCTTAATGACTTATTCTGAACAACCTGGAGAGTCTTCAGATGCTTTTGGTGAGCAAAAGCCCACACTGGTGTGGCGTACACCATAATTGGACGAGTTATTGCTGTATATAGGAGAAGTTTACTCTTTATGGATAGTTTGCTCTAGCATTAAGCATAAAGTACAATTTCGCTTTAGTAGCATTAGCTTGGCGCTTTTTAATCGCGGTGTGTTCGTTAAACTTCAGTCTCTTATCTAAGGTTAGTCCAAGATACTTGACTGTGTTAGACCATTTGATCTCTGTATTGTGCATTCTAATGCAATTGAAGTTATGTTTTCTAATGAAGCCCTTAGAAAACATTATTGCTGCGCTCTTTTCTGCGTTGATTTTAATTCTCCAGTTGTCACACCAGTCCGCAATGGTATCGACAACTGTTTGGACGTGTGCAACTGCGCTTTTGCCGATTACGAGATTTAGCCAAGATGGATGTATCATCTGCGTACTGGGCTATAATTCTATCACTTTCCCCACCGGTGGGAATGTCATAGGTGTATATATTATACAGTATGGGTCCTAAGACAGAGCCTTGTGGAACCCCCGCAAGTGTTGACCTCGTTGAGGACCGGATTCCATTCATTTTACCTGAAAACGTCTACCTGTCACAAATGAGTTAAGGATCTTAATTAGTGGTAATCCAATTCCAGCCTTCGACATTTTGAATACAAGCCCTTCAACCCACACCCTGTCGAAGGCTTTTGCAATATCTAAGAAGAGGCCAGCTGTGACTTCTTTTTGAATGAATCCGCTCGTGATAAATTCCACCACTCGAAGAAGTTTATGGTTGGTCGAGTGATCCGCCCGAAACCCGTGTTGGGTGTCGGGGATGATCTTTTTCTCATCAACCACTTCTTGTAGTCTGGTTTTAATCACTCGCTCTAAGACTTTGCTCATTGCAGGAAGCAGACTTATTGGCCGGTGGTTCACTGGAAGAGTGTGATCTTTTCCTGGTTTTGGAATCAAGATAATATCCGCTTCCTTCCATCGGGAGGGGAAAATATTGTAACCTCAAACACGCATTTATAATATTTACTAATGAGGTAATACCCTTTTGCGGTAACTGCTTGAGAGCCTTGTTGCCGATTTTGTCGTTACCCAGAGCTTTCCTGTCAGGAAGGTTTTTATTAGACTTTCCACCTCGTCGTTGGCAGTTAACATCTATACGCTTTTCTATTATTAATTTTGCGGCGGCTTCTATGTTTAACGCGTTCTTTTCAAGTCTACATTTCTTGGGTCAATCATGTTGGGTGTAAATTGTCTTTCGAGGCTATCCGCAAACTCCTCGACTTTGTCTGTGATGGTAAATACAGGCCCCTTTGCTCCATTAAGTGGCATTAAGGGGTGCTTTTCTGCGCGGAGAACCTTGGAAAGAGCCCAGTAGGGGTCGGCCCCCTTAACAAGCTCGCTTAAATAATCATCAGAAGCCTTATTACGATAGTCTTTCAGTGCAAGTCAGTTTCGGCCGTCAGCCGGTTAACACGCTGCCTGACTAAAGGATTGCAGTATTTTTCCATTCTTTTCGTGCACGACGCCTCTCGTTTATAAGATTTCTGATGTCTACCGGAAGGGCTTTACTATGTGGTGAAGTTTTACCGTTTTCGTGGCATATGAAGCAGCTATGTGAATTTGGGTTGTTAGATTACTTATCTCAAAATCAATGCTTCCACTATCTGTCAAGTCACATGGGGGAATTAACGTGTCGTCAAGAAAGCTCTCAAACTCGTTCCATTGGATTATGTTTCGCGTTTGATTACAACTATTTAATTTTGAGTCCGACGGATCTCTCAACCGAAGAATAACAGGTTGGTGATCAGAGTTAAGTTCGTGTACAATATGAGTTTCGTATTGAAGGCTCACTCCACACATTAAAGCAATGTCTATAACATCCGGAATACCTCCGTTCCTTGGTAGGGTCGTTGGGTCTGAAGGAGCCGCTACAATAGCGCCAATCTTTGTGATATAAGATTTAAGTTGACGGCCCCGTGAGTTTGTCAGCCTACTATTCCAGTCAACGTGTTTTGCGTTAAAATCGCCGGCGGCAATAGTGGGTACACCAAAGAGGAATAATGGCCTCGAGATCTTCAGTTGTTATCTGACCATTAGGTGGGCTATAAATAGAAACAAATCTAATAAGGCCCAAATGCTTCGTATTTACAACTATCGCGTTTGCTTCTAGTTGACCTGCAAGTGCTGGCAACGGATTGCACAGTGGTCAATATGTTTTTAATGTAAATCGCAGTTCCTCCACCTGAGGTTCGAGTGCGGTCAAATCTATATAAGGAATAGTTGGGTATTGTAGGACGATGAGATGGCTTGAGAAAAGTCTCGTTAACAAGAAAAATATCAATGTCGTATCTTGATAGAACATCAATTATCTCCAGCTTATCATGTCTGAGTGTACCTCCACTGTTCCAATAGAGAACCTGTAAGGATGCGGGTTGAAATTTTTTAGACATTGTTGGTGTCAATAGGCGCCACGTGGGCGGAAAATTTACTCAGAAACGAATTTCCGGCACTAAGCAACTTACGCCAATCGTCGAGCATGGTTTTGTATTCCAGCTGGACGTTCGCTTCGGTAGCTTGCGGGCCTGGAATGCCATCTCGCTTTGGTGGTTGCCAATAGAGGCGGAAGGTTTTTCCAAATTGGGATCGGGACTAGTTCGAGTATTTTCCAAGCTCGAACTTTTTGTGTGAGCTAGCGGCCGCCCTCTAGGTGGGCTAGATTTATTTCTAGGAAATTCCGGACATCCTCGGTAGTTAGCCGGGTGCGGTCCACCGCAGTTGGCGCATTTTGCTGGGCCACACGCCTTGGTGTGAGTGCATTCTCTTGCGGAATGATCTCCCGCACATCTCACACAGCGTGGCTGTGCACGACAGCATGATGCTGAGTGTCCAAACTCTTGGCAATTGTGGCATTGCCCCACTGAAGTTTTTCTGTTTAGTGACTCAACGCCTATGTTTATGTTGAAGAGTGAAGAAAGATTAAAAATGTCTTTCCCTCTGTCACTTCTTAATAAATACAACGAAACAGTGATATATTTAAAAAAAGTAATCTTTCAATCCCTACTCTCTTCGAAATAAAAAGGTTCAGCAACTGATCAACAAGCAGTTATCTTTGGAAAAACATGCTGAGGTAAACTCCGCGAGGAGTCCATATGCTACAAATTGGGAGTGGACATGGGGCTCAAAAAAAGTAATGGAAATGGCACGAAGAAGCTGATACATTGAATGCCTCTAAATCCTATTTTATTTCGTTGTATTAACACATTTTTAGTACTTTTTCCACATGAGATTTATTTCATTTAGGACCGGTTTCGCTCATGGCGAGCATTATCAACTGATAATCTGATATGAATTACTGATCATCAGTTGATAATGCTCGTCATGACAAACTCTAAATTAATTTCATATAATTGTATGCTAAAAATAAAAATAATAAAACATTTTTAGTACTTTTTCCACATGAGATTTATTTCATCAGGACCGGTTTTGCTCATGGCGAGCATTATCAACTGATAAGGAATACAATAAAACAGTGGTATTTATGCAAAAGTTAAATATGAAAACAAGGTATGACAAACAATTGGTAAATCAACTAAGCAAATAAATTAAAGCAACTTACAAGAAAAATAGACTAAAAATAAAATGTTCAAGACCTCTTTAGCAATGCAAAACTAACACATCAAAAATCAATTAAGTATGAATTAACATTAACAAAGTAAAAGCCCAAAATTAAGTGCATTTAATAAAAATAAATAAATCTACATATCTGTCAACCATAATTAGATGGAAATCCCGGTAATGAGTTCAAATGAGTCATTTGAACTCATTATCATTTATTTGCTTAGTTAGTTCTTTTACCAATTGTTTGTCATACCTTGTTTTCATACTTAACTTTTGCATAAATACCACTGTTTTATTGTATTCCTTATCAGTTGATAATGCTCGCCATGAGCGAAACCGGTCCTGATGAAATAAATCTCATGTAGAATAAGTACTAAAAATGTGTTATTATTTTTATTATAATGCCTTTCCACCAAGTATTGACAGTGAACACCTTAAAAGTGAGTGATATATTTGTTCATTAACAAAAATATAACAGATAATAATGAATGGTATACCTTTGCTAGAATTAAGCATCTGGAAAATATAAACCTCCCCGAATTGTGACATTGTCCATGAAGAGCTATTCAGACAAAGGCGAAAAAACTTTTTTTTGATAATTTCCACCAGTGGTGAACAACCCGTGGACCGGGGGCTAAATACTGAAATTTACAATTCAAATTTTCTCGGAAAATGTGTTTCATACAATAAACTTGTTACTCTTGTTAGATAACTGTTTTCACAAAAAGCTCATTAAAATCTGCACTTTTCCATGAGTTTTGTCGCTAACGACCCGGGTTTCGCCTTTCAGCATCTTCAGGCAATTCAAGTGCACGGATGAACTTGAACTGACGCGCAGTAAACAGTTTGTATCGTTTATATTCAAAAGATAGTTGTAGATCACTAATTTAAATTGCTATTAAAATGTAAAATTTGAATTTTTTTGAATTTTGTACTTTTCCATGAGTTTTATCGCTAACGACCCAAGTTTCGCCTTTCGGCATCTTCAGACATTCCAAGTGCACGGATGTACTTGAACTGTGCCGAATGGCGAAACCCGGGTCGTTAGCGACAAAACTCATGGAAAAGATCAAAATTCAAAAAAATTTGATATTGAAATTCCATCAAGCACCCTCAGTCGAAATACTTAATTAAAATGTAAATTAGGAGAAAATTTGATGTAAACGAGCTTCAATGAATTAAGTGGGTTTTTTATAATTATCGGAATTTTCGAATGTAGTATCGCAAATACTAATGACCAGATAATTATATTTGCTATTCTAATTATGATTTTCTTTTTTGTTGAGTTGTGAAAAAATATAGTTAAAATAATTATTTGGAAACATTTTTAATTGCTCATTGTTACAAGTGTATTTTAATCAATCGAAACTAAAACGCTCAAATCTTAAAATAGTGTCAAGAGCAGTTATGAAAATTTTCAAAGTAGAGTGTCGAGTAGTGAAAATTGTAAGGACACATCAGGAGGTAGTTTTCAAATTTGGTCAAATCCACTTGTAGAAAAAACTCATAAAATGAGATATTTTCATTATTTTTTCCCCAAAAATACGTGTCACTGGCAATATTTTTAAAATGTGTTTTAAATTAAAGAAATACTGTAAAACCGGGTGACAAAAACAAGGATTGAACATTAGCACAACTTTACTAAGTATTCAATGTTTTTTTTAATGTTTATATTATATATAGTTCTAAACAGTGACTATAATACTATCTCTATAAAAACAAAACCAACCTTACTAAAGGATTGGCCAAACATACAAGAGTTTCATAAATTCCAATCAGTACAATCTGTTGTTTTATTTCTATTCTACCCTCTTTCGTCTCTATTCACCCCAATTCAATGTGAATAGAGACATCGAACAAAATTGACTTTGTCTTAGTAACGATAGTGAATATTTGAAAAATATTGTCATGAATGTGTAGTAGGACCGTAGAAACAAGTTTCAAGCCATTTATATTTGAATTTTGTTGTGCAGATATGAAGATACATACATACTGACACCGCCTTATGTGGTAGGTCATCAGAACTCTCTCGAACGATCTATTTTTCACCTCAGTCTATGAGTTTAAGTCGATATCAGGAAATAAATTCATTCATTATAATAATCTATATTGAAATCTATAGCGATTCAATATAGAGTTATTTCAATTTCTCTTATCTCTTGACGCCTGACAGTGCATGAGCTTCATAAAAAGTTCGTTAGGCGATAAATAATCTCTTATCGGCGGGCGCACGTGTTAACGATTTTTTAACGGCCATTGTTTTTTCTTTCTAAAGTAACCGTTTGTTTTCATACAGCAATGAGAGACTGGGTAGCAAGGAGAGAGCACGCGCTTGCCAGATAAGTCTTACAGTTGTGGTAAGCGCTGGAAGTGGCCTGTAAGCTCCTAATCCTCTCCCTAAGGATAAATTCTAGTAAATTCCTGATATCGCCTTCGCAATAATAATAATAATAGTCGTGTATTATGTGTTGTAGAACGTAACGTGTGTTGTTAATCTATCTGTGCTAAAGCCGTGTGTAAAGTCTGTGTAAACTATAAACAATAAAATAATGGATGCTAACCACACCCACATAACGCTTTGAGATCGTCTTTTCTTTATAAGAGTACCATGTTTCTCCTACTCCGTCCCCAAAATCCCTCTCCTGAGTGTCGGATAGGAGGCTCCTTCTCGATTTACGAGGGAGCCGGAATAAAGGGCTACTCAATACATAGTCGTGAAGGGTAAAAAGTGTCTCTATTCACCCCGTTTTACGGTACAGATAATGTGTCAAAAGAAAACTATTCCATATGAATAAAAAAGTTTTCAAAAGTTTAATCTAAAATTGGCAGTTAAAAAAAAAATTTTTGGAATTGACAATTTTTAAAATTATCCCCTGATATAAGCTCTTTTGTTAAACTGGTTAAGAATAACTGCCTAACACTCCATAGTAATAAAAAAATAAGGGAAGAAAAGCCCCTCGAGTGAAACAGGGCTATTATTTGCCCATTACATAAAAAGGGTGATCCAAAGGACTGCTATCGAGGTAGAACCTTCATGAACATCGCATAGAACGTGCTTTCTGCATGTACATAAATAGAACATATGTAGAATGGGTATAGTACAACCTTATTTGGAAAAACTGTAAAGGACCACTAGCAAGAAGGCTTCGAAATTGCAGATGAACATCTATGAACATCTGACCCTGCTTTATTCATTCAAAAGCAAAGGAATTTAAAATTGACAACTTTTAAGGTGTTCACTGTCAATACTTGGTGGAGTGGCATTATAATAAAAATAATAACACATTTTTAGTACTTATTCCACATACAACTTATTGAATATGGACCGATTTTTCTCATGGCGAACATTTTCAACTGTTTCATCACAGTTTATATCATATATTTATACAATGTTTAAGCAAGAATTACAAGGCATGACAAACAATTGGTATTACAACTAAGCAAATAAATTGACGAAAAATACAAGAAAAATAGACTTTAATTAAAATGTTGAAGACCTCTTGGCAATGCAAGCTATAACATCCAAATGTTTATTACAGTGCCATTCCACCAAGCATTGACAGTTAAAAGACCTTAAAAGTGATCATTTTACTTTTGTTTCTAAGTTTCTGAACCGTTTTGATTTTAACACCAATCATCATTTTCTTTTACAAATTTGAATTTAGTACTTTTCCATGAGTTTTGTCGCTAACGACCCGAGTTTCGCCTTTCGGCATCTTCAGGCATTCCAAGTGCACGGATTTACTTGAGTTGACAGTTACATCCGTGCACTTGGAATGCCTGAAGATGCCGAAAGGCGAAACCCGGGTCGTTAGCGACAAAACTCATGGAAAAGTACAAAATTCAAAAAAATCAAATTTGATATTGAAATTCCATCAAGCACTCTCAGTCGAAATACTTAATTTTCTTTTACGTTTAATACCACATTTACATGATTTTTGAACAAATATAATATTGCTATCGATACACTATGACCAGAAGAATAATGTGAGAGCATTAGTTCAGTTTCGAAAAATATGGGATATTTCTAATTTTGACACTTTTTTTTAAACCATGTCTGCTCCCAACTTGGAGCATATGGACTCCTCACGGAGTTTATCTCAACAAATATTTCAATCTCTCTCTTACGAAGAAAGTAGGATGGAAAGGATACGAGGACTAGTGAAAAACTAATCACTCTCGCTATGCGTCGCTCTTTGGGATAGGAAAGGTGGGAAGGGATTTTCAACAACACAAACACCCATGCATTTGACCAGATTTTTCGACTGAAAAAAACCACTCGTACCGGGAATCGAAACCGGGCGGTTCGGTACGCAAGCCAGTAACGTTTACAATGCACCACGGACCGGACCAAATAGGGATTCAATTGGATTTCATAGGAATATAGGATTCAAAATATCCCGGTTTATAATTGTCATTATTAAACCGCTGTCTTAATTGGTTGCTTGTTAAATAAAAGCTCAAACAAAAGCTCGCTTCAAAGTTACTGTCACATGTTAAGCATGTCGAGACTTTCCGTTTTCCCTAGAGGAAACGTTGCAAAGCAAAAACCCAAGTTTATTTCTACCGACAACTCAACATCCTGTTCAACCCATTATATGCCGGTAGTCAGGATTCCAACTATTCGTCAAAATCAACTATTCGGATATCGAATAGAAAAACTTAAGCTATCCGGATATATTCGGATAGATTTGACATGGCTTAAATGTTGTACAATAGTATTAGAATTATGAACAAAATTATGATTTAAAAAACATATTTTAATAAACAAGAAATTGCCAATTGCTTTTGCAAGCCGACAGTGGTCTCGATTTTCTAAGTTTTTAATAAATAATCGTAGAACTCGCACGCAAATTGAGATGTTGCACGACCAATGTTTCTTTTAAATCTTCTTAAATCTTTTCCCACTTTTGTAAAATCTTAGATAGAGACAAAACATTTAAATACACATTTCAATACCGTTCCATTGTATTACAATATTTAAAATTTGCAGCTGCATTAATAAATGAATTTATGGAGTATTAATCCGACTCCTAGCCGGTTGTTTAAAATAAAGTATAGTGATAAGATATTGATAGCACCCGAGTTGGGCGACGGCAAAGAAACTACTACCTGGGATATTCATAATTATTTTTTAAAATGGAGAAATTGTCAAGTGATCTTTTCTCGAATTCGGATACTATCCGGATATTTTCCCAAATATCCTAGTATCGAATAGTTTAAAAAGGGCTGGATGTATCCCTAGCCAGTAGGTATAAGAACGGTCGTGCACCGAGGGCCTCGATTTTCTTTATTAATAGATTTCGATAAAACAAAGATCCGAAATCTCTACATACAATCGATATAACATTGATTATAATATAAAATACGCCAACTGTAAGTAAATGACTGTGATTCTTAGAGGTAAAGCTATGCTTAAAAAAACTGCTTTGATACAAAAAAAGGTCTGATTTTAAGATAAATTTTATAGTAAATAATTGACGTAAAATTGCTAGAAATAATGATAATAGTTTTGCCTCGTGGCGGTGAGTTAACATGGAATAATGAATACAAGAGAAATCTCTGTCAAATAATCACATAGAATTGTCAGGTAAATATTTTTTTTACTATTGAACCTTCAGAGAAATAACCAGACAATTTTGTCAATTTTCTCTTAGAATTTGTATTAAACTTGGGTCTCGTATAACACAGTTTTAAACAACATGGGCGTATAAACTGTGACATATTTTCATACAACACGCTTTATATAACACGGTTTAAGGTAAAATAGTAAAAAATTGTCGTGGTATTGGCGGAGAAGGTTTTGGCATGTATTTAATGGGTCAGTAAATAATTCAAGTCTTGGTCAGTTAAAAATCAAAATGGTCAGTTAATATTATAATCGGTCAGTTGTCATTGTATCAGTGTGAATGTGGTCAGTTATTAAATAAAACGGTCAGTTATATATTTTAATGGTTAGTTATTTATTCAAAATGATAAGTTTCAGTTTGACAGCTGGTCAAAATATGGTCGTAATAGGATAATTTTTGTCATGTTCTTTTTATTTTAACTAACCATTTATTATTCAAACTGACCATTTATTATTTTTAACTGACCGTTTAAGCATTTATTACTGACCTCTTTACGTATTTATAACTGACCATTTATCGAACTAAAAACTGACCAAATAATTAGTAGTCGAAGGTTTTTATGACATGGATATTCATGATATCCAAGAAATATTGGAGGATCGTACTGTTACGAATCTTATCACCCTATTGTATTTAATGCATATGGCTCAAACCCTTAAGCAGATACATCCGTGAAAGCGATGTCACATCCCCTTTCTCACAGTCATAAAAACCATAAAGTATTAGTAGATAACCAAGATCAATATTCTGCGGGTTTTACAAGATTAACTTTGCACTTGATTTTACTTACATAGTTCCCACAGATTTTATAAACACATGTGGTTAGCTAAATTACTATATAACCCCATACAAACTACGATTCTGAGTTATTCTTCCACCATCCGTTTGCAAGCTTGTTATATATTTGAGGACATATGGGTACTACCCATGGCTTTATCCAACAGACTTTCTCTTAGGGATGCTCACTTTCAATAGTTTGAATGCTCGAAGAGAAATGTATTTGGCATTATATTTCTTTCGGCTTATCCGAGGCCAAAATGAGAATTCCACCATTCTTGAAAATGTTAAATTAAATGTTCCTGATAATTTTTTGAGGAATCGTGAGCATGAGTTGTTTGTTCTTCCAAGGGGTAGAACCAGTCTGCCAATGGGAATGCCTCTGGGGAGAGCTTTAACAATTTTAAACGGCATTGCTTCGGATGTCGACATATTTCATATTGACGTGAGTTCAGGCGAATACTATATTTTATGAATAAAAGTTGATTTTGACAGAACTCACTCGGTTAACATCATTGAAAATTTCTAATGTGATTTTATAAATTTTTTTCTCTCTGTTTTTATGACTACAATGTTTTCATCTTGTTTTTAATTAATTAATGATTAATATTATGTATTTACATGTATGTATATATAAATACATACACGTATTTATATTTGTCAAATACATGGCGCATTGGCATCAGCTGTAATGCCATGATTTGCTTTTTCTTAAATAAATAAATAAATAAATAAATATATTGTCAGCTATTGTAAAACTATATATATACTGACACCTCCTAGTATGGTAGGACATCAGCACTCTCTCGAACGATCTTTTGTTCGCCTCAGTCAATGAGTTTAAGATATCAGGAAATAAATTCTAATACGGGCGGCTCGCTCCCAAATGTCTCTGGCTGTGTCACTTCGAGTGCACGGTATCTCATATTAAGTGCAATAACCGATAAATAAAATTGCTTATCTCGCTTGACGCCCGACAATGCAGGCGATAAATAATCGTTATCGGCGGGCGCACGTGTTAACGATTTTTGAAACGGCCATTGTTTTTCTTTCTAAAGTAACCGTTTGTTTTCATACAGCAGTGAGAGATTGGACGGCATTGAGAATGCACGCGCCTAGTATCTCCTAAAGAATTGAATTCGAGTCAAATTCCTGATATCTTCTTCGCTATCGTAATATTTGTGTGTTGTATAACGTCTGTGTAAACTATAAACAGTTAAATAATGGATGCTAACCGCAACCACATAACGCTTTGAGATCGTCTTTTCTTTATAATAGTACCATGTTTCTCCTACTCCGTCCCCTAAATCCCTCTTCCTGAGTGTCGGATAGGAGGCTCCTTCTCGATTTACGAGGGAGCCGGAATAAAGGTCTTCTTAATATGAAGAGGACGTAACAGTACGTTGAACGAAGAAGAATAAGTCGAAATTTTGGATGAACCTACCACAATTCAGACACAATCACAAAGCAGTTGCAACGAATTAGCTATATGTTTCACATTAAAAACAATAAAATACGGCCTGTAATCTTATATATAAAACCGAAACGGCGTATGTATGTATGTGGGTATGTAATTCCCTTTTGCATTGTTGTTGCAAGTTCAAACAAACGAATTGATTTCGCTCGCGAAAGTTTCGACGGTAAATTTGTTTCGTTATCAATGTGTGTGTAGAGACCCCAATTACTCGAGTATCGAGTAGTAAATTTTACAAAATACTTGAGTACTCGTTTAGTTTCATATGAACCAAAATATCTTATATATAAAACCGAAACGGCGTATGTATGTATGTGGGTCTGTAATTCCCTTTTGCATTGTTGGTCATTAAGTTGCCAGTTGTTTCAACTTTGCCCGTCTGAATTTACGCGCCGAGGTGAACATAACCCCAAACTGGTAGGAGCGAAGCCGGGTTCGAATACTAGTTGGCTATAAAATTAGAGAAGTCCTGATTTTGAATGAACTTCAAACCTTGTATAACACGACGTTTTTGTGGAACCATATAACCGTGTTATACGAGGCCCAAGTATACTTCATTAATTTGTGAGAAAAAAACGTTTTCCTACCTTTTTTAATTCTATACGGTATTATCAATTGTTTTGTAATAAATTTGGCCGACAAAATCACTATTAATACATTAAAAATAGTAGGTTTATGTCGACAACCGAAGCAGTACAGTTTAACATTGTTAAATCTCTTCCCGTGGCATCCCAATTGAAAGGTTTTTTAGCTAGCGTTTTAATTATAAAATCGTCGAACTTGTCCAGTTTTACAAGGCGTAAAGTGGACCGTATAAATATACGCGCATTTTCTACGGCCGTCACTACGCTCACGAAATTGTATACCGTACATAAACGTTACTGGCATACAACCGGTTAAAACTCAAACAAGATATATTTTGAAGATTCTACTTTCTCGAAAAACAGATGTCTCTAAAAATAAAATCTTGCGTTAAGATCAAACATTCGATGTTTAGTTGGATTAAGCAAGAAATTATAAGTTCCATGATTCTAAATAAAATTTTCTAGAAATAAGACGAACTTATTTTAAATAATATTTGTTTACAATGTAAGCAAGAATGAAACACAAACATGAATATTTTGATACTTTCGATGGATTCGGCAGTAACTTGTGGAAGTTCATGTTTAAAATAAAATTTTAAATTCACTTTCTTTCAGAGGCATCTTCGGACTTACTATTGCAAAGTTTGTTTAAGTAATAAAGCAAGTTGATTGATTGAGTAGGCATTTACCTGGTAGAACTCCATTATAATACGGTAAGAAAAATAACAATGTATTTTAATTCTACATAAATTATTTTTTATATTTGTTGATAGCCATTTCGGCTTACGCCTTCGTGTGAACTATCTATACCAGTGGTTCTCATGTGCGGCCACCAGAGAGTGTTGCTGCGGCCACCAACAGCTTCATAGTTAATATTGGTATTTAATTAAAATGTGTTTTTACAAGCTAATTTGTCAACAAAGACATTGAAAATTAAATATTTCGTATGTATTCTATTATGTATCAAGAATTGTTGGTTAGCAAAAACTCAAACACATACATTTTTATGTCTTTTTGACAAAGAAGACTCAACACAAAAATTTGGTGCGGCCACCAGACATTTTCGTAGGACCGCTGATGTTCCTAATGCGGCCACAGCCAAATTTTACGTGAGAACCACTGATCTATACTATATCTAACTATATTACAAAATGGAGTTTGGTATTTTTTCTTTTTACGGGAATCAAAGAAGGGTCTAGACCAGTGGTTCTCATGTGCGGCCACCGAATCATTTTGCTGCGGCCACAAACAGCTTGATCGTTTATATTGATATTTAATAAATATATGTTAATTTGTCAAAAATGACACAAAATTTAATATTTCGGATGCATTATATTGTGCATCAAGAATTTTCAGTTCGAAAAAACTCAAAAACAAACATGTTTAGGTATTATTGACAAAAAAGAAATTTGGTGCGGCCACCAGACATTTTCGTAGTACCGCTGATGTTCCTAATGCGGCCACAGCCAAATTTTACGTGAGTACCACTGGTCTAGAGAATCAAAGCAAAGCAAACAAATAATTATACTACTAATGACGTTAGCAGTTACAAAATATTATCTAATGAGATGTAATCATTTGGGAAGTGTTAAACCTATCATTGGAAATAATGTTAACAGTGGCGAGCAACCTGCCCTATTTAGGATATTATTGAATGATACTTCTTTACTATAAAATTTAAAATAACTATGATTATTAATAAAATAATAATGATTATTCCACGTATTGTGCTACTTAATTGTGAAACGTGTTTCACCTCTTTCAGAGGCATCTTCAAACTTACTATCGCAAAGTTTGTTTAAGTAATTAATTCTCATTGATTACTTGGACCAAAATAATTCTTAAATAATGCAATTTAAAGTTTTTTTTTTTTTAGAATTTAAATAAAAAAAATATTATGGCATTACAGCTTGCGCCAATGCGCCAAATATTCTTAATTGTGAAAGTCATACGAGATTAACTCGATCATAAATAATGAATCAGTTCATTTTTTTAAAAATAGCTGACTATTTAAATTAAATACTAACCATTTTCAATAAATAACTAACCATTAAAATATATAACTGACCGTTTAATTTAATAACTGACCACATTCACACTGATACAACGACAGCTGACCGTTTATAATATTAACTGACCATTTTGATTTTTAACTGAACGTTTATTTATTTAACTGACCAAAACTTGAATTAGAAACTGACCTATTAAATACATGCCCTTTTTTTTACCGACTCCACAGCCCTGGGAAAAAAGTACTTAAAAATGTATTATAATTTTTATTAAATAAAATGAGTTTAAAAATGAATAGTATAGAATTTTTATAAATAAATAAAAGAATTATAAAATAATTTATAGTATAGAGTGGCAGTAAGGATCGTCTGTCGCACCCACCGGAAAGGAAGTGTTAAAAAAAACGTTTATTTAAATTGTTTCACTGTTGACTGTCATAAATAGTTTTTATTGCGTAAAGAAAAACTTACATATAAGCATATTTGCTTTTAGATTAAAAATTCAAATTGCCATAATTCGGGTCGTTATGTTTATTTAATTTCAGTTTAATAGCTTTTAATTAACTGTGCCTAACTGGACTGTGTGACTTAAAAGTTATGTTGATTAAATTAAATTTTATGGCTCAGTAATTACTTCAACTTTTTTTGGATCTGAATCTTATTTTGACCATGCCCGCCCTAAAAAAATGAATTTTTTAACGGAGTTAAACTAAACATACATGTTAACTGCCAATACTTGGTGGAATGGCACTGTAATAAAAATAATAACACATTTTAGTGCTTATTCCACAAAAACATTTGTTGTATCAGAACCGGTTTCGCTCATGACGAGCATAATCAATTGATAATGCACACCATGAGAGAAACCGGCCCTGATACTACTGAGAGTTCATCACAGTAATCAGTTGATAAATCTGACCATGACCTCTCCTGATCCAATAAATTTGATGTGGAATAAGTACTAAAAATGTGGAAAACATATGTTTTTACTAAACATATGTTTTCTACGAGAACTGCATTTAATAAGTTGCCTTCTTCACAAAAGAATGTAGAGCAGTGATGCACAGCCTGCGGCCCAAAATGACATTTCATGCGGCACAATATGAAAAATATCAATGACCATCATAACTTGGTACAGAAGATGAAAAAGCAATCAAATTTCCAAATTTCTATACACTAAATACGACGATAATAAAATCATTTTTACCCATGCGGCTCTCAAACTATCTAAAAATTGATTATCTGGCCTTTCTCTCAAATGCCTATGCGCCAAATATTCTTAATTGAGAAACTCATACGAGATTAACTCGATGATAAGTAATGAATCAGTTGTGCACAAAATCAACGATAAATAACATACACCCAGCCCAAGATCTCTGTTTTCAATTTTAAAAAATCTGACCTTCCCGAGAATTGAAACATAAATCAATAGCTCAAAGCTCTTGCCACTAGACCACAGGGACCGACAATTAGAACCTCTTCAAAGTAAGGTAACGAAATCGGATTCATTCAAACCTCAATCACATTTTTTTGCGAATTACTGGCTTACTCCTTGGAAAGAATCCAATAAAATACAAACAATCCCTGTGAACAAAATTGATTACAGATATGAAAATAACAACCTACTCTTTTTAAAATTTATACCATTTTTTTAAAATAGAAAATAATCCAGCAATAAAAAAAAGCTTTTTTGTATCAGAATAACGGAACGAAATCGGCGTCATGAAATATGTATCAACATACATTGTTATTTTGCTTTCCGTATTATAATGGAGTTTTACCAAGTAAATGCCTACTCAATCAATAAATTAGAATATTCTTTCACATATTTCTAAGAAATATACCAGGAACCGAATACCCACTCATGTTTTCTATTTTCAACATCGAAGGTTAATGTATGTTCAATACCTAGTATCTTTTGTATAGAAAAAAAAGAAATGAAAAAATCACAGCATTTGTTTTTATGGAACCTTCGGTTATGAATAATATACAATTAAAAGGTTAAAGATAATTTTTTTTTGTTTAAATTTTGATTAAATTAAAAAAAAATAAAACCCAGGTCGTTAGCGTTATTTTTGTATCAGTTTTATCTATTATTTCTACACTTTTAAGGTGTTCACCATCCAAACTATTAGTTATTTAAAATTTTATATTAAAATGAACTTCCACAAAGTTACTGCTGAAACCATGGAAAGTATGGAAAATTTTACCTTGCCGGGAATTGAACCCGAGTATCCAAATCGCTACGACAAAGCTCTTGCCACTAGACCACAGGAACCGACAGTATATAATAGGTTAGTTACAATATTTCAATTCAATTTAATTCAAAATTTGTTGTAATGAAGTAATTTTTGATATTTTCAAATAAATTAAGATATTGAAGTAACAAGACCTGTAAAACATTTTCCCATTAAATGAAGTTAAAAAAGCTCCATCTAAGGCTACTAAAAAGCTCTCGGCGGAAAGAAAGCTAAGAAAGTATCAGAATTATCTCTTTTGAGCTTTTCAAAACAGAAGAGGTTGGACTTTAAAAGAGACTCTTCGATAAGCTTAAGGCTTTCACAACAGAGCCTTAGATCTAGTCTTAGAGATATCATTTCGATAAAACATTTATCATTTACAATCCGATTTACACGCTTTTACGATGGCAGTATGTCTTATTTTGATGGTTTATTGAACTGTCATGTACTGTGTTGGCCGGATATACCCTTTGAAAACCACTGTTCAAGAACACATTGCACACGACAGCTGGGAATTTTGAAGAGATTTATGGACACGCAATATTTCCGGCCTCTTAACTTTTCGTTTTACTTCGAGATCAAAATGGAGGACGGTGCCGACTGTATTTGAAATACACAAATTATTATGTCATTAATTATTTTATTTGTCGTTAACTGTTTTGAGTATTGACATGGTCACATTATTTGTTTTCCAGGGTCCATGTTTAAGGACTTAAAGGACTGCTGAAATTTAGTTTATGACGAAATTTAATTTGTATAATAAAATATAAAGTTCTTAGCTGGGTCATTAACGTTTAAAATACGGTGCCAAAAAAAGAGTTCTCAGCCAAAAGGGGGTCAAAAAAATACCCCATTCGTATGGCTGTTTGGCATAGATTGGATTTAATTTTTGCCAGGCTGATGGTGAAACAGTCGACTACCACTGCTACTTTATATTTATATTAGTGATACAATGTGTAAACTTTTGGTATTCTTAAATCATTGTTTTTTACATCTTTTGCAGTAAAAAAATATGATTTTGATAGATTAGTTTCGTCGCAATTAAATAAAAAAAAGAAAATAAGAAGGATAATTATTGGCCGAAAACCATTTATATTGTCGCTACCAATTGTCAAGGATTAAAACTTCACTGCGAATACGCTCAACGAACATTCCAAATCAAATGGATGCTTTTTACATTAAAAGGTGTAGATAAAAATTCGCATTCACAGTTCACATCGTTATTCTAGAATAAACAAGAACACGACCAGGTTGTCACATTCATGCGCGATTTAAAACATAAATAATTATAAGAAAATTATCGATTTTTATATATTTGTTTTTAATAGAAAGATGTGTAAAAATACGTCAAAGCATTAACAATCATTTTTCTATTGAAGTCTATGCCAATAAGGCCATACCACTATGGTCTTTTAAGACCCTCAGTATTTTTTAAGAACAGTCATTCGAAGGTTCAAAAATGATTCATTATGCTTTAACGTATCTTTATTTGTTAATATAAAATAAAATCCATAATAAAATCGATAGTTTTCATATAATTATTTTATTATTTATATTTTAAGTCGCACGCCGCTCTGATATTCATGTGAGACTGACGTTATCAAAATTTATGCACGAGCGCTTATCTACGCCTTTTAATGTAAAAAGCATCCATTTGATTTGAAACTTACGTTTGAACAAGGCGCGTTTGAAATAACGTTATCTTATCGATTATGGGCAGTGAAGTTTGAATATCTTTTTTATTTAATTGCAACACAACTAGTACATATTTAAAAATTAGGTTTCTTTTGTTCACACTGTATCACTGACATTAATATTTATTTATTTATTTATTTAAGAAAAAGCAAATCATGGCATTATGTATGATGCCAATGCGTCTGTAATTGACAAATTTTAAATTGTATGTCATTTTGCCATATAAATACGAATATGACATAATTTTAATCATTAATTTTAAAAATCGGATGAAAACATTGTAATCATCAAAAAATTAATAAAAATTAGAAATTTTCTACTGGACGAGTTCTGACAAAATCAGCTTTTATTCATAAAATATAGTATTCGCCTGATTTACTCACGTCAATTGACATTTCTTTGAACAAGCAAATTAAAAGCTTTTCCCAGAGGCATTCTGGACACTGGTTTAATGAAGAACAAACAACCTGCTCACGATTCCTCAAAAATTAGAACATTCAATTTAAATAAATTTTTTGTGATTTTATTTTTAAGAGACTGTTGGATAAAGCCAGTACCCATATGTCCTCAAATAGAGAATTCAAAATTTTTCTCCACCATAAGAGTGCCCAAACAATCTTCTTATATATAAAACCGAAATGTATGTGTGTGGGTCTGTAATTCCCTTTGCATTGTTGGTCATTAAGTTGCCATAAAAACGAATATGAAAGAAAATATGCTTGAATTTTTATCGGCGAAGACATTTAGTCAAAATGTAATAAATTAATGAACTTCCGGCTTTTATTAATATAATAATGTTTATTATTTACGTGAAGGTATTGACTTGACATTTCTTTGGCAAATTTTCTGAATTTGGACATTTTAAGCCCGTAATCAAATTAAATAAAGGGAAGGATTTTGTGATATAATTGAATGATATAACATTAAATAATTAGTCTTAGTCCGTGAAGCCGGTAAAACAAGTATTTAATATAAAAAAGCAGTAGGGATCATCTGTCCGTTCAACTTAAGTCACAAAACGATTTACTTATTCATGAAAAATTACAAAACTTTACTTTGAGATAAATACACAATTTACAAGATTGTGGAAATGGTTGGCAAAAAAAATCGATTAAGAATAGATTTAATAGAGTTCTGTTAGGGCTTAAACTATCCAAGAATCATAAATTACTGTTGATAGCAGGGCTGTAGAGTCGGTGAAAAAAAGTCCGACTCCGACTCCAACATTGAACAAAAACACGACTCCGACCAAAAAAAGTTCAATATCGTCACTTTTTTCCCCTAATTTTCCTATTTATGTGTATTCAATTAAATATCAACCCTATCATTGCGACCAAAAGCTAAATTTGACATATAAAATGCAAAATTAAAAAGTTTTCAAAATTTCCGACTCTGAGTACGACTCCAGCCAAATCGCCAGGACGACTCCAACTCCTACTCCACAGCCCTGGTTGATAGTAATCGCTAAGTTACTTTGAAAAAGTTTTTATTGTCATTTTTGGCTAAAATGACCTTTTAGTCTGAAAAGCTTGTATTTACCGTATTCTATCGTATAAAGGGTATTTCAATAGGGACGCTCAAAATATGTTACTTTGTCCTGCTGAGTAGATTATTCATTGTTAAGTGGCCAAATTTGAGTCACCAGTTTGGTAAATAATCGGCCAACACCTACCTGTACGTCATCAAAATACAATATCTTGTGAAAACATTGCTGCTGTGTGTGAAAGTGTACAGGAAACCCCAAGGCAGCTTATTTCTCGTTGTTCACAAGAACTTGGCTTTTCTGCGACTTCAACTTGGCGAATTTTGAATCGGGCCTTATGTCTGCACCCGTATAAAATCCAACTAACCAAGGAACTTCAGGTAAACGACCACGGACAACGCCTGATTGGGTTCTGGAGCAGTTGGAAGTTTACCCAAATTTGTCAAAAAAGTCAACTTTAGCGACATGGCCCATTTTATAATGAATGGATATTGGCAGACATTTGATGCTATATTCCATATTTAATGCCGTAAAATATACTTACAAATGAAATCAAAATTTAGTCGAAATCTCACAAACAACTTGTTTTATTTACATTTCAAAACTTCCTTCCTTATAAAAAGCGTCCTTATAAAAAGACCCTTTATATGATATTCAGAATTATCTATGGTTGTTATACTGCATCTTCACAGTGTTTTTAATAAATTTATTTGAAAAAGTTCTAAGAATATCATCATTATTTTCATCATTAGGTCTCTTAGATCATTATTTCTCAGCAAGAGTTGTGAAAAAATATGCTTAAAATAAGTAATTTGTAACATTTTTACTTGCTCATTGTTACAAGTGAATTTTAATCAATCGAAACTTCAAACGCTCATACCTCAAAACAGTGTCAAGAGCAGTTAGAACCTTTTCAAAATGAGGTGTCGAATTGAAGGTGATTGATGAAATTTCAATTGACAAATGTGAATCGATTGAATTTTGTACTTATTTTTAATAGTGTCATGTCAGTTCAAGTTCAATTGTGCACTTGAAATGTATGAAGATGCCAAAAGGTGAAACCCGGATCGTTAAACAATTCAAATTAACTGATAATTATTTTGAAATCTTTATAATTTAATTTCCGCTAGGTCCGTGGCGCAGTGTCAACGGTTCGCTTGCGTGCCGAACTGCCCGAGATCGATTCCCGGTACGAGCGGATTTTTTCAGTCGATAAATCTGTTCATGTGTTGTTGAAATCCCTTCCCAAAGAGCGACGCATAGTGACAGCGATTAGCTTCACTTGTCCTGTCCTATTCCTCGTATACTTTGCATCCCTACTCTCTTCGAAAAAAGAGAGGTTGAGCAACTGAGTAACAAGTTTTAGTATAAAAAACATATGTTGAGATAAACTCCGCGAGGATTCCATATGATCCAAGTTGGGAGCGGACATGATCAAAAAAAAATCTATTAATATAAAAACAGAAGCTTTGCATGAAGCGTAGTAACTACACATCACCAGATCGGATGTTTTTTGGGACCGTAGAGAAAAGATTTACTCTTACAACTTCTATGTCAAGTCTAGCTCGACATTGCTTACGTAATGCGCATCTTCTGTAGTAAGTCCTAGTTGACATTGTAAATCTTGTTTAAAAAAATATATTTAAATTATGATTGTTTCAAAAACCGTAGTTTTTGGATTGTGTGCCTCAGTTAAAGATTGTAAAGGGTCTTGTTATAAGGACGCTTAGTTTTGAAATGTAAATAAAACAAGTTGTTTGTAAGATTTCGACTAAATTTTAATTTCATTTGTAAGTATATTTTACGGCATTAAATATGGAATATAGCATCAAATGTCTGCCAACATCCATTCATTATAAAATGGGCCATGTCGCTAAAGTTGACTTTTTTGACAAATTTGGGTAAACTTCCAACTGCTCCGAAACCCAATCAGGCTTTGTCTGCGGTCGTTTACCTGAAGTTCCTTGGTTAGTTGGATTTTATACGGGTGCAGACATAAGGCCCGATTCAAAATTCGCCGAGTTGAAGTCGCAGAAAAGCCAAGTTCTTGTGAACAACGAGAAATAAGCTGCCTTGGGTTTTCCTGTACACTTTCACACACAGCAGCAATGTTTTCACCAGATATTGTATTTTGATGACGTACAGGTAGGTGTTGGCCAATTATTTACCAAACTGGTTGACTCAAATTTGGCCACTAAACAATGAATAATCTACTCAGCAGGACAAAGTAACATATTTTGAGCGTCCCTATTGAAATACCCTATAGTATGTCATACTGTGGTATATTTATCAGTATTTTGATTTACCATGCTTATAAGCAGGGCTGTGGAGTGGGAGTCGGAGTCATCGCGGCGTTTTGGCCGGAGTCGTACTCGGAGTCGGAAATTTTGAAAAGTTTTTACTTTTAATTTTTGCATTTAATATGTCAATTTTGACCTTTGACCAATGCGGATAGGGTTGATATTTAATTGAATACACATAAATAGGAAACTTAGGAAAAAAAAGGGACGATATAAACCTTTTTTTAGTCGGAGTCGGAGTCGTATTTTTGGTCAATGTCGGAGTTGGAGTAGTGGTTTTGATAAATTGTAGACCAACTTCACAGCCCTGCTTATAAATACTTCAATTTCTCAAATCTATTGAGGAGTTGCTTGGAGGAAAAAGATAGTATATTAAGGAGTGCAAATGGTCAAGGTTTATGTTTCACTATTTGGTGAAAAGGCATCTTTTTTGCTCTACTTCCATGTATTTTTTTTTTTTTAAATAATTTTAATTTTTTAAATATTTTTAAAAATAGAAAAAAAAAATTGGCATTGCCGCTTACGCCAATGCGCCAAATATTCTGAATTGTGAAAGTAATACGAGATTAACTCGATGATACAAAATGAATCAGTTCAATGAATCAACATCACGAGGTAACTCGGGCAAACTTCATACGAAAATTACGAATTTGATCCAGTCCAAGCAAGGGCTAGACACAGACAAACAGATAAAAAATATGCTATCACAAATTTGTGTGTGTATTTTGCTTTTTCAAATGTGTGCATATGTGCATATGCTAAATCAATTGAAAAGACAAGTGTTAAAGCGAGCGTCCAAGGACATCATGTTTTGTATGATTGGCGTGCCGTTCACGGAAAAGTTCGCGTCTCAAGATGTTTGTGGCACACATCCGGTTAAAAAAGTTTCAGTTGCATGCATTTGATCATTTCATAGTGGTATTTTTTTTTCTTTTAATATACAAAAATATTTGGCATTGCCGCTTACGCCAAGGCGCCAAATATTCTCAATTGTGAAAGACATACGAGATTAACTCGATGGTAAATAATGAATCAGTTGTGCACAAAATCAACGATAAATAACATGCACCCAGCCCAAGATCTCTTTTTTCAATTGAAAAAATCTGACCTTGCCGGAAATTGAACCCGGGCCCCCTGATCGCAAGGACAAAGCTCTTGCCACTAGACCACAGAGACCGACGTCGTGTTAAGTGATCAGGATCAGTTTCACCAATCGCGAGCATTAAAATGTGTTATTTGAAAAAAGATCTTACAATACAAAAACTCTAAAATAAACTTGTTTAAAAAACTGTATAATATTACATTCAAATGGAAATTTTGATTTTTTATGTAAATATCTTCCACAATAATATATTTTATAAGAAAAAGATGATATTTGTTCAATATATGTAATATAGCCTTAGCCCGGCCTTCAAACAGAATTGATTTATCGACTGAAAGAATCTTCTCGTTCCGGGAATCGAAACCGGATGGTCCGACACGGAAGCCAACGACGTTTACCACTGCACCACGGGCCGGGCAATAAATATATATTTGGAATAAGTGCAAACAAATTACTACTATTTTTTAATACCATGTCCGCATATGGACTCCTCACGAAGTTTATCTCAACATATTTTTTTTCTACGAGAACTGCTTGTTATTCAGTTGCTCAACCTCTCTTTTTCGAAGAGAGTAGGGATGGAAAGGATACGAGGACTAGGACAAGACTAGTGATTAGCCAATCGCTGTCACTATGCGTCGCTCTTTGGGAAGGGTTTTTCAACAACTCAAACACCCATGTCTTTGAACAGATTTATCGACTGAAAAAATCCACTCGTACTGGGAATCGAGCCCTGGCAGTCCGGCACGCATGCCAACGACGTTGACACTGCGCCACGGACCGGACCGGACCGGCTAAATATTTTGTAATAATTTAATAAAATAGTAATCTTACCTATTAAAGTTTTGCATTTTTTTTTTGATATAAAAAATAAAAATTACATTCATAACACTAAAAAAATTTTTGTATTTCACTTTAGATCACGTTTTAGATAAAAAAAATCACAAAAAATCCAGATTTAAACACTTAGTAATAATTGTTCACGTTTATTACAAATTAACTTTCAATTAATGTTGCAGTAGCTGTGCTAAAATTGTCACAAACAGTATATTGAATTATTCAATGCACTCACTCAATAAAAATTTTAACTTACGCTGTATCAATATCTATTTTAACATAACTTATAGTATATTTTATTCAGTTTAAAATCACATAATTAACTGTATTAATAATTAAGTTTATAATACTGAAATTTTCATATGAAATTGGTTAATCCAAAGTTTTAATTTGATGTACGTATGTATGTATGTAAGAATCGCAAAAATAGCTCTACGGTTCGAAGAAATACAGCGACGTTGTCACACGCAAGCAGTTGATACCGTAGCTGCTACGGCAAGACTGAAGTATTTTCTAGGATGATTTCGTTGATATCGTCGTAGCAGCGTAGCCGCTACGAGCCTGCGTAGAACGTCACGAAAACTTTTTAACGCGATCATATTTTTACATTTTATCAGTTACATTCCGTTTCATTTTGAAACATTTCGTGTGTGCTATTTTAGAATGTTACATTGTTTGTCAGCCCTTAGCATGTTACGTTGAGTTCTCCGGTGACTTGTTTTAAAAACATTTAATACTTTTTTTATACCGGTAAAACGGGGTGAATAGAGACAAACACAGGGATTGAACCCAAGCACAACTTAACTTAGTATCCAATGTATTTTTAACTATTTATATATAATTCTTTACAATGACTATAATACTATCTCTCGAATGACAAAACTAAACCAACAAATGATTGGCCAAAATTGAAATAAATTTGTTTAAGTTCGATGCCTGTGCATCATTACTTTTTGACCCCTTAAAAACTTCTCTTTTATGGCACGCAAATTAAAATCAATCATGTTTTTTTTTGGTTAATAAGTACCGTAAAACGGAATGTATAGAGACTCGTATAGAATAAATATTCATATATTCCAATCATTACAATCTGTATTTTTGTCTCTATTCAGCTGCCAAGTGTCGATGTACCCTCTCTCGTCTCTATTCACTCCGATTCAATGTGAATTGAGACATATTGACAAAATTGACTGTGTCTTAATAACGATAGTGAATATTTGAAAAATATTGGCATGAATGTGTAGTAGGACTATAAAAACAAGTTTCAAGCCATTCATGTTTGAATTATGTGGCGCATGTATGAAGATACATAGTCGTGAAGGGTAAAAAGTGTCTCCATTGACCCCGTTTTACGGTACTAATGAAATACGAGTCACTATATTGTTTTCATTTTTATCGTCAATTGAAGAACACGAGATATTCAAATAATATTTTAAATGTCAATTCTTGGTGGAAAGGCATTACGTATGAATAAATAAAACACATTTTTTAGCATAACAAATAATGGCGGCTCGTGGATAAAATATCTGGGAGTGCTGCGGTTGATTAAAATTAAAATGTTTTTTTTTCCATATCCGCTCCCTATTCAGAGCATATGGCCGCCACACGGTGCCTCCAAGATTCTCCCGCCAAGATTCTCGCATCTTCCAGGTCATCCGGGCGTCCCTTAGCTCCCCTGAGTACATCCTATGGATGGTCATCAGAGGCCTTCCGCGGCGTCGGGATCCATCAGGTTGATAGAAGAAGCAGGCAGGATTCAGGCTTCCCTGGGGCATCCGCAGCACGTGTCCAAGCCAGGCCCATCGTCGCCTTTTAATTTTGGACGTAATAAGGGGCTGGTTTGTCCGCTCTCTTACCTCCGTGTTCCTGACAAAGTCAAACCACCGTACTCCTAATATTCACCGCTGGCATCTGTTTTCGAAGCACAGTATACGGTTACCCTGTGATTTTGTGATGTGCCATGACTCGTAAACGTAAAGCAGCACAGTCAGTATGCATGCGTTGAATAAGTGGCACTTGGTTCTGACCAAGTACAACCGTGAGTCCCAGACTTTCCGCATTGAATTAAATGTTGCTCCAGCTATCCCTAATCGGATCGCGAGCTCATTACGCGGGTTGGCATCTCCCGTGATGTGTACTCCCAAGTACCTAAAACCATGACTTAAATGTTTATTTGGATTATATCTTACTATTACCACATACAATATACCTTCCAGCAACTCCTCAATAGATTCGATAAATTGATTGATATGACATGTTAAAACAAAGTAAGGCACACAATCCAAAATATACGGTTTTTGAATTAAGTATAATTTAAAATTATAATCAATAACTTTTTCAACCAAATTGTGTAATTCCGAGCAGGAATCGGCATGGAAGTTACGCGTTACCAATACGATGACATCAAAATTATTAAAAATAAATATTAATTCTATTTAATTAATAAATCATTTCCGTGAGTTAAACACTTTCTCATCAGAAACAAATTAGAACAAATAAACTTCGCTACCCGTACGGACGCAACACTGCTGGAGAAACAAAGCGAGCTTGTATCTGTGAACTCTCCTACACGTGCCCCTCTTGTGCCAGTATCGAGCACATTCCATCGAAAAAAACACAGTTTCGCTCATCACCATTGTGTTGAGTGTTGAAAAATAGAGAAAATCGGGTTTGTTTTGTGCTATAATGGAAGAGGATAAAAAGATTAATTTCACTACAAATTTATTGATTGAATTGGCATGTACTTGGTAGAACTCCATTATAAAACGGTGAAAAAATATCAATTTACTTATCTAAAAATAATAACATTCATATTTGAATTTTGTACTTTTTCATGAGTTTTGTCGCTAACGACCCGGGTTTCGCCATTCGGCGTCTTCAGGCATTCTAAGTGCACGGATGTACTTGAACTGTCAGTTCAAGTACATCCATACTAAGTAATATCCATACTATTATAATTTTTAAAATCACCTCTAGGGTTACCAATCTCGGGCCAAAAGTTTGATCCCGGTATTTCGGGATTTCAATAAGTCGATCCCGGGACTGGTCCCGGAATTTGGAATATTTTTTTAATGGTCGATAATTTTCATATTAGTAAAATATTAGCCATGTCAAATTTGAATTGTTTGAATTTTGTACTTTTCCATGAGTTTTGTCGCTAACGACCCGGGTTTCGCTTTTCGGCATCTTCAGGCATTCCAAGTGCACGGATGTACTTGAACTGACAAGTTACATCCGTGCACTTGGAATGCCTGAAGATGCCGAAAGGTGAAACCCGGGTCGTAAGCGACAAAACTCATGGAAAAGTACAAAATTCAAACAATTCAAATTTGATATTGAAATTCCATCAAGCACCCTCAGTCGAAATACTTAATAATAACATTCATATTTTCTCCCCCTTGAACCAGCGGTAGCTGACAGTTCGTGTTTTAAATTTACTATTTACAAAACAGTTTCAAAATATTTGAAGGGATAGAACCGCATTATATTGCGTATTTATTCAAATTGTTGCAAAACCTTTACAGGTTCAATCATAATGTTAAGATTATATGTTATTAAAGAAAACTACAATAAAAATTTACATAATTATAGCTGTCTGCAAAAAAAGATTGCGCTTGTGCTTGAGCTAGACCAATAATTTGTTTTACAAATTGACTAGAATTAACATGCACATGCTATTATGGTCTTCGGTTAGCAATTTGGAAACGTGATTATCTTTCTGGTTATATTGTTGTTAATAAGGACGCTCATTCGTGTAGAATATCTATCGTGACATGTGCTGTGTGGCACGTAGCGCCACCCTGTTGGAACCACACGTTACAGGTATACATATCATCCAGTTTTCGCCACAAGAAGTTGCTTATAAGCCGTTGACGGTTACAGCAGTGCCAGTTTCGTTTCGGAAGAAGTACGGACCAATGATCTCGTCAGATCATAATCCGTACCAAACAGTGACTTTCTTGGGATGCATTTGGTGGCGGTGTATCTCTTACGGATTGGAATCGCTCTAAATCCGACAAATTTGCTTCTTCAAATATCCATTAATCCAAAAATGGGTGACGTCGCTGAAGATGACTTTAGCGACGAATGTTTTTCGAACGGAGCAAAGACTTTGATAATAAAATTTGATGATTTGCATTCGTTGTTCAACGCTATAACTTCTATGGTGATTTGCCGTACACTTCTTAACACTTGACATTAAATTATATAGATGACACTTTAACAATATTGCTACCGTAACCTAACAAATTTCAAGCGTCCCGATTGAATAACCCCTTATAAACGTCCCACTATCTTTGTACGCTAAATACTGAGAATCCATGATATGCCATAATTATAATTTATCCAATTTAAGGTAAATGTACCAGTAGCTGAACGTTTAAGAGAAAATTTCAACAAAAACACCGATTAAGTTTAGCATTGTACCGAATGATGACAAATCAAGTATACTCATATTGGATCATATGTCTTAATTAATATTATGTAATAAAAATTACGAAAGGGCCTGTTTAAAAAAAGTTGTGTTAAATTATTTAAAGCCATGTTCCTGTTTCAGTAGTTGACCATGTCTAATCAGGGGGCTGTAAAGTGAACTTTCTGTCAAAGTTGCCTCAGGGATTTCTGTCACACCACTCTTGGTTGAATCAAGTAGCAATGGGTGGTTCAGTAACAAGGTACACACCGTTTCTAGATTGATCACTTAAGAAATTTGAAATAATACACTTTCCTCACTAGGTGTTGTTTTCAAATGGCCACCCTGGCACTCCATTGGCTATTCGGTGATGTGTTAGTGTCTCATTCCGACCACAGATGCCTTAACTTGTCTAAACTTTACAATTTAGAGCAATCCCACATCTGCATTTTTTATTTTGGGCCATTTTATTCTCAAAAGGTCAACTACTGGTACATGGTCAACTACTAGTACATTTAACTTTTTTGTGCTTGAGTTAGAGCAATAATTTGTTCTAAAAATTGACTAGAATTAACATGCACATGCTATTATGTTAGCTTCGGTTAGCAATTTTGAAACATGATTATATTTCTAGTTATATTGTTTTTTTTAATTTTGATTGCTAAATTGTTATTGTCAAATTAACCTTTTCTTTACGATACCAAAACGACTACTCCGGTGATCTGTAGTCATTACAAATCAAGAGAAGATGTTTTTTTATCAGGGCTGTGGGGTCAGAGTCGGAGTCGTCGCGGCGTTTTGTCCGGAGTTGTACCTACTCGGAGTCGAAAATTTTGAAAAGTTAGATTTTTTATTTATGCATATTATAAAATGTAATATTTAACTTTTGGCTGGAAGGGTTGGTTGTTTTATAATTTAATAAACATACATAAAAAAACGTGACGAAATTAAACTTTTTTTAGCCGGAGTCGTGTTTTTGGTAACAAATTTTTATAATAACAAAAAAAAAATATTTAGCATTACATCTTACGCCAATGCGCCAAATATTCTTAATTGTAAAAAGTCATACGAGATTAACTCGATGATAAGTAATGAATCAGTTGTGCACAAAATCAACGATAAATAACATACACCCATAATAAAAAAGATATATTATTAAATAATATTCTTAACAGGACAGGATGCTCGCCTTTATTAACATTATTCCCCATCAATAGAGTAATCACCCAACCTATCTGATTGATTGCAGCTCATTAGTTTATAGTTTATTAGTTTGTAATGTTTAACGTCATTAGAAATATATTTGTTTGCTTTGTTTCAATTCTATAACCCTCTCTTGCGTCCCTTAAAAAGGAAAAATCCCAATCTAATTGATTGCACTTTATTAGTATCATTATGTTATTGCATTGATTTGATTCTATCACCCCCTTCCTTGTTTCCTTTAGAAGGAAAAAAAACCCGTAATCCATTTTGTAATTTCATAATTTCAAATGTTAGAATTTATCTTGCTTCATTACTTAAGCAAACTTTGCGATAGTAAGTCTGAAGATGCCTCTGAAAGAGGCGAAACACGTGTCACAGTAAGTTACACAATACGTGGAAAAATCAAAGTTATTTTAAATTTTATATTAACATACACCCAGCCCAAGATCTCTTTTTTTCAATTGAAAAAATCTGACCTTGCCGGGAATTGAACCCGGGTCTCCAGATCGCTAGGACAAAGCTCTTGCCACTAGACCACAGGGACCGACAATTAGAGCCAGAATCGTGTTTTCTTTAATGATTCCACCGTGTTTTTTATAGAGGTTTAAAATATACATCAACCTGATGGATTACGTTAAGTGACTCCAATTTGAATATCGAATATTCGATACTCGAGTATACTCGTCCATTTTTCAACTCTTCGATACTCGAGTAAATTAAGTAAAAAGTTTTGTAAAATACTCGAGTAATACTCGTAATTTATAAATGTACAAATAAATTCAGGTATTTGAAAGCAGATAATATTATTTTTAAAAATGTAAGATTTAGAATTTTTTTTAAATGTTTCGTCTTTAATTCTTAGAATTCTTAGAATTCTTAGAAGACCATTTATTATTGATTGAGTAGGCATTTACTTGGTAGAACTCCATTATAATACGGAAAGAAAAATAGCAATGTATTTTAGTTCTACATAAATTATTTTATATATTTGTTGATAGCTATTTCGGCTTGCGTTCTGTTACTATAGTTCTGACGAAGGCGTAAGCCGAAATAGCTATCAACAAATATATAAAATGATTTATGTAGAACTAAAATACATTGCTATTTTTCTTTCCGTACCATTTATTATGTTTTACCGACCGTTTTAAGTATTTTTTACTGACCATTCATTTAATATTTACTGACCATTTGTCGAATTAGAAACTGACCAAATAATTAGTTGCCGAATAAAAAGCGTTGTCGAATAGACTTAAAGCTCAAAAGTTTATTTCAACAAAGTAATTGTCAAACTTGTCTAAATTTTATTCTATTTACCTACACAAAACAGTTCAAACATTTCATCACCTTACTTTCAAAATGTTCTATTTGTCATTTTTGCCTAAAATGATATTTTGGTCGGAAAATCTTGTATTTACCACATTCTATCATATATATTAATTTCAGAATTATCTATGGTTGAACAACGGATTTAGCAGAATTCCAGAGTTGCACTGCAGCTGCACACTTTTTTTCTAAATTTATTTGTCAAAGTTCTAAGATTGTCGTCATTAGATCTTTAATATCATTATTTCTCAGCAAGAGTTATGAAAAGATATCCTTGAAATAAGTAATTTGAAACATTTTTTCTTGTTCATTGTTACAAGTGAATTTTAATCAATTGAAACTTCAAACACACATATCTCAAAACAGTGTCAAGAGCAGTAATAAGCTTTTCAAAGAAAGGTGTCGAAGTATTGAAAGTGAACATCTAACGCCATCCGAAATAGCTATCAAAAAGTTATTGATTGATTGAATAGGCATTTACTTGGTAGAACTCCACTATAATACGGTAAGAAAAATAACAATTTATTTTAATTCTACATAAATTATTTTATATATTTGTTGATAGCTATTTCGGCTTACGCCCTCGTCAGAACTATATCAAATAGTTTCTGTAGAATTAAAATACGTTGCTATTTTTCACTGTATTATAATGGAGTTCTACCAATTAAATGCTAAATCAATCAATAAAGATTCAAATTTAATTGAAATTCTATCAAACACCATATTCTTAAAATAAGTAATTTGAAACATTTTTACTTGCTCATTGTTACAAGTGAATTTAAATCAGGGCTGTAGAGTCGGTCAAAAAAAGTCCGACTACGACTCCAGCATTTACCAAAACCACGACTCCGACTCCAACATTGAACAAAAACACGACTCCGACTCCGACTAAAAAAAGGTTAATATCGTCACTTTTTTCCCTAATTTTCCTATTTGTGTGTATTCAATTAAATATCAACCCTATCAATGCGGCCAAAAGCCAAATTTGACATATTAAATGCAAAAATAAAAAGTTTGAACTCTTCAAAATTTCCGACTCCGAGTACGACTCCGGCCAAAAGGTTCCGATTCCACAGCCCTGCTATTACGCCCTCGTCAGATTTATATCAAATAGTTTCTGTAGAATTAAAACACGTTTTTATACTGTATCATAATGGAGTTCTACCAATTTAATGCCAATTCAATCAATAAAGATTCAAATTTTATTGAAATTCTATCAAACACCATATGCTTAAAATAAGTGATTTGAAACATTTTTACTTGCTCATTGTTACAAGTGAATTTAAATCAATCGATACTTCAATCGCTCATATCTCAAAACACTGTCAAAAGCAGTTAGGACCTTTTCAAAGAAAGGTGTCGATTTGTTATGGGACCGAGTTTACGGAATAAACTCTCTAGCATTTGGATAACTACATTTCTTCGAGTGAATATTTTAAGTTCGGATGGCATATAATTTCAAGAACATCCATCACCACGCACTTTCATGTTGGCACGATACAGTCTTATCGAAGGCAGTCTTTGAACGCTTCATAACAATGGTAAATATTGCAAAATACATTTTTTTTATTCCACGTATTGTGCTACTAACTGTGACACGTGTTTCGCCTCTTTCAGAGCCATCTTCGGACTCACTGTCGCAAAGTTTGCAAGTAATACATATTTTAAAATGATAAATTACAAAATGAAGTTTGCGATTTTTCCTTTTTATTTCTCTGCTATATTTTTCAAATGCATGGCGCATTGGCGTCAGCTGTAATGATATATACATGATAATGCATCATATTTCCCGCGATACAAACGGCAATCCGACATCTCTTACGGGTCGTCTTAGGTGGGCGAAGCGATCCTGCGCGCTTTAAAAGCGGCAGAGTTTTAAAATATCAAACGGTCCTCGCCCATGCAAGTGTCATATGTGGGCGTCGCGATTCGGTCAGGACGGCATATGTCGTAAGTCGCCTCAAGTGCCTGACTCATGGCGCGCGCGAATCGCTTGAAAATATCAAACGGTCCAAGCTCACCAGAGCGTTACTTGCGTCTGGCCGAGCGATGACACATACGACCTTTAGTCCGCTACGTTTAAAATTAATTGGTTTTTACACGTCGCCGCAGCGCTTCGTCTCGCCTACCTAATACACGGGGTTAGAAAAATAAAAATGTTTAAATTAAAAAAATAGGTTTAAGAATATTAGACAGGGATGGTGTGACCAGTTAGCCTGTAAGGGTGTAAGGTTTTATGTAGTGGCAACTCGCCGTTGGCAACAGTGCACTTTAGTTACCACCCCCGGATATGGATAGACTAAGTGGGGGTGTCAAGCGGCTTGGACGCTTGCAGCGTCTCTAAGTTTTTAGCCACGGACGAAGAAGGTCAGGACCGGAATCTTCGGGACGACGCGAGGCTGCGACGGCGTCCAGCAAGCGGCAGTTGGGAGAGGTAAAAGTGCGTCACTTTTAGGCGCGCAGTTGTCATAGAGACTGCGTTAGATCTATAGCAGGATCCTTGTGAAGGACATTGTGTTAAAGCCCCTCCGGGACCACTGCCGCTGACGCCGTCCACCAAATGGTAATCGAAGGTTCAGATGAGTAGGCTTTTAGTTGTATCTGTCTTGTGACCGTAATTGTGTTTATTTGTGTGTCTATGTATCGTTTATATGTTTTGTGCGTAAAGTCTTGTCTTTGGCGGTTCCCTAAGAACCCACCTAATCTTTTGCTAAGCGAGAGTCTTAGTCATTTCATACACTTTGACACCGCCTTATGTGGTAGGTCATCAGAACTCTCTCGAATGATCTATTTTTCACCTCAGTCTATGAGTTTAAATCGATATCAGGAAATAAATTCATTCTTATAATAATCTATAGCGATTCAATATAGAGTTATTTCAATTTCTCTTATCTCTTGACGCCCGACAGTGCATGTGCTTCATAAAAAGTTCGTTAGGCGATAAATAATCCCCTATCGGCGGGCGCACGTGTTAACGATTTTTGAAACGGCCGTTGTTTTTTCTTTCTAAAGTAACCGTTTGTTTTCATACAGCAGTTAGAGACTGTGTAGCAGGGAGAGAGCACGCGCTTGCCAGAGAAGTCTTACAGTTTTGGTAAGCGTTGGAAGTGGCCTGCAAGCTCCTAATCCTCTCCCTAAGGATAAATTCTAGTAATTCCTGATATCGCCTTGGCAATAATAATAATAATAGTCGTGTATTACGTGTTGTAGAACGTAACGTGTATTGTTAATCTATCTGTGCTAAATCCATGTGTAAAGTCTGTGTAAACTATAAACAATTAAATAATGGATGCTAACCGCACCCACATAACGCTTTGAGATCGTCTTTTCTTTATAAGAGTACCATGTTTCTCGTACTACGTCCCCAAAATCCCTGTCCTAAGTGTCGGATAGGAGGCTCCTTCTCGATTTACGAGGGAGCCGGAATAAAGTTCTTCTCAACTTAAACCTCTTTTGCGACTTTTATTTGTGCAATTTCATAGTTATGCGGTTATTTTAGATGATTTTTTTTTAACTATATATCATTTGGGACTATATTAACGTAATTAACAGCGCATTGTTTACATACTGTGCGTCCAAAATCCAGTATTTCACCTTTCAATGAGACCTTGACACGTGCGTCCTTTAACATGCTATTAGTAATAACTTATTTTGTGCGATTGTGAAATCTACCGCACAAAAAAAGGAAGGTGTATTGTATTTTTTTCAAGTGAACAAAGTGTTTCATTAACAATAATATATTTATTTTAAAAAAAAAGTACTTTTTGTCTTTTCACCAAGAGTTTATATTTGACACTTTCAAAGTGGTAAGACTATTTTATTTGCACTATATAATAATGTGTAAACGCTTATTTTTTAATCAGAATAATGGAGGTTGTATGTTTCGATTGAACACATCCGTGTAATGTCGCTGCAAATTCTTGCCCTAGTTAGCGCGGGGATGCCATTTCCCCCCGTTTCGGAAGCACGCAAGTTTTTGTTGGAACACTGCCATTAACGATACGGAAAAAACTCAATATAGGGCAACTTTCAAAAGCTCTGTACTGCTCTACTAAAAAACATCATGTTCTTTTGAAGATTATTGGGAAAGTTAACAACGATTCAGCTGTCAGGACAATTTCTACCCGTTTTAAATAATCGTTACGTTACTTTGAAAAGGTTCTTATTGACATTATTGCCTAAAATGACCTTTTGGTCGGAAATGCTTTTATTTACCGCATTCTATCATATATCAGGAGGTAATTTATAAATCATCTGCACACTTTTTTTACTACATTTATTTGACTAAGATTGTGATCATTATTTCCATCATTAGATCTTTAAGATCATTATTTTTCAGCAAAAATTGTGAAAAACTATGCTTAAAATATGTAATTTGAAACATAATCACTTGCTCATTGTTACGAGTGAATTTTAATCAATCGAAACTTCAAACGCTCATATCTCAAAACAGTGTCAAGAGCAGGGATGTGGAGTCGGTAAAGAATGTTCGACTCCGACTTCGACTCCAACATTGACCAAAAACACGACTCATTGACATTGACGAAAACCGTCGAACACCGGCTAACTGCCCATGACTTATCACGGCGCAGCCCATTCGTCATTGTTTTATGACGGCAGGGGCGCCATGACACGTCTAGACTAGATTTTATTAACTTAAACGTGAATTTATTCGCGTTATAGTAATCGTTTTGGTATTAACTCATTGATTGGGGTGATAATAAGGTCACCCGATTTCGTTCTGAGGCTCCATATATTTGGGTGGTGACAACCCCTGTAGGTCGGAATAAACTCCCAGGTTTGTAATGACTGATCTCTTGACTTCTATATCTATCTATTAAATAAAAACATATGATTTCAAAGAAAAAAAATATTAACTTTATTTGGTAGCTCCCCTTTTATAAACGTTTCCACACTTAATCCGAGCAAAACGTTTGGCGCGATCGGTTTTCTGAAAATTTGAATATATTTTACGGTTTATTGCTGTGGAATAAGTATATTGGGTTTTGCTTAAACTGCCTTAAATTTCGGGTACACTACATTGGATTAGAATACATAGAGTACTTAACAAATGTACCAAGTAATTTATTGGTTCTCGGATACAAGTTCGTCAGCGATTGTACTGGGGGAATAAATTAACCAAACCGTTTTACACTGATATAAAATAATCTTTTATTAGTACAAAAAAAGGCGCTTGAAATATTAGAAATCTAAATTCATATTCCACATTAAATTTATGAGATTGGGATTGGTTTCACTGATATCGAGCATTATCAACAAATAAGTTTTTTTTTATTATTTTTCGTTACCTTTGTTTGTAAGAATTGTGATATGGTTTCGTTAATCTATTTTTGTTGCTGATGACTGGGGTTACGTCTTTAGGTATCTTCAAGCTTTTAAAGTACACGAGTGGATTTGAACTGCGGTCGTCTGAGACAGTTAAAGCAAATTTATTCGGGGATCGACATAATCTCAATTCTTCACTAGAGTCTTCAGATACTCGTCTAACACGACGGGTTCTCAGTATAATATCATACACAGGATACTCTGTATCAAACTGATTTCAGTGGCTGAGCTAGTCACTCCAATTTATTTTATTATTCTTTATTTTATTTTCATGCTTCAAAATCAGTCCCGTGCAGATCTGCTCGGGCCATGAATGTGAGGGGTAAATTCGTTTTTCTAAGTCAATAGCGTTGCGAAAGACGGCCATCAAACATTGGCTGCATATACAACGGATGGTGGTGGGTTAAAACAAACTTGTATCCGAATAACAAAAATAAGTCTGATACATTCGAATATTGAAAACCTTAAAACCAATCCTTTATCCAACTACGATATTCAACAACCTGCGGGTATATTTCATCGGCTAAACAAACTTTGGATTGAAGAATAAACATGCCATCTGGATACAAATATGCTTAATGCTCGATTTCTTATCGAGTAGAAGTTCATATTTATTATGTAGTGCACGTGGGCTTCAATGAAAAATGCGTATATTCCAACGTATGTTGAATAATTGATTTAAAAATTACAGTTAGTCGACTCGACTTAAGTGATTTTGACTTTCGTGATTTTGACTTACGCGATTTCGGAATTACGTGATCTAATTTTTTTCAAATTAAGCTGTGCTGATTACATACATTCACTGCAAGCCATGGGTATCTTGCACACAATATTCCTTCCTACAAATATAACCTTCATTATTCAAGGTGTAATATAAGCATTTAATAAGTATTTCCTACGAAATATATTTAATCGAGTGGTTATAGATTTTGATGAGACATAACGGAAAAATTCTAATCCCATTTTGGAATAAGTACAAGATTCATAAAGCAGTAAAAAAAATTGGTGATGCCAATATACAAACCACCTCATAGAGAAATCACATGACCCAAATTCGGTCCCGATTTGTTAACATACCTGTAATAAAGGCCTAAAGCTAAAAGCATTGGAACAGCTAGAAATTAATAGGCATAATCAATCCAATGACATTCTTAATGAACAGATTACACTCAACACATCACCACTTCTAAAGCCTTTAACAAGCAGCAAGCTAAAAACAAGAGACATTGCGGATTTGGAGTTGGTTCACACGATAAAAATAACCCAAAAACACCCAGATTAACATACGGAAAGAAAAATAACAATGTATTTTAATTCTACATAAATTATTTTTAAATATTTATATATTGTAAACAACCTAAAACCTAAAACAATTTGAAATAGATGCACTTAGAAATTGCAGATTTTAAGTGCTTTCACACGATCCCCAAAAAAATACCCAAATTATTGTTTCCCACCATTACTTAAGACCAATAAATCAAACTTATTTAAATTCTTTCATGTGACGTCGGTATGGTTTCAACAGAAAGAGATTATGTAGGAGGCACCCTGTCTAGCAAAGGGTATATAAGCTATCCCTAATACACGTTTTAAACATAGTTCTGACGAAGGCGTAAGCCGAAATAGCTATCAACAAATATTTAAAAATAATTTATGTAGAATTAAAATACATTGTTATTTTTCTTTCCGTATTATAATGGAGTTCTACCAAGTAAATGCCTACTCAATCAATACCCAGATTAACGTTCACTTCAGGATTACACCAGATCAATAACTTATTAAAAAAAAAATATGTGGCGTTGGGATGGTTGAGCAGAGAGGGGATGTATGGTGGACCCTGTCTAGCCTCGGTATATAAACTATCTCTAATACACGTTTAAAACATAGTTTTGATGAAGGCGTAAGCAAATATCAACAAATATATAAAATAATTTATGTAGAACTAAAATACATTGTCATGGCGAGCATTATCAACTGATAAGAGAAATGCAAAGTTAAGGATGAAAATTGGTAATGCAACTAAGCAAATAAATTAAGTAAATTACAAGACAAATAGACTAAAAATAAAATGTTCAAGACCTCTTAGCAATGCAAAACTAAAACATCAAAAATCTATGTCTGTCATCCATAGCTTTATTTATTTTTATTAAATTCACTTAATATTTGGGCTTTTACTTTGTTAATGTTAAATTCATACTTAATTGATTTTTGATGTGTTAGTTAATGTTAAATTCATACTTAATTGATTTTTGATGTTTTAGTTTTTGCATTGCTAAGAGGTCTTGAACATTTTATTTTTAGTCTATTTATAGTTGCATTACCAATTGTTTGTCATACCTTGTTTTCATCCTTAACTTTATTGTATTTCTTATCAGTTGATAATGTCATGAGCGAAACCGGTCCTGATGTAATAAATCAGATGTGGAAAAAGTACTAAAAAATGTGTTATTATTTTTATTATAATGCCTTTCCACCAAGTATTGACAGTGAACACCTTAAAAGTGAAATATATAAAATAATTTATGTAGAACTAAAATACATTGTTATTTTTCTAAGTTACCTGAAAATGTTAACAGTTTATTCCAAAAGTACACTTATACACTTGTACATTAATATACGTATATATGTAAGCATGTATAATAAATACGCAAAATTTACTAGTTCATCCAGCGAAATAAGGTGACAAACGATTAAACTAACGTATTCGATTTAGAAAATTGGTGTCTATATGGACAATGGGACAATGGGACTTTTAACCAAACGTATACATTGGAACCCCGATTTTACGTTCCCGCATAAACAATTGTCCCGCATGATTTTTTCATTCGTCCGTATTTGTTGAATATTTCTTAGAAGCACCTTCGACCCCATCCAATCGATTCGTAGAAAAAACTGAGACTTCAAGTGTGTTATTGCTAGGCATCTGTGTCTTATGTAGAAGAAGATGGCGAAAGACGTAATAATGAATTATGGAATGACATTTACAGTAGTGCTGTAGGTCTTCGAAAAAATAAAATTATTTTTCTACTTCAAGAATATAGATGAATCTCTTAAAACAATATACGAATTTGAGGAGCATTTGTTTAAATTGAAGTGCCAAACTGCAAAGAAGCAACGAAGTGTTAAAGACTTTTTCATAAATGAATGTTGTAGGCACTATAATAAGAAATTCTAATGAATAAATACGTTTTTCAAAAGTTGTTTTTTTTCTTAGTTCATATTTAATTTTTTCCCGCATTAAACGTTTGTTTTTTACGGGCCCTTGAAAAAAGTAGAATCAGGGTTTCACTGTAACCCAACTGAAATAAGCACAAAAGTTAATTTTAATATAAAATAACTTTGATTATTCCACGTATTGTGTAACTAACTGTGACACGTGTTTCGCCTCTTTCAGAGGCATCTTCAGACTTACTATCGCAAAGTTTGCTTGAGTAATGAAGCAAGATTGATTCTAACATTTTAAATTATGAAATTACAAAATGGATTACGGGTTTTTTTTCCTTCTAAAGGAAACAAGGAAGGGGGTGATAGAATCAAAACAGTGTAATAACATAATGATACTAATAAGGTGCAATCAATCAGATTGGGATTTTTCCTTTATAAGGGACGCAAGAGAGGGGTTATAGAATCGAAACAAAGCAAACAAATAAATATATTTATAATGACGTTAAACATTACAAACTATTAAACTATAAACTAATGAGCTGCAATCAATCAGATAGGTTAGTGATTACTCTATTAATTGGGAATAATGTTAATAAAGGCGAGCATCCTGTCATGTTGAGAATATTTCTTTTTTATTAAGAGTTTTATTTATTTCTAAAAATTCTAGACTATTCATCTTTAAGCCTTTTTTATTTACTCGGTGTAGTATTTCTAAATTACTAGTCTGATTAAAATTATGGTCATTTTCTATTAAATGATTTATATTCTATAACCCTCTCTTGCGTCCCTTATAAAGGAAAAATCCCAATCTGATTGATTGCACCTTATTAGTATCATTATGTTATTACATTGTTTTGATTCTATCACCCCCTTCCTTGTTTCCTTAAGAAGGAAAAAAAACCCGTAATCCATTTTGTAATTTCATAATTTAAAATGTTAGAATCAATCTTGCTTCATTACTCAAGCAAACTTTGCGATAGTAAGTCTGAAGATGCCTCTGAAAGAGGCGAAACACGTGTCACAGTTAGTTACACAATACGTGGAATAATCAAAGTTATTTTTAATTTTATATTAAGCACGTTTTTATTTCGACAATGACGATGTCTTTCCATCAAGAATCAAAGTGATACTAATAAAGTATTTTTTATTTATACTGTATTAAAATACTGAAAATGGTCTGAATAATTTCATCAGGTACATCATGGTCAATTAAATTATATTTCGAGAGAAATGCTTTGATTAAATACTCAAATATATCTCATCGTAATATTCCTTTCACGGGAATACCTAGTCGGTTTGACATGAAAGTGGTTTTCTCAATACTGAAGTCGAATTTAAATGCCGTTAATTGACCTGAATTCTCAATTTGCTCTCCCTCGGGTTTACATAGATGTATATCTCCAGATATTTGCTTCGAATATAGGTAATTGATTTCAAAATTATTAATGATGACTATTCGGATTCTGATTGAATAACACTTTTTTATGCCGTAAAAAGATCGTATCTTGAAATCTAATTTAGGGTCTTTTTATAAGGACGCTTAGTTTTGAAATGTAAATAAAACAAGTTGTTTGTGAGATTTCGACTAAATTTTAATTTCATTTGTAAGTATATTTTACGGCATTAAATATGGAATATAGCATCAAATGTCTGCCAATATCCATTCATTATAAAATGGGCCATGTCGCTAAAGTTGACTTTTTTGACAAATTTGGGTAAACTTCCAACTGCTCCAGAACCCAATCAATCCTTGTCTGTGGTCGTTTACCTGAAGTTCCTCGGTTAGTTGGATTTTATACGGGTGCAGACATAAGGCCCGATTCAAAATTCGCCAAGTTGAAGTCGCAGAAAAGCCAAGTTCTTGTGAACGACGAGAAATAAGCTGCCTTGGGTTTTCCTGTACACTTTCACACACAGCAGCAATGTTTTCACCAGATATTGTATTTTTATGACGTACAGGTAGGTGTTGGCCGATTATTTACTAAACTGGTTGACTCAAATTTGGCCACTAAACAATGAATAATCTACTCAGCAGGACAAAGTAACATATTTTGAGCGTCCCTATTGAAATACCCATTATAAAAATCAATGTTTTTTTGTTCGTATTTTATGCGTGGCCATACCGTTCGTCCAATTGCGTTAAAGCTTTGTCAACCTATTGCTTGCACTTGCGCGATGGTTATAGGCATAGAAAAGTCAACTTATGTATAGTAGGTCTTTTATATAAAAATCAATGAGTCGGTAAAAAAAAGTTCGACTCCAACACTGACCAAAAACACGACTCTGACTCCGAATGCGCAAGCGCAACAATAAGTTATCAAAATGAACGGTATGTCAGCGTATAAAATATGAAAAAACCAGGGCTGTGGAGTCGGAGTCGTCGCGGTGTTTGTAGTCGTACTCGGAGTCGGAAATATTGAAAAGTTTGAACTTTTTATTTTTGCATATAATATGTCAAATTTGGCTTCTGGCCGGATTGGTAGGGTTTTATATCTAATTGAATACACATAAAAAGGAAAATTAGGGAAAAAAACGTGAAGATATTAAATTTGTTTTAATCGGAGTTTTTTTTACCGACTCCACAGCCCTGGCCATAACACTGGGATATTTTCGGACCGTCTTCAGAGGGTTAATCAATTTCTCAAATCTGTAACATAGTTTCTGGAAGAAAAAAAAAACATTGAGAAGTGCAAAAGGTTAATATTATATTATAAAATTATAAAAAAGCATCCCGTGCAATCGACCATAATGGTGACTTTTAAATTTTAAATTTATTTCGATAACAAATTGACGGCGGGAGGATGGCAATTTGGCGATAGCGAACGGGACCATTATATTAATGACAGAGCTTCGATACGGTTACGACACCTTGTCCTATGCCCCATTGAAAACCCGGTGAGATAAAAATTTGACTGACGACTCCTGTCAGGGTTCCAGACGCTGACAGAATAGCCAATGAGATGGATACTCATGCATACTTCAATACGAAACATTTGTTTTTACAAGAGATGAAGTTTTTAATACTAGATTCGTGTAAAGTTAAGCCGCTGTGAATATACAAAAAATGTAGGTTAGTTAGAAGAGACTCCAATTCGAGTAAGGGGAAATCGATACTCGAGTAAACTCGTCCATTTTTCAAGTACTCGATACTCGAGTATTTTGGAAAATACTCGTTATTACTTTTTTTAACTCTTACCTGAGTTTGATTACTAAACTACTCCCAACCACCACCCGCCACGGCCTTACATTCGGTATCAGCGATCGTCTCCCGTGGCGTAACAACGTTAAGCGTACCTGTTCTGTTTGCTAGTATGGAGTTGTATCGGGAGCATTTGCCCAGGACTTGGAGGCCAAGGCACTCAAGTGTGCATTACTGACTGTTTATAACAATTTTAAAATATCATGCATATAGTGACATCTCTTGGAATCGTGATTTAATATAATACTTGAACTTTAAAGATATTCTATGGTAATCTATAATATATCGATTTTAAGAAGAGCTGTTTCGTTTTGTTGAAATGTGTCGCTAGCAGGGTATGCGTAGAACCTTGTTATGAGGCATACCATTCAGTGGAAGACTATTAATTTGCTTTAAGAATTTTGAACGTATTTTTTATGAATCAGTTCCAATTTAAAGTCACGTTCGCGTATTTTCTGTGTGAGTGTTGTGACTATCCTGAAGTTTTGTGTCTTACGTTAGTTGTTATGGTTTTTGAATAAATGATGGCATAAATGCCGTAAATGACACATCGTGTATTTATATGATAATTGTTTGTAATCTTATATATAAAACCGAAACGGCGTATGTATGTATGTGTGTCTGTAATTCCCTTTTGCATTGTTGGTCATTAAGTTGCCATAAAAACGAATATGAAAGAAAATATGTTTGAATTTTTATCGGCGAAGACATTTAGTCAAAATGTAATAAATTAGTCTTCTACTGAACTTTTCCCGGCTTTTATTATAAATAATAATTGATTGAGTAGGCATTTACTTGGTAGAACTCCATTATAATACGGAAAGAAAAATAACAATGTATTTTAATTCTACATAAATTATTTTTAAATATTTGTTGATGCTTCTTCGGCTTACGCCTTCGTCAGAACTAACTGACGAAGTAGTTCTGACGAAGGCGTAAGCCGAAATAGCTATCAACAAATATTTAAAAATAATTTATGTAGAATTAAAATACATTGTTATTTTTCTTTCCGTATTATAAATAATAATGTTTATTTTTTACGTGAAAGCATTATTTGAAATTTCTTTGACAGCAAATTAGTTTTTTTCTTTGAATTTGGACATTTTAATGGGGCTGTCATCAAATTAAATAAAGTTTGTGATTTTATTTTAACTCTATTTTGGATGTTAGATTTTGTGATATAATTATGTCGAATGATATAACATTAAATGATTATTGGTCGCTTAGTCCGAGTGACGCCGGGTAGCAATACTAGTTTTCTATAAAAATAGATCCAAAAAGTGTACATTTATTTAAATCACGGCCCTCCATGCACAGCCATACTTATCCTAATCGGCACCTAACAGGTTAAGGGTTGAAAAGAGTGAAGGAAAACGATTTATATAATAAATCGATAAAAGTATCGCTGTTGGGGTATAATCTATTTTTGCTCACCTGTGCGAAATTTTCTGTTGCATGTTTCCAAAGCTCTTTTTCGTCTTTACCGAAAAGGTTAAAAGCCCTTTTCTAAATCAAGCTCACGGTAGCTTTCTCTTGCAATTTTCTCATCAATTATGTATGAACTGACAGTTTCATCGGGTTCAAACAAGGCAAAACTTCTTCGATAGATTTAGTTTTTCAGCTAATGTTTAGTCAATACATGACACAAATTCAAGTAAAACAATTTTAATCTTTTTCCTTTGTAAAGGTTAAACAAAATACCGAAAAATATACCACATTATGACATGTTGCATACTTGAACTAAGGCACACAATCAGTGGCGGCTGGCGACAGAGTATCAGGGAGTACAAAAAAAGATTCAACTATTTTTTCGTACTACGGACAGCCAAAAATTCATAAGACTGGCACTCCGTTGGTATTGCGACATCTGAATTGAAAGTCCATGTTATATAAGTGTTTTAAAATCCAATGAATAGGAAAGAACTCTTGTCACCAGCTGCCACTGCACACAATCCAATAAATACGGTTTTATTATTAAAAAATAAGTTTTCCAATGTCGTTTTTCTATGAGAACTTCTTGTTAGTCAGAGAGTAGGGATGGAAAAGATACGATTACTAGGATAGGACTAGTGGTTAGCTTATTAATCGCTGTCACTAAGAGTCGCTAGGTGGGATAGGAAAGTTGGGAAGGGATTTTTATCAACACAAACACCCATGCCTTTGAACAGATTTATAGACTCAAAAAATTCGCACGTACCGGTGAACCGAACCCGTGTGGTCCGGCACGCAAGCCAACAACTTTGACACTGTGCCACGGACCGGACATGTAATGGAACATGCTAATGGATAGTTGATAACACAAATCCGAGTAATCTTATTTGAATCTTCTTCTTATGAAAACGTTATCTTTCAATAATCGAGTAAGCCTACAGTGTAAATACACCTTAACCTTTTTTGTGCGGAAGATGTGTTCCACGGTACATCACACAAAAAGAGCTAGGACTTGGTATAACATGTACAAGGACGCACGTGTCAAGGTCACATTGTAATAAATAAGTCAAACAGTGAATTTTGAATGAACAGTATGTGAAAAACGCATTGTAAATTATGTAATTACAAATTTACGTTTATATAGTGCCAATAATATATCATTATTAAATGATCATCAATGATCATTCATACATAATTGATGTAATAGCTTGCATTGCCAAGAGGTCTTCAACATTATAATTGTAGCCTATTTTGTTTGTATTTTGCTTCAATTTATTTGCCTAGTTGCAATACCATTTGTTTTTCATACCTTGTAATTCTTGCTTAACTGTTGTATAAATATCACCGTTTCGTTGTATTTATTATCAGTTGATAATGCTTGCCATGAGCGAAACCGGTCCTGATCCGATAAATTTTATGTGGAATAAGGACTTAAAATGGTTTTGTCCGGTCCGTGTCATTTTCTCAGTCGATAAATCTGTTGAAAGGCATGGGTGTTTGTGTTGTTGAAAATCCCTTCCCACCTATCCCTTCCCAAAGAGCGACGCATAGTGACGGCGATTAGCATATCACTAGTCCTGTCCTAGTACTCGTATCCTTTCCATCCCTACTCTCTTCGAAAAAGAAGAGGTTGAGCAACTGAGTAACAAGCAGTTTTCGTAGAGAAAACATATGTTGAGATAAACTCCGTGAGGAGTCCATATGATCCAAGTTGGGAGCGAACATGGTTAAAAAAAAATACAATGGAACGGTATTGAAATTTGTATTTATATGGTTTGTCTCTATCTAAGATTTTACAAAAGTGGGAAAAGATTTAGTCTTAAATTATTATAAAATGTATATAAGTGAAGTGCTAGTTATACGAGAATTTATTAAAAACTTAGAAATCGAGACCACTCTCGTCTTGCAAAAGCAAATTAAATATTGTTTAAGTTTTCCTATCCGAATAGTTGGAATCCCTAGTGTGTACTAATGAAATTGCAAAACAGGGTAGAACCACCCCTATCGACGGTTAAACAATGTTCAAAAATTATTTTTCCAACCAAGTTTTACAAAGTCGAGCAGGACTTGACATTGGAGTTTCTCGTTCTATATACCTACAATGTCGATCTAGTTAATAAAGGACTCATTTCGTCTGTTACTTTGGATTCATTTCTACATGCATATCAAAATAGTTTATATTTTTGAAAACGTAATCCTGTATGATTTTCACCAGAAGACTTATACTTGATAGGACGACATAATCCCAAAAAATCCTTAGCCATCCCGTCACGCCAGACGCTTAAGATTCTTGGACTAGAAAGGCGTCAATATTTCACCACTCTGCATATTCGCATGCTGGATACTTAAGGCAAAAGAGCTGGACTGGAAAACAAGGAGTTTTTATTTATTTCAGGGCTGTGGAGTCGGTGAAAAAAAGTTCGACTCCGACTCTAGCATTTACCAAAACCACGACTCCGACTCTAAAATTTACGAAAAACACGACTCCGACTAAAAAGGTTTAATATCGTCACTTTTTTTTGCCTTATTTACCTATTTATGTGTATTCAATTCAATAGACTAGTAATTATTTGGTCAGTTTCTAATTCGATAAACTGGTCAGTTATAAATATTAAATGGTCAGTTAAAATAAAAAGAACATGTCATAAATTTGTCTATTACGACCATATTTGATAAAATTCACAATCTGTCAAACTAAAACTTATCATTTTTTTTAAATAGCTGACTATTTAATTTAATAACTGACCACATTCACACTGATACAATGATAACTGACCGTTTATAATATTTACTGACCATTTTGATTTTTAACTGACCATTTATTTATTTAACTGACCAAAACTTGAATTAGTTACTGACCCATTAAATACATGCCAATTCAATATCAACCCTACCAATCCGGCCAATAGCCAAATTTGACATATTATATGCAAAAATAAAAAGTTTAAACTTTTCAAAATTTCCTACTCCGAGTACGACTCCAGCCAAATTGCCGCGACAACTCCGACTCCGACTCCACATCCCTGATTTATTCTCCTATATACAGCAAAAACTCGTCCAATTAAGGTGCATGCCACACCAGTGTGGGCTTTAATACAGTCAAGTATCTTGGAGTTACCTTAGATAAGAGACTGAAGTTTAACGAACACACCGCAATTAAAAAGCGCCAAGCTAATGCTACAAAGGTGAAATTGTACTTTTTGCTTCACGCCAGGAGAAAACTATCCATAAAGAGTAAACTTCTCCTATATACAGTAATAACTCGTCCAATTATAGTGTACGCCACACCAGTGTTGGCATTTGTTCACCAAAAGCATCTTAAGACTCTCTAGATTGTTCAGAATAAATCATTAAGGCAAGTATGTGATGCTCCATGGTTCGTGCGTGGATCGCAGTTACACAGAGATTTAAGTGTAATCACTATTCGTTCGTGGAACCTCTTAAAAGTCTCATAAGTCTGTAGGCCTTCGCTGTAATCCAAAAATCTCTTGCCTGAAGAATTATAACGAGAAGGCATCAGAGAGTCGATATAGACCTATAGTTATTCTTCTTGATGACCCTCCGTAGGAGGACACAAAATAATAAGCTGACTTATTCAACTGTAGCGATTGCGCCCTCCTGTCGGCAGCCATGGGAATAGAATGCAATCAAATACAATTTAAAAACATTTAGAGACGAATGAGATTGGAAGAACTTTATATTATTAATTCGAATTTGTGTCTATAAATAGACTAAATAAATAAGCTTATTTTATTTCATGAAAAAAATAATTTCCTTTAATGAAACATATATTTCAAAAATAATAGACAATTAAACGTCTCAAATTTAACTACCTTATAAAAAATAAAGCCTGATTGTATAAAGCGTAAGACTCATTTAAACGTAACGGTTAAACATTATATAACTATTTTTATATAATTTAATAAAATTCGAAAATAATCTTCATTTATAAATTACGAGTACTACCCGAGTATTTTTTTAAATACTCGAGTAATACTTTTTCTAGTGTCGAGTAATTGAAAAATGGACGAGTATTATTCGATACTTGAATTGGAGTCTCTAATTATAACCTTTACTTAACTATACTAAAAAATCATGCAGTCAATTTCTTCGACATTCAAAGATTGGCGATTATTTTCATCAAAAATAATATTAACAATCAAAACTTATAAATTTTTGAATTCATAAACTTCATCATGAATAATGTTAATTATTTTTATTTTATTTTAATGCCATTCCACCGAGTATTGACAGTGAACACCTTCAAAATTAAGTATGAATGATCATTAATTAACAAAGTAAAAACCAAAAGAATCTTCATTTATTAATATAAAATAACTTCGATTATTCCACGCATTGTGCTACTAACTGTGACACGTGTTTTGCCTTTTTCGGATGCATCTTCGGACTTACTATTGCAAAGTTTGCTTAAGTAATGAAGCAAGATTGATTCTAATATTTTAAAATTATAAAATTACAAAATGGAGTTTGGGATTTTCATTTTTACGGGAAGCAAAGAGGGGGGATATAGAATCAAAGCAAAGCAAACAAATAATACGTGGGATAATCAAAGTTATTTAAAATTTTGTATTAAAATGATTTTCCACAAAGTTTCCGCCGAAGCCATCGAAAGTTTCTCATAGTATTTTTATGAAATATTATTCCATTTCAACCCTGAGTGACATCTTAAGTTAGCACGTTTCTGGTATTATGTTGCATCGTGACTTTCTATATCTCTTCAAACATGCTACTTCTGCTACCATCGCAATATATGTAAGTAATATAGCGTTTGGTTTATGTAAAATACTGTTGGAAAATTCAGATTTATGATTGACAAAGATTTATTTTACTTTATCTTCTTGGGAAACAGATGCGATGTAGGAAACAAAAACTAACGATTCCGATTACGTTTAGTTTGAAAGAACTATGAATTATAATATTTTTTTCAGTACATACCGTAAAACGGGGTGAATAGACACATTTTTTACCCTTCGCCACATATTTCAAATATGAATGGCTTGAAACTTGTTTTATCCTACTACACATTCATGACAATATTTTTGACGTGACAACGTCTTATAAATCGATGAACGCCCGCTGCACGCACGAAAAAACATGACTCATTGTCCCGTTTGTCGCGTTACGCCGAAGGCAAGCGTGCGAGCGAGAGCGCGGATAAGCGATAGAGAGGCACGATCGGCCTACCGTTCGGATTGTGCCGCATCTATCTCTCTTCCACTCGATTGGTCGATGCGTCTGAGTAGAAAAAAACAGCGGCAGCACACAACTTATACACCTACAGTACCTACACGTGATCTGTTTACAACTGTTTATAAATTGAAGTGAAATGTTAATGTGGTTTTCATTGTTTATATTACAACAACAATTGCGGCAATAAAGGTAATTAATTCTTGCATATTAAAAATCTGATTAACGTATAACAAATATACAAAATATCGTATCCATACAAAATAATGATAATTCAATAAAAATGATTCCATTTTATTCATAAAAGTATGCAATCATTTCATCAATGTTTTCTTATGACGTTGTCACGTTAAACTATCGTCCGTAAACCGACTTTACAGACACCAAATTTTTTTTTAATATTCACTATCGTTATTAAGACACAGTCAATTTTGTTCGATGTCTCTATTCACAGTGAATCTGGGTTAATAGAGACGAGAGAGGGTAAATCGAGACTTGGCAGGTGAATATAAACAAAAATACAGATTGTAATGATTGGAATATATGAACCTCTATTCTATTCATTACGTTTAACGGTACTTATTAACCAAAAAAACATGATTGATTTTAATTTTCGTGCAATAAAAGAGAAGTTTATAAGGATTCAAAAAATAAGGATGCACAGGCATCGAACTTAAACACGTTTGTTTCAATTTTGGCCAGTCATTTAGTTGGTTTGGTTTGTTATTCAAGAGATATTATTAAAGTCATTGTTAAAATTTAAATATAATTAGAAAAAAATACATTAGATACTTAAAAGTAAAGTCATTCCCCGGTCGTGGTGCAGTGGTCAGCGTTTTTGGTTTGCGTGCCGGATTTTATCAGTCGATAAATCTGTTCAAAGGCATCGATGGGTTTGTGTTGCTTAAAAATCCACCTTTCCTATCCCAAAAAGTGACGCACAGCGAGAGCGATTAGTTAGCCACCAGTCCTGTCCGAGTCCTCGTCTTCTTTCCATCCCCTACTCTCTTCAAGAAAGGAGAAGTTGAGCAACTGAGTAACAAGCAGTTCTAGTAGAAAAATATATGTTGAGTTAAGCTCCAAATGCTCTGAGTAGGGAGCGGACATGGTAAAAAAAAAATACGCAAACCCTGTGATATTAATTTCTCAAATCTATTAAAGAGTTGTTGAAAGGAAAAAAATATTTATTAATCTTTTAACTGCCAGCATGTCTACGTATGGCGGTACCTCGCACGCCACGAATTTTATTGTAAAAATAAAACGCTCTAAATGTATCTTTTTTAAATGTTTATTTGTAAAAACTTGCCGATTACGATACGATTGTGCCGTCTAGAGACTCCAATTCGAGTATCGAGTAATTTGAAAAATACTCGAGTAATACTCGTAATATATAAAAGAAGATTTAATTCCAAATTTTATTTTGTTTTAAGCAGCGGACATAAAAACTAGATAGCACAATTTAAATATTTTTTAACTTTTAAACCAAAAAATAGTCCAGTTTTTACTGCTGCAATAAAAAAACAAAACTTTGAACCAAATTAAAATTTGAGACTTTTAATTCTCTAGTATTTATGTAATATATGTTTCATAAATTGAAATAAATCTACTCGAGTACTCGAGTATTTTAAAATATTTGAAATGTCTAGTAATTGGAGTTCCTAGTGCCGTCATTTATCCATAATTTATTTATTTGTTGCTATGACGACATCACGACACTCCACCAGCTGTCATTATTAGTGCTTCGTATTTGTGAAATTATACAAGAATTAGTAATTATTCACAGTTTATTTCTTCAGGACTTCACTGTTGCAATATTTTAAAGTGACCAAAGTATTTCTATATCTATATATACATATATATGAGTTAAACATAGTTTTCAAATTGTTACTTTACAATTTTCTATTAGAGTTCACTTGTTTTCACCTGTTAATAAACTGTAACATTTTTTCAAGTGTATCTTGTGTAAGTGTATTGTAAATCAAAATGGATTTAAGCAGTGAAATAAGAGATATTATTCAATGTCTAAAGGCTCTACTGAGAGAGTTGAAGCAGTTCAATGCTTCATGAAATCTGGAAACTGCGATAAGCCTTTAAATGAGCCATCTCACGCCAAAAGACGAAGAGGATCACTCGTTCAGTGACCTTACATCATACCAGTACACCTACTAGTAAACCAAAGAGGCGTCAAGTGTCTCCTGCCTCCACACCGGTTGAAAGAGTTAAAGTGTCTAATGATGTTTATAAAGCCCAGTCAACCCATTCCATCAACTTCATTGATTACGTCCCACGATTCTGATAATGCTGAAGAATGGACAACGGTGAAACATAGAAAAAACAAAAGCTATACAACAACTTCTTCCACTTCACCTTCACCAGTGAGTGCTCGCATATGCGGCACTAGAACTGGGACTACTGCTTGCTCAGGAATTGAGCAACTTCATTATATTCATGTATGGTCCCTTTGGCATGCTGATACAACTGTCGAGGGACTTACTGATTTTTGATTCAAAGTGTACCAGATGTCGCTGTCAGTGTTATTAAATTGTTGACAAAAGCAAGGTACGCTTCATTTAAAATTGGAGTGCCTAAATCTAAGTTAAATAAATTTTTGTGTCCTGATGTGTGGCCACTTAATTCAGTGGTAAAAGAGTGGCAATATAAACCAAAAAGCTTACCAAAAAAGATGTGACTTTCTTTTCAGAATATTGATATATATTATCAGAACGTTCGGGGTCTTCGAACCAAGTCTGTTGGGTTTCGTAATGCTCTACTGGCGAACAGCTATCCAGTTGTTTGCCTGGTGGCTCAATGAATCTGTTAATGACGCTGAACTTTTCACTGATGAGTATATCGTATTTCGTCAAGATCGTAGATATGGCCAAAGAGGTGGTGTTCTCATTGCCATACGTACTGACTGTGTTGAGAGTGTTACTAGGAGTGTAATCCATGTGTCCAGGTTGATGTTGTCGTTGTTGGAAGTGATGCGGTGGGTCACTTCTGAGGGTTTGTTGTATTTATTTTCCCCCTAAGTGCTCACTTGAGTCATATGAACAAATTTTCAACTTTTTTTGAACTTGTCAGTGCGAAATTCTATTGCCATCATTGGTGATTTCAATTTTTTAAATGGCACCCGGAGTAGGATTTGAGTTTGCTCATTTCTTAGCTGTGTGAATCTGAAACAGTTCTCACAGATTGAAAATGTGAAGGCAAGAGTCCTGGACTTGGTGCTGGCTGATGCAGACTGCTGTGTATCGGTGTTGCAAGTGATGACCCTCTGGTCATGAGGACGGTTATCACCCGGCTATAGTGGTTGAGTTTCCTATTGCTTTTAAAAGTTATGCGCTTATCGTCGTGGGCGAAAAATACCCTGATATCTTGATACTAGAGTTTCATGGAATTTTTGCCGAGGTGACCTATTGTGGATACACAGCTTGGATCCGGATATGTATTCAATCAGTGAATGTAAACATGTATCTTTTTATAATAATATTTATAATGTTTTCAATGATTTTTTAATGTGTATGAGTACTCTGGCGTGAAACATTGGAATCCAAAATGGTTTACATCTGAAATATTGAATTCTATAAGATTAAAAATATGAATGCCATAAATGGAAACGGTCCAACTGTCATAGTGATTATAAGCGTAGAAGAAGTTCATGAACTAATTTCGTGTAGCTACAAATCATACATCAGTCAGATTGGTCGAAATATCAATTCTGATCCGAAAACTTTCTGGTCGTATGTCCGCCCATATTCGTGACTCTTCTGTATCAGCTCTCATCTCATGTCTCTTAATGGTAGTGTGTTGAAGCAGTCTATTGCTGAATTTTTAATCACTTCAGGTCGGTTTACTCAAAAAACTCCAAACTTCAACTCGAAATTCACAGCCAACACTAAATATCAATACGAGTCCGATATGAAATATGCTTTTCACGTCTCTACCCAAAATCTTCAGTGGGCCCTGATGGTATTCCACCGTGGTTACTTAAAGGCTGCAGGGGAAATTTTAACTACCCCTACTACTGTATTTGTTCAATTTAAGTTTAAGTACCTTCACTTTTCCTGAATTTGGGTTTGACCCATTGGACCGGTTCATAAAAAAGGCTCTTTGTCAAGATAACAAACTTTCGGCCTGTAGCTATTTTATCACCAGCCAAACTTTTTGAATCACTTTTGCGGAATATATAACATGTTGATTGTCAACTAACTAATGCCCAACATGGTTTTAGATCAAGCGATCTACTGTAACCAATCTTATGGTGTATAGTGTATTGCATTCTCTTGATTCTCATTGTCAAGTTGACGCCATTTAGCGGATTTTCCAAAATTCACCGGGTTGATCATGTTATTCTAATAAAAACCTGCAATAGGAAGCTCGAACAAGGTTATCAATTTTTTCATTCTTATTTGTCAAATAAAATATGTTGAATATGCTGGGTGCGTATCACAAATTTTCCAACATATTCTGGGTGCCACAGGGATCAAACCTTGGTCTATTTTATTTCTCATTTTTTATAAATGACATTGTGCTAAGTATGAGTGGAATAAAAGTATCTGCTCTTTGCTGATGATTTAAAACTGTTTTCAACCATCAGGAATGAGTCGGATTGTATTCTAATATAAACTCAATTGTAAATTGGTCCTTAATAAACAAACTTGACTTCAACATTTCGAAATGTTTCTGCATTTCATTCTCTCGTTCAAAATTTTCTATCAAATATAAATATGAGATATCGAATATGACTTTACAGCGTTTGTCTGAAGTTGTTGATCTTGGTATAACTTTGACTCTTCTTTCACGTTTCATTCCCATTTCTTCAATTACCCTGCAGGCTAGTAAACTTCTTGGATTCATAGTTCGGCAAAGTAAGCCATTTGAAAACCCTACTGTGTTTCGTACTCTTTATGTTTCTTTAGTTTTAAGCAAACTAGAATATGGATCTATTATTTGGGGTCCATATGAATTTAAATTTAAGTCGCAACTGGAGCGAGTTCATAAAAAATTTCTGCGTTATTATTATTTCAAAAAATTCAACTATTTTCCGTATGACAATTCATTAATGGAATATTATCAACCAAGTTTCTTTTAGGAATGCTGTCATTTCACTCACTTGAAGCTCGAAGGCTAATTGCAATATTAAAACATTTTTCTCTTCTTCTTCGGGGCCAAGTTGATAACTCTGACATCCTTGAAAATTTAAATTTGCATGCTCCCAGCTTTTACCTACGTGGTCGTAACAAAGACAAATCAATTTTCTTTGTCAAAACTTGTTTGTCACGTGGGTCTTTTGAATCTCAGTTGCAAGGGCTATTCGGCTGATAAATGCGCTGCCTGTTGATGTTGACATCTTCGGCAGTGAACTTGATGCTTTGTTTAAAAATTATGTTTTCTTATGTAAATAATATGTTTCTGTTCTGTTTCTTATTTTTTGTGTAATATTTTATATAATCTTTATTAATTTCTCAAATGCATGGCGCATTGGCGCTTGCTGTAATGCCATGTATTTTTAATAGTTTTTGCCAATAAATAAATAAATAATAACAAAAAATTTAAATATTTATGACTCATCAGATACAATTGATTTTGGTTAGTAAAATCCGGCTTAAAGCGAGCGAAAAATTCGCATCGTAAGATGTCTGTGGTAGCCTTCCAGTTAAGGGCGCAAAGGGTTAAAGGGACGTTCAAAATTAAACGATACATGCGGGAAAACTTCAAATAATAAAAATGAATATAATCGGTAATCAATTTCATTCGCATTGGGCGTATTTTCTGATTGAAAATAACCAACTCAAGCAGTTTGAGATACAAAAAAATCTCTTCGGAAATATTTATTGCGCGCAAATAAAAACCCTGTTCCGGTTTCGGCATCATAGAGAAAATAAACACGCCGGTCTGCTTGCTCTATAGCAAAAAAGTTACACAATTCGTGACCTGTATATCGTACGCCAGTGGCTCTAAACCTGTGCACCCCTGGCTTGTTGCAATTACTCCGCGATCAATTTCAATATTGAAACATTTTTTTCTTCTTCTTCGAGGCCAAGTTGATAGCCCTGACATCGTTGAAAATTTAAGATTGCATGCTCCCAGTTTTTACCTACGCGGTCGTAACCAAGACAAATCAATTTTCTTTGTCAAAACTTTGCCAGTCACAAGGGCTGTTCGGGTGATGAATGCACTGCCTGTTGATGTGGACATCTTCGGCAGTGAACTAGATCACTTACAATATGTTCACTGTCAATAGTTTGTGGAATGGCATTATAATAAAAATAATAAAACATTTTCAGTACTTGTTCCACATATTTTTTTTTGGATCAGGACCAGTTTCGCTCATGGCGAGCACTGTCAACTGTTAAGAAATACAACGAAACAGTGATATTTATACATAGTTTAAGTAATAATTACAAGGTATGACAAACAGTTAGTATTATAAATAAACAAATAAATTGAAGCAAAATGTAAGAAAAATAGATTATAATTAAAATGTTTAAGACCTCTTAGCAATGCAAGCTATTACATCAAAAACCAATTAAGTATGAATAATCATAAGCCAAGTAAAAACCAAAATAAGTGCATTTAATCTTATATATAAAACCGAAACGGCGTATGTATGTCTGTGGGTCTGTAATTTCCTTTTGCAAGTTGTCATAAAAACGAATATGAAAGAAAATATGTTTGATATTTTTATCGGCGAAGACATTTAGTCAAAATGTAATAAATTAGTCTTCTACTGAACTTTTCCCGGCTTTTATTATTAATAATAATGTTTATTATTTACGTGAAGGTATTATTTGACATTTCTTTGACAGCAAATTAGATTTTTTCCTTGAATTTGGACATTTTAATGGGAGAGAATGGGGGCTGTAATCAAATTAAATAAAGTTTGTGATTTTATTTTAACTCTATTTTGGATACGGAAAGAAAAATAGCAATGTATTTTAATTCTACATAAATTATTTTATATATTTGTTGATAGCTATTTCGGCTTACGCCTTCGTCAATAATTTATGTAGAATTAAAATACATTGCTATTTTTCTTTCCGTATTATAATGGAGTTCTACCAAATAAATGCCTACTCAATCAATATCTATTTTGGATGTTAGATTTTGTGATAGAATTATGTCGAATGATATAACATTAAATAATTATTGGTCACTTAGTCCGAGCGACGCCGGGTAGCAATACTAGTCTTATATATAAAACCGAAACGGCGTATGTATGTCTGTGGGTCTGTAATTTCCTTTTGCAAGTTGTCATAAAAACGAATATGAAAGAAAATATGTTTGAATTTTTATCGGCGAAGACATTTAGTCAAAATGTAATAAATTAGTCTTCTACTGAACTTTTCCCGGCTTTCATTATTAATAATAATGTTTATTATTTACGTGAAAGTATTATTTGACATTTCTTTGACAGCAAATTAGATTTTTTCCTTGAATTTGGACATTTTAATGGGCGAGAATGGGGCTGTCAATATATGAAAGGGGCTGTAAAATGTCAATGCAAGTCTGAAATGTTCATTTTAATTCCATTTTAATTGACCTAGACTTTTGAATTTTGAAAAAAGTTGTTTCAACTTGGCCCGTCTGAATTTACGCGCCGAGTTGAACATAACCCCAAACTGGTCCGAGCGAAGCCGGGTTCGAATACTAGTTATATATATGATAGAATGCGGTTAATACAAGCTTTTCCGACCAAAAGGTCATTTTAGGCAAAAATGACAATAAGAACCTTTTCAAAGTAAGGTAGCGATTACTATCAACCAGGGCTGTGGAGTCGGAGTCGGAGTCTCGTATGAATTTACGCGCTGAGGTGAACATGGTCCGAGCGAAGCCGGGTAGCAATACTAGTAAGTAAATAAATCTTAATGTCTGTAATCAACGTGGGGATTCCAGGGAATGCTGAAACTAACGAAAAAGTTCTGCGAAAAGAATTAAAAGGGGGGGAATATCAATTCTTACAAATAAAAGCAAACAATATGAAAAAAAGAATTCAAACGAAATAAAAAGTAAACAAATAAATAAATATAATAAGTTAGAACTAGGTTAATGAAACGGATATAACATAGGTGAAGAAACGAAGACTTATTGATCGTTTAATAAATTAGAGTAATAAATTTCTAACATCTGTGATCTTTTTAGGGAAGTAATATTTTTATGTTCTGTTTCATATATATTTTTAAAAATGTTGTGTAACATATTATGTGCTATTTTTATTTATTTTATCAAATACATGGCGCATTGGCGCATGCTGTATACCATGTAACATATATAATTTTTTGTCAATAAATAAAATAAAATTGTAGTTAAAAGATTAAGGTTAACCGATTCTATGCCGGTAAAAATCAATATGGCCGTACATAGAAGGCCGCGATTTTCTTTCAAAAAATAAATCCTAATAAAAAAATCGACATTAAAATTCAATATTCTTTGAGTTCAAGTAGTACAACACGCTCTCAAAAGATGTCACTATATGCAAGTTAAATTCAATTATTTTAAATAGGAACTGGTGACTTGTAAATTAAGTACAAAGGAGAGCGTAATATTACGCGCATTTTTTATGGACGGCCCCTTGAACACGGACTTGTAGCGCGTAAATATACGCTTTAGGCAGAGATCAGGTTTAAAAGATCAGTCCCGTGCAGCTCTGTCTAGGGCCAAGTAACTGAGGAGTAAATTCTTTTCTTTTCTTGATCGTATAGCGTTATGGAAGGCAGCTGTGAAAAACGGCTGCACACACATAACGGAGGGGTGGTGGGAGGACCAACTTTTTCACCCAAATATATTAGATTAAAAGTTCACCGCGACTTCGAAAATGTTGAGAGCCACTGGCTTACGCACTTGCCTGCGAAAAAAACCACTTTATATTGCTCACTCGTACACTTGTATATTATTCTGAACATTTCCAGCGAAATCAGTTACACACTGTTACGTGTTTGAGTAAGAGATAATGTTTCGACGTATTAATTGTTACGTACTTTCGAAAAATGAGCTCGATATTTCGCTTGGTGAATTCAAAATTTGTCTATATTTATCAGTGTTTCTCAAAGTGTGGTACGTGAACCCCCTGGGGGTAGAAAGAGTTTTTTTGGGAGGGTTGTTCTGTATCAGGATTTGGCTGCGCCTGGTATAACAGGCAGTTTACTTTTTGTTAGCAGTTTTATCGTAAGTGCAATTGGGTCCATATCCGGAAGAAAGCTGTAACCAATGTTGGATCTATTTTTTTTTTTATTTTTAAATACAAATCATGGCATTACATTTGACGCCAGTGCGCCATAAAAAAGAGAGAAAAAAATAATAAAATCACATTAGAAATTTTACTCACAATCAAAATATTGACGACTGAAAACAATGTTATTTAGTTATGTTTCCGTAAACGCTATAACATCATCATCTGTCCACCAAGACATCGCCAAAAAGTCGTAACACTTTGTCTGTGTCATCTTTTAATGCAAGTACAATGGCATGGTACTATTTATACTATACTAGTATTGCTACCCGGCTTCGCTCGGACCAGTTTGGGGTTATGTTCACCTCAGCGCGTAAATTCAGACGGGCCAAGTTGAAACAACTTTTTTCAAAATTCAAAAGTCTAGGTCAATTAAAATGGAATTAAAATGAACATTTCAGACTGGCATTGACATTTCACAGCCCATTTCATATATTGACAGCCCCATTCTAAGAAATGTCAAATAATACCTTCACGTAAATAAAAACATTATTATATTACTAAAAGCCGGGAAAAGTTCAGTAGAAGACTAATTTATAACATTTTGACTAAATGTCTTCGCCGATAAAAATTCAAACATATTTTCTTTCATATTCGTTTTTATGGCAACTTAATGACCAACAATGCAAAAGGGAATTACAGACCCACAGACATACATACATACATACGCCGTTTCGGTTTTATATATAAGATTATAGTATAACGATGCGTCAAAGCATAATCAATCATTTTTGTATGGCAATCTATGCCAATAAAGCCAAAACACTGGGGTATTTTTAGTCTCCCCTTCGGATCACAAGCTATTTTTCAAGGAACGTCTTTCGAAGGTTTAACCTGTTTTTTGGCTCTTCTGAAAACCTTTCTAGCGCATGGCTTAGAAACACTGTTAAAACGAACTTAAAGCCAAAGTAAAGATAGTTTTCTTGGGACTGTAAAAATACAGTTTAGTATTTTCCCAGGCCGCCAGGCAGTAAAGTGAAAGAGTTTAATATTTTTAGTCGCGCTGTGCCAAGCGTTCGGCTGTGCTTTTTTTCTAACGTCATAACCATGCTCCGGTGATATTTCTTATGACATATTTTATTTGCTGCATGAATGTTACAAGAGAAATAAAAAATATTCGGCGAACCACTCTGTACTACTGTACACATAACGCAATCATCACTTGTGTGGGTTTTAGAAGTTTTCTTTAAATGCCGCTGTTTTTGTTACAGTCTAGTACCGTGCTTCCCAACCTGGGGTCCACGAAAATTTTCTCGAGAAGAGTTGATCGATAACAGATCAGATAATTTTCTTGAAGTAGAATATAATGAAAAAAAGGTAAATTATGGATATATGGTCACAGGCCAGAATCCCAATCCTCTCGAAATAAGCTCAAAAAAATTATACATACTGCCTTATAATTTTATTTATTAACTTTACTCTTTGAGTTCTTGTAGATTATTATAAAATGTGGAATCTAAATGATTAAATCTGAAGAATATTAGCCAATAATAAAACTATTTTTTTTATTTTAAACAAATAATAAACTTATGTGACTGTCTCTATCTGTATAATATTATTATTTGTGTAGTTTGTGGTTGCATTTTTGCTCCTGTAAATTAAAACAACTCGATTTCATACTTATTGCGAAGTATTCTTTAGGATCTTTATTCTTGTCGGTCCCTGTGGTCTAGTGCCAAGAGCTTTGTTCTAGCGATCGGGGGACCCGGGTTCAATACCCGGAGGTCAAATTGTTTTCAATTTGAAAAAAAGATATCTTTGGCTGGGTGTATGTTATTTATCGTTGATTTTGCGCACAACTGGTACATTATTTAATCATCGAGTTAATCTCGTATGACTTTCACAATAGAGAATATTTGGCGCAGTGGCGTAAGCTGTAATGCCAAATATTTTTTAATACATATAAATGTTGTATTGTATTTCTCATCAGTTGACAATGCTCGCCATGAGCGAGACCGGTCCTGATCAAATAAATTTTACGTGGAAAAAGTACTAAAAATGTATTATTATTTTTATTCTTACGATTATATCTCAAAACAGCGTCAAATAGCAGTTAGAACATTACGAAAGTAAGGCGTCGAAATATTTTTTTTTATTTTATTTTAAATTTTAAAAAAATATTTGGCATTACAGCTTGCGCCAATGCGCCAAATATTCTGAGTTGTGAAAGTCACACGAGATTAACTCGATGGTAAATAATGTATCAGTTGTGCACAAAATCAACGATAAATAACATAACACCCAGCCCAAGATCTTTTTTTTCAATTGAAAAAATCTCACCTTGCCGGGGATTGAACCCGGGCCCCCCGATTGCTAGGACAAAGCTCTTGCCACTAGACCACAGGGACCGAAACTGTTAATTGATAACGATGAAATTATGTATTCTACAGTGTATTAAATACTGTATTACAAATTTTTAAATTCAATTTAATTGTGCAGTGTAAAATTTTCATCAAGCAATATCCTTTTGTATTTAAAATGTTAATTTCTATTTGAAATCAGCTGTGAATCCAAATTAATTAAAAATATGTAAATTCTATGGAACACTCTTTGACAATAAACCATTTGAATCCAATAAATTTAATAACTCATTTAATTTCATAATTTACTGTTTGACTGTCACACGCGAGATATGAAATCATTTTAGACACGTTGTTCACTTATACAAAATGGCGGCTCGTGGATAAAATAGCTGTGTGTGCTTTTAATAATAAATATTTATTTTTTTTTTTTTTTTTAACCATGTCAGCTCCCAACTTGAAGCATATGGACTCCTAACGAAGTAAATCTCGTTTTTTTTCTACGATAACTGCTTGTTACTCAGTCGCTCAACCTTTTCCTTTTCAAAGAGAGTAGGGATGGAAAGGATACGAGGACTAGGCAGCGTGATAAAAAAGATGGTTAACACGGCACATTACAGGAACAGTGATTAGCTAATCGCTGTCGCTATACGTCGCTCTTTTGGGATCGGGAAAGGTGGGAAGGGGTTTTAACAACACAAACACACATGCCTTTGAAAAGATTTATCGACTGAAAAAATCCGCTTCTACCGGGAATCGAATCCGAATGGTCCGGCACGCAAGCCATCGACGTTGAACCTCCGCCGCGGACCGGACTTTGATTAGACTTATCACACGTATTTTGTTATTGATTGTGATTTTAATTTGAGTCGTTTCCTCGGATTGCATTTTGAAAAATGTACTGTATTCCCCGCAGTTCACTAGAAACAGTTCAAAAAGAGAGCCTAGCTGACCCGCACATCATACTTTATGGTTTTTGACTTGTGGCCCATTTTACATTTAATATTACTATGCGTCAAAGAATATTTTTCCGCTCTCAAAACATATTATGTGGGCTATTCACTCAAGTTATTTTTGAGGCCCCAAGAGCGCAGGTACATTCGTGCACTTGAAATGCCCAATGATGCCAAATGGCGAAACCCGGTTCGTTAGCGACAGAATTCAAAAAATTCAAATTTGATATTGAAATTACATCAAACACATCTTTAGTACTCATTCTACTTTAGATTTCTTACGACCAGGACCGGTTTCGCTCACCGCGAGCAAAGTCATTATCGGTTAATGATGCTCGCGATGAGCGAAACCGGCCCTGATCTTAATAAATCTTAATTAGAATAAGTACTTAAAATTTATTATTATTTTTATTAAAATGCCATTCCACGAAGTATTGACACTGTCAATACACTCCCCAATACAAACCCTTTTTTGTGCGACTTTATTTTATGCGATTTTTTTTAATGAATTTTAATTTTTTCCAATGCAATGTTTCACCTGTTTATTACAATGCGACCTTGACCCGTACGTCCTTGTACATTTTCCCATATTAAGTCATGGCTTTTTTTGTGCGATTTTCCGTGGACCGCATCTACCGCACAAAAAAACGTTTAGGAGTGCTTGGTGTAATGGCATTATAATAAAGAATTTTTAGTACTTATTCCACATTAAATTTACTAGAACAGAAACAGTTTCATTCATGGTGAGCATTATCAACTGATTATCAGTTGATAATGTTCGCCATGGGTGAAACCGGTACTGATCTAATAAATTTAATGTGGAATATTGTTAAAAAAAAATATTATTTTTATCATAATGCAATTCTACCAAGTACACCTCAAACTATTTGTGCGGTAGATGCGGGCCAAAAAGCTCCGACTCCATGACTCCGACTCCGACTCCACAGCCCTGGTTTTTTGACGTGCTATTCAGTCTCTTCAAACATGATCGTATACTGCCATCCAGGTAAATCATTTCGATACATTTGCAAGTAATAATAATAGAAGAGACCTACACCATTCGAAATATGGTTATTGATATTATCGACTGAAAATTGCTTTGATGATTTGAGCCGGGCTTCAAAGTGTTAACAGTCTGCGGTGGATATGGCCCAAGTCTATTTTTGAAACTAAACAATAAACAGTCTACCCGAGTTCTAAAAATCAATAACCCCCCAATACCCGACGAAGTTTCAAAACATTAATATGTTTGAGTTCATAATGCAAATACAGTTTATTGGAATGCGGCACTATTATGAAATATCATTTATTTGTGTCCTTATTGAAAACCACCAAACTTTTGCTTGACCCAAATTGTGTATTTATAGAATGAACATGAAATGTCATTCCCATTTGATATAATTTATCAACTACTTTTTCACTGTATTGATTGAGTTGGCATTTACTTGGTAGAACTCCATTATAATACGGTGAGAAAAATAACAATGTATTTTAAATCTACAGAAATTATTTTTTATTTGATAGCTATTTCGGCTTACGCCCTCGTCAGAACTATCTGTTAAGCGTGCAAACGATCAAGTACAATACACGTTCCACAAAAACGTCGTGTAGTACAAATCCATGTTATGCAAGGCTCGAAGTTCATACAAAATTAGGGTTTGCGTTCCAAAAAGAAATATGGAAGAATTTTAATATTCTTAACTTTACTAAACAAATCATTTAAATATTTATTGAAAGAATCTTTAATAACATGATATAACATTCATTCATCATCGCTATCATTTAGAATTCTATATGTTTTACTCTTTTTCGAGATCGGTTGTGAGTTTTTCCTTTATGTCTTTTTCCTTTAAGGCATGCCCAAACCTTGGCCCGCGGACTACATGTGACACAATTAAAAGTTTTGTGTGGCTCTATCGAGGATTTCTGTACATTTTGTTATTTTTAAGAAACATTCAAAAAAAATTATCTGTGACATGTTTTTTTTCTCCGTAAATTATGATGATCTGGGAAGAAGCGAAGAGGTTTGCGGGAGATAGGCACCGTGTGGCGGCCAAATGCTCCAAATAGGTAGCAGATATGGAAAAAAATCTTTACTTTCCTACTGAGAGTACAATGATTCGTATTGGAGAATCAAAAGTAGAACTATTCAATATTTTTCGAAACTGAAATGAAAGCCGTCACATTATTCTTCTGGTCATATTACTACATAGTACTTTAGTGTATGGCTAGCTATTTGGTTCTCCCACCACCCTTCCGTTATGTGTGTACAGCCGTTTTTCACAGCCGCCTTCCATAACGCTATACGATCAAGAAAAGAAGCGAATTTACTCCTCACTTACTTGGCCCGAAACAGAGCTGCACGGGACTGATATTTTAACCATGCACTAAGGTGCTTAAAGAAAAGAAAAATAAAAAAGAAAATGTGACTTGCTCAGCCACTTTGTTAGAGTGATATTAAGTATCCTATGTATACTAAAAATCCGTGGAGCTTAATCTACTTCGCGTTGAATTTGAAGAGGAATCAAAAGTATCCCGTTCCCCAAATGATGTTGCAAATTTATCGAATGCCTCAAAATTGGCCTTGGTTGAGATCAAGTCGGCGTGGCATATTAGGCCCGTATGAGGACGGACCGCAGCAAACAGCTCAGCTCGTTCAAATAAAATATTTGTCTAAAATCATGTACGTGTAATATCAAAACGTAAGAAAAATTATAGTTCTTAAACAGGTGGTCCGTCACGCAAGCCAACGACGTTGAACACTACACCGTGGACCCGGCTAATTAAATAAAACACTTTCAATAAAAATAATTAAAAACCTCTTAATAATAAAAGGTATTTCAATAGGGACGCTCAAAATATGTTACTTTGTCCTGCTGAGTAGATTATTCATTGTTTAGTGGCCAAATTTGAGTCAACCAGTTTGGTAAATAATCGGCCAACACCTACCTGTACGTCATCAGAATACAATATCTGGTGAAAACATTGCTGCTGTGTGTGAAAGTGTACAGGAAAACCCAAGGCAGCTTATTTATCGTTGTTCACAAGAACTTGGCTTTTCTGCGACTTCAACTTGGCGAATTTTGAATCGGGCCTTATGTCTGCACCCGTATAAAATCCAACTAACCAAGGAACTTCAGGTAAACGACCGCAGACAACGCCTGATTGGGTTCTGGAGCAGTTGGAAGTTTACCCAAATTTGTCAAAAAAGTCAACTTTAGCGACATGGCCCATTTTATAATGAATGGATATTGGCAGACATTTGATGCTATATTCCATATTTAATGCCGTAAAATATACTTACAAATGAAATTAAAATTTAGTCGAAATCTCACAAACAACTTGTTTTATTTACATTTCAAAACTAAGCGACCTTATAAAAAGACCCTTTATAAGCCGACATTACAAAAACATGAAAAAAACCATTCAGTATCCAACGGTAATTGAGGTAACTCAAACGGATACAATATATAATGAGGAATTTTAGTAATAAATTTGATTCACGGGCAAACTAGACAGAAGTATTTTATTTTGCACATTCGATGCTGTCAAAAGCTATCCGCTTTGGTATCACTTATAATAAAAATTTTTATTTAACCTTTTAAAGCCCTACGGTCCCGTATTATGGTGCACTTCACTATCGGATTACACTGATTTATGATTATAATTTTCAACACATGAATATTATTTTTCATAAATAATGTCTTTGAGATACCGATCTATAATTTTATTTTCGGTTTCGTTAAATATTTTTATCATAATTAGAAATATAAAAAACTGCGTTACAATGTTGACTCTTGGGATATGCGTTATGTTAGATCAGCTGTATTCACACTAAACAATATATTTCAATGCGGATAAGTGATTTTTTTCCATACCTAGAAATTTATCCTTTGGGGTTACCGATTATTTTTTCAAGAAAGCTATAGCCTTAATGGATTCGTTAATTTGTTAACCTTGAGAATTAGAAAGCGTACAAATTGCGGTGCTGGTCTTGGTCCGTAAATCATAAGTAATCATTTATTTTGGTTCCGTAAGAAAAATAACAATGTATTTTAGTTCTACATAAATTATTTTATGCACTTCACTATTTAAATTTATTTGTTTTCAACACAACGATTGAGTAGGGATTTACTTGGTAGAACTCCATTATAATACGGTAATAAAAATAGCAATGTATTTTAGTTCTACATAAATTATTTTATGCATTTCACTGTCGGATTACACTGATTTATGATAATAGTTTTCAACACATGAATATTAAATTTTGTCGATTGAGTAGGCATTTACTTGGTAGAACTCCATGATAATAAGGTAAGGAAAATAACAATGTATTTTAGTTCTACATAAATTATTTTATGCATTTCACTATCGGATTACACTGATTTATGATAATAGTTTTCAACACATGAATATTAAATTTTGTCGATTGAGTAGGCATTTGTTTGGTAGAACTCCATGATAATAAGGTAAGGAAAATAACAATGTATTTTAGTTCTACATAAATTATTTTATGCACTTCACTATCGGATTACACTGATTTATGATAATAGTTTTCAACACAACGATTGAGTAGACATTTACTTGTTAGAACTCCATTATAATACGGTAAGAAAAATAACAATGTATTTTAGTTCTACATAAATTATTTTATGCATTTCACTATCGGATTACACTGATTTATGATAATAGTTTTCAACACATGAATATTAAATTTTTTTGTCGATCAAGTAGGCATTTACTTGGTAGAACTCCATGATAATAAGGTAAGGAAAATAACAATGTATTTTAGTTCTACATAAATTATTTTATGCACTTCACTATCGGATTACACTGATTTATGATAATAGTTTTCAACACATGAATATTAAATTTTGTCGATTTTTTTTATTTAGAACTCCATTAATAAGAAAAAAAATAGGTTGAAAACTAACAATGTATTTGAGATATAATTATTTTATATTTTAGGATTTATGCTAATGATTTTGATAATAGTTTTCAACACATGAATATTAAATTAAGAACTAAAATACATTGTTATTTTTCTTACAGTATTATAATGGAGTTCTACCAAGTAAATGCCTACTCAGTCAATTTATTTTGATGCTTTTTATTTTACCCACATAGGCTGACTTGTTTTAGAGATATAATTATTTTTATAAGAGCTATGGGTCGCTCGAACAAAAAGGCATTTAAACTAAGCCTATTTGCTTCATTATTTAAATTTTCAAGAATTGCCTTAATTAACTTTTCTTTCCGTATAATTGTTTACTGTTGACTTTCATGAATAGGTTTAGTGTGGAAAGCTATGATTAAAAATTCAAGATTGCCTTAATTCCGGTCGTTATGTTTACGTTTACGTTTCCTTTGATAGCTTTTATTAACTGAGCCTAACTGGCCCGTGTGACTTTTAACAGCCGAGCTGATTAAATCACAGTTTATGGCACAAAAATTACTTCACTAAAACTTGCGTATTTTTTATCTCAATCTTTATGTTACCATGACCGCTTTCAATAAACAAGGTTTTTTAGCGTAGTTAAACTCAACATATGTTCACTTTCTGTTTCGTTGTATTTCTTATCAGTTGACAATGCTAGCTATGAGCGAAACCGGTCCTGATCAATAATATAAATGAATTAAGGCTTGTCGGTTGACGAAAACCGTGTTTTTTTCAATTTGGTAACCGGTTTTAAATATATTTTATATTATTTAAATATAAACGTTAATATTTTGACTTGAAACCGCCATCGTCGGTGATGGAAGAATCAATAAATAAGTTCCTTGAGGAATCTCAAGAAATAACTTCGAATTTAAAAACATTAAAGGCAGGATTCTCTATCTACGAGTCTACCAACAAAAGGACAAAAAATTTAGATCTGCTATTTGATGCCTTAAATACTATATGCTCCACTTCAGTACCCAGCGAAAGGGTATTTTCAATATCCGGGAATTTTGTAACGAAAATTAGATCATCACTAAGTGATCGATCAGTGGATGCTTTGTGTTTCCCTAATACATATTTTCTGAAGAATAAAACCAAATAATTTTGTTGTATTTTTTCGTGTATTATTGTATTATGTATAAATAAAAAATTGAATTATCCATCTTTGGTAAAACTTCGAAAACCGGTTAAAACCGGTTTTCGTACACTATTGGAAATCGAAAACCGGTTTTTTTTAAAGTCGGTTTTTGTATAAGCCCTAGTAACAATTAAACGTAGTGACGCTTGAAGATGCCGAAAGGCGATACCCGGGACGTCAGTGACAAAATTCAAACAATAAAATCTGTCAACGATAGCTAGGGTCACTTTTAAGGTGTTCACTGTCAACACTTGGTGGAATGGCATTGATTCCTCTTCAGATTCAACGCGAAGTAGATTAAACTCCACGGTTTCTCAGTATACAGATACATAGGATACTTAATATTACTCTAACAAAGTGGCTGAGCAAGTCACATTTTCTTTTTTATTTTCTTTCAATTTTTCTTCTCTTTAAGCACCTTAATGCATAGATTTTTAGCGTTAAGGTAAGCTGGATACGAGAACTGAATTTTCACAGTTTTTCTGTTTTTCGAAAGCAGCGATAATAAAGAGAGAGGACTAGTTATAAGATAGCGCGCTTTCAATAAACAATGTTAAGGGGGTACCCGCGCGTGATATTTTAAAACAAACTTTTTTTTTTAGTCCTTGGAAAGTTACTGCAGTTAGACGACACTTGTTTGTAGACGGGAAATCGGTAACATTTTGACACTTCGGCTTGTTACATGAGAATTTTCAATGCACATGTAATTTCAATTCATGAAACAAACCAAAATTAATGTAAGAACAAAGCAAGCAGCTTCAAAAGACCTAAAACAAAAAGAATAAAGAATTATTAATGGAACAGGCATAGCAGATTTATGAGGAGTTAAGATTTCATAGTTTAAATCGTATTTGAACTTTCAAACGCTTTTTTGTCAAAACTGTGTTTTCCTAAGTGGTTTCCACGATATCTCAAGAACGGGTTGACCGATTGCCTTGAACTTTTAATGGTAGATTAAAAACATGTTTTTTCATCGTTTGAATTGATAGTGAAAAAATTCTCAGCAGTTTTGTTTTTACGTAACAAAAAAATCATGAAATTTCAACATTTTTTTTTCAAAAATCCTAGCTTAAACGATTTTTACAGTTTTATAGATTAAAACACCGTTAGATTTTTTGATTTCCGATAAGCCAATCAGTCGGTCGGATGGAGGCCGTTTACCACCTTTTTTCTACATGGGTACGTTTGTGATGAAGATTTTAGTTGTTAAAACGTCAACAAACATGAGGTAAAACTTCCAAACTTCTACATTAATAAGGTCCGTCAAAAGAAAATCCCAATATAAACTAAAAATACCGTCCGTCACATGGGGGGACCCCTTTAAGCTCGACAAACGTTATCTCCAAGAACTTTTGTTCAGTTGCTTAGCCACTCTTTTTTTAAAAGAGTGGCACTTATGGTTAACCTCTCTTGCTTCGTCCTGTGCTAAGAATCGTATGGATGTCAGTGACAATTTTAGACAACACATACGTCATTGAAAATAAATCACTAGCAAATTTGAACTTATTTTGAATTTTGCCTGAAGGTGCTCGATGATATTTTAATATCAAATTTGGAACGTTTGAATGTTGTACTTTTCTATGAGCTTTATCGCTAACGACTCGAGTTCCTTTTTTCGGCATCTTCAGTATAATGGTGATTATTAAATTAAAAAAAATAGGGATATTGTGTTGAAAATTTACTTAATGATATATTTTTTAATTATTTAGAAAGAAAAAAAAAAGCATTAGAGCTTACGCCAATGCGCCAAATATTCTTAACTGTGAAGGTCATACGAGATTAACTCGATGATAAAGCTTTGCAAATGTTGGGCTTTATCCTCCGCACTACCAGGGTCTTTCCAGGAGTAAAATTTTTAATACTAATGTATAATTCTTTGGTTCGAAGCCGACTTCAGAGTGGATCGATTGTTTGGGCACCTAGGGGTGCGAAATGTGTTCTTATGGTGGAGAGGGTTCAGAAGAAATTTTTGAGAATTCTCTATTTGAGGACATATGGGCCCATGGCTTTATCCAACAGACTTTCTCTTAGGGATGCTCACTTTCAATAGTTTGAATGCTCTAAGAGAAATGTACTTGGCATTATATTTCTTTCGGCTTATCCGAGGCCAAAATGAGAATTCCACCATTCTTGAAAATGTTTAATTGAATGTTCCTGATAATTTTTTGAGGAATCGTGAGCATGAGTTGTTTGTTCTTCCAGGGGGTAGAACCAGTCTGCCAATGGGAATGCCTCTGTGAAGAGCTTTAACAATTTTAAACGGCATTGCTTCGGATGTCGACATATTTCATATTGACGTGAGTGAGTTCAGACGAATACTATATTTTATGAATAAAAGTTGATTTTGTCAGAACTCACTCGGTTGACATCTTTGAAAATTTGTAATATGATTTTATAATTTTTTTTCTCTCAGTTTTTATGACTAAAATGTTTTCATCTTGTTTTTAATTAATTAGTAATTAATATTATGTATTTACATGTATGTATATATATAAATACACGTATTTATATTTGTCAAATACATGGCGCATTGGCATCAGCTGTAATGCCATGATTTGCCTTTTCTTAAATAAATAAATAATAAATAATGTGGCCTTGCCGGGAATTGAACCCGGGCCCCCCTATCGCTAGGACAAAGCTCTTAAATTATAAACAATCCTTTTTTTTATAATAAAATATTTTTTTTGGCGTAACAGCTAATGCCAATGCGCCAAATATTTTAAATTGTCAAAGTCATACGAGATTAACTCCATGATAAATAATGAATCAGTCGTGAACAATTCAACGATAAATGACATACACCCAGCCCAAGACCTCTTTTTTTCACTTGAAAAAATTTGATCTTGCTGGGAATTGAACACGGGCCCCCCGATCGCTAGGACAAAGTTCTTGCCACTAGACCACAGGGACCGACATTATTTAAATATGTACTGTAAAAAGCAGGGCTGTCGTGGCTTTTTGGCTGGAGCTGGAGTCGGAGTCGGAGTCATCGCGGCGATTAGGCCGGAGTCGTGCTCAGAGTCAGAAATTTTGAAAAATTAGATCTTTTTTATTTTTGCATATTATATGTAAAATTTGGTTATTTTCCGGATTGGTATGGTTGATATTTAATTGAATAGGAAAACTAGGCAAAAAAAAGTGACGATTTTTTATTCGGTGTCGGAGTCGTGTTTTTGGTCAATGATGGAGTCGGAGTCGGTTTCGTGGTTTTGGTAAATGCCCTGGTAAATAGTAAATAATATAAACAGTTTAGTTGAAAAGCCCGCGCTTATTCAAACAAACATTCAAGGAATAGTTGATATAATTTTCAATCAAAGGAGGGCTTTGAGATTTAAATCTGATAAATAGTTGACTCAATTTCGGACAAACCTATACAAGACCGTCTATGCGAATATTTCGTATTTGGTATTCGATGTGGAAGATTATAATTAAGGGTTAAATAATATGGTGCGATATCATTTGAACATAATTGCTGGGGCTGTTAACTTATAAGCTTACATACAAACCGTTCCCTCCCATTCGGCTGTTTTGAAGCTTTGATTTTCCAAGCGACTGGTACCGCTAAGGGGTGTAGTTTGCATCACCGATTCTAAATTTTTCAAGGGACCGTCAAAAACAAACGTTAAATGCTTTAACGTAATACACTGGTTAACGTTTCCTAGTGAAATCCATCAGGACCAATTTAACAGTATACTAAGTGCCGACATTGCCACTTGAAAGATTCCCTTTTTAAGGTGTTCACTGTCAATACTTGGTGGAAAGGCATTATAATAAAATTAATACTACATTTTTAGTACTTTTTACTCATAAAATTTATTTTATCAGGACCGGTTTCGCTCATCATTGAAACCGATCTGTTGATCAAATAAATTTCATGGGTAAAGGTCCAAAAATGTATTATTATTTTTATACTTGAAAGATTATTTTAAATCAGGGCTGTGGAGTCAGTAAAAAAAAGTTCGACTACGACTCCAACATTTACCAAAACCACGACTCCGACTCCGACTAAAAAAGTTTAATATCGTCATTTTTTTTGCCTTATTTTACTATTTATGTGTATTCAATTAAATATCAACCCTACCAATCCAGCCAATAGCCAATTTTGATATATTATATGCAAAAATAAAATGTTCAAACTTTTCAAAATTTCCGACTCCGAGTACGACTCTGGCCAAATCGCCAAGACGACTCCAACTCCGACTCTGACTCCACAGCCCTGCTATTTATAAAAAAAAAAAACAAATTTGGTCGGATGACCGAAGCTTTACACTGTTGTCAACCGTGCGAGCGTTGCTGGAATGAAAATTAAACTGTGAGCTAGACTTTTTTCTAGTCGTTCGAATATTGTACTTTTCCGTGAGTTTTGTTGTTTCCGACCCGGGTTTCGTCTTTCAGCATCTTCCAGCAGTTCAAGTGCACGAATGAACTTTAACTGACAAACAATTCAAATTTGATCTTGAAGTTCCATTATCCAAGCATCTTAAGGATTTATAGGTCTTAGTAAGAATAAACAATTTTTGGTGGTTTTTTGTTTCTTTTTTTCAAGATTCCGCACCTATCCTGGCTCTAAGCTACATGGATACTGATACTACCAGGGTTTTCGTCTCATTATGATAGAGACAGACATCGTCTGTCCAAGGCGTTCGGTAAAGGAACTAAGGGACAAGATGGGAAGACAGGTATCTCTAAGCAAATATTTCACTCGGTAAAGGATGTGTCGTTACTCTATGATAGAGTCGGCTAGTTTATTGACCTCAAATAAATGTCAATTACAGAAAAACGTAAAGATCTTAAAAATTTAAGACCAATTTGATTACATTGCGATTTCCCTGCTTTCCAGGGAGCAGGAGCGACTCGACTGTCGACTTTCGATGACCGATGAAGACTGGCGAATTTCCATGCATTATGTGTTTGTCTCTTTTAGAGGACTTGGGCGGTAGCCTAATCCTCTTCATCTGAATATTGTTGACTTATATCATGGTTACGCGTGGCTGGATAGCTCTCCGCGCGCCAATCTGTCATGGCATTTCATCTTCTACTTCAGCTTGGAGTCGAGATGTCATCTTTTTATTCTGCTACTGCATCAGGTGTCCGCATCCTCCGGTGTCCTTTACCAAGCAGGTGTGAGGAGGGGAGGAGTGGGGGAGCTAGGGTGGATCGTGTAAAAGAACGTCTGTAGGCCTTGGGTAGTCAGCGTGTGCGAATTTAGTGTATACTCCTTCAAGGGCTTTTATGGACAGATAAGGGTGTTCAAAGAAAGCTACAATGAGTTTAGGATCGTGTTCGCGCAGCGGATCTATCTTTAGACCGCGTCGGATCATTTTGTTTGCATGTCCCCAAACTGGCACCCTTGGTAATCGCACTGAATATGAAGCCGGCGTATTTATGCCCATGATTTGACAAGTGTGTTAGTGTGCGAACTGCTCATCCGACTGGCGCAAAACGGTGGCTCCAGTATCGACCTGGAGACGTCGTTTCTAGAAGTCGGTTACAAGATTTTATAATTTTATCGTGAATTTATTCGCGTTATAGTAATCGTTTGGTCTTAACTCATTGATTGAGTTGATAATATGATCACCCGAGTTTGTTCTGAGGACTCAAACTATGGGCACTAATAGTACGTAAGCCAATCCATAAGTAGCATATTATATTACCGAGTTTGTGAGACTTTAAATAATTCTTTTACTATAATAATAATTTTATGTTTATACGTGTAAACGTAATAGTGATAAAATTATACTTTAGTATTATCGAAATTAGAACTACAAAATAATGTTGCATGTGAACGAATTGCTCCAAAAGCATTGCTCTGCATGCTCCAAAAGCATTTTGGTGAAAATTGAAAGACGTCGTATAGAATTTCGATATTCTTCCAGTTGCATAGCTTAAGTTCTCTGTGGCGTGCTAAGTCTTCCACTTCGCTCGTGTAATGGATGCAGGGTTACAATACCGGTATTGCCAAAGCCTGGATTCCGGTATTTTGACTCAATTTTCAACACCAAAATACCAACATTAAAAAAAAGTGGTTTGTGCAAGTAACGTCGCATTTTTGTTCTATGAAGTAAAATTTAAAAGTTCGACTGAAGGAAATCAAGCATGATGGAATTTGAATTTTGTACTTTTCCATGAGTTTTGTACCTAACGTACCGGGTTTTATCTTTCGGCATCTTCATGCATTTCAAGTTCATTCGTGCACTTAAAATCGAGTCCATGAGAAGAAAAATACTTATTCACGAGGTTTGTCGCTAATCGAGCGAGTGTCGAGCGAAATGTCACGCTACTGGCACCTAAAGGATAAAAATAAATATTTTATTTAAAGTGTTTCCATTCAATAGTGCAATCCCAAATTGGCTGGAATGGGCTGTTATTGTTTTTGTTAATTTGGAACTTTCAGCACCGTAAGGCCGGTGGCCGCCGCGTACGGACGTCGCGAATAAAGAAGCATATGTATTTTGCAAAATATATTTAAAAAATCTTCCTTTAAAAAAAATGGTTATTCTGTCATCAGTCAATTTTGTAGAAAAACGATTTTTTGGAAGTCGGACGGTAGATCTGATCAATGCGACCATTTGGCTAGGTACTGCAGTGGTTAATCCCGGTATTGAATAGTGAACACCCTCGTACCGCTTTCGGTATATTCTTCAGGTATTGCAGTCCCTAAATGTATTACAGAATGTTTATTTTGTCGAAATTTATGCATTCCCGGGAGCTGTTATCTTGTTAACAATTTACACATCTGCAAGAGTAAACATTCTTCTCTCGAACGAATAGCAATGGATCAAATTACTGAAAAATACAAATGATTTCTAAAATTCAATAGTTGGATACAGAGTCATAAAATTTCAGTTGTTCAATCTCTATTATTCGGATAGAGTAGAGACGGAAAGAATACGAGGACAAGGACAGGACTAGTAATTAGCTAATCGCTGTCACTATGCGTCGCTCTTTGGGATTGGGAAGGTTTGAAGGGATTTATTGACTGAAAAAATCCGCTCGTAACGGTAATCGAACCCGGGTGGTCCGGCACGCAAGCCAACAACGTTGACACTGCGCCACGAACCGGACAGAAACGTTATTAACCTTAAAAAAAATTGGTGTCTGTAAAGTCGGATTACGGACGATAGTTTAACGTGACAACGTCATAAGAAAACATTGATGAAATGATTGCATACTTTTATGAATAAAATGGAATCATTTTTATTGAATTATCATTATTTTGTATGGATTCGATATTTTGTATATTTGTTATACGTTAATCAGATTTTTAATATGCAAGAATTAATTACCTTTATTGCCGCAATTGTTGTTGTAATATAAACAATGAAAACCACATTAACATTTCACTTCACTTTATAAACAGTTGTAAACAGATCACGTGTAGGTACTGTAGGTGTATAAGTTGTGTGCTGCCGCTGTCTCTTTTCTACTCAGACGCATCGACCAATCGAGTGGAAGAGAGATAGATGTGGCACAATCCGAACGGTAGGCCGATCGTGCCTCTCTATCGCTTATCCGCGGGCGTTCATCGATTTATAAGACGTTGTCACGTCAAAAAATAGAATTATTTTTCAACTCAAAGGATAAACATATATAATTCCGAATTTTATAGGTATAATAACAAAGTCTATTAATAAGTAAAAGTAATAAAACATTTTTGTATTTATTCCACACATAATTTATTGGATCAGGACCGGTTTCGTTCATGACGATCATTGTCAACTTATAAGAAATACAACGAAACAGTGATATTTATACAAAGTTTAAGTAAGAATTACAAGGTAATTCAAACAATTGGTATTAAACTGAGCAAATGCAAGGAAAATAGATTATAGCTAGCTATTGATACCGCCCTATATGGTAGGCTCAGTCACTGATTTAAAGTTGATATCAGGAATTAATTCAGTCTAATAATACTCTATGTATGTATATTGAGATCAATAGCGATTCAATATATGTATGTAGAGTAATTTCAACTCATGTAAAACATTTCGGCGCGAAGTCTCCAAGTCGGTATTGCGGCCGACGTCTCGCTCTAAATGTATCTGACTCTTTCACGCCCTGGGTGAATTAGATACGTGGTATTTCACGCAGACTCCGCTGGACCAAAAAATATGGTCCAGCGAGTGATCTTGCTCCGTTGAGATGACGATAGGTTGGGCAATACCCGCTAAGCCCGGGCAATAATGGCCTAGTAGAGGCGCTTTTTAAGTAATTATTCGGTGAGAAATTAGCGAGATTTGATTGAGCTCTTAAGATCCGGATAAGCCTTCGTGTTGGTCGAGTAACATCCCAAACGTAAGCCAAGTAAAGAAGCTCTCAATATCCTAATCCTCCCCTTAAGTTAGCATCCTAGCTACTGGTATCTCCTTCGAATCGCAAATCATCGTAATCTTAGTATTTTTTTCTTAAACTAAATTCAATATAATTGAAAACTCAACTTATTTTGTATCAACGTGTAAATTCTCTATGTGTAATATTTATTAAATATGTGTGCTAATCGCACCATCTTAACACTTTGAGATCGTCTTTTACTAAAGAGCGTCCTGTTTCTCCTACTCCGATCCCTAAATTCCTCTTCCCGAGTGTCAGACCGGAGGCTCTCTCTCATTTAACGAGAGAGCCGAGATCGAGGTCATCTCACGAATAATCAAAAGCAATTTTATCTTTATTATAATGCCATTCCACCAAGTATTGACAGTGAACACCTTAAAATCGACAAATAAATATGTTTTTTAAAGCTTGAATTTCTCGTTTCCCGCATTTATCGTTTGTATTTTTAAAGTCCCTTGACAAACGTAAAATCGGTTTTACTGTATATGTTACAGTGGAACTGTATTCTCAGTGAAAATATATTCTTCTCCAAACTGTCATTGAAATTAAATTCGACCGCCCTATCTTCAGCCCAATGTTTGTCTGTGTTTTTATATGGTTCACTTTTTATGAAAGGGACTACTTGCTGATTTTGTTTCATTGAAGCAAACCAAAATTTTAGGCCGGCAAATCATCGACTTGGGCCAATAATTTCAATGATCGTGACTAGTGAAATCATGTTGTCATACAAATCTATTACGTGATACATTTTCACCAAGAATTCAGTTTCACTGCAACATATATAGGGTATTTCAATAGGGACGCTCAAAATATGTTACTTTGTCCTGCTGAGTAGATTATTCATTGTTTAGTGGCCAAATTTGAGTCAACCAGTTTGGTAAATAATCGGCCAACACCTACCTGTACGTCATCAAAATACAATATCTGGTGAAAACATTGCTGCTGTGTGTGAAAGTGTACAGGAAAACCCAAGGCAGCTTATTTCTCGTCGTTCACAAGAACTTGGCTTTTCTGCGACTTCAACTTGGCGAATTTTGAATCGGGCCTTATGTATGCACCCGTATAAAATCCAACTAACCAAGGAACTTCAGGTAAACGACCGCAGACAACGCCTGATTGGGTTCTGGAGCAGTTGGAAGTTTACCCAAATTTGTCAAAAAAGTCAACTTTAGCGACATGGCCCATTTTATAATGAATGGATATTGGCAGACATTTGATACTATATTCCATATTTAATGCCGTAAAATATACTTACAAATGAAATTAAAATTTAGTCGAAATCTCACAAACAACTTGTTTTATTTACATTTCAAAACTAAGCGTCCTTATAAAAAGACCCTTGACATACTAGTAAATCAAGTTGTTTTTCGTATTTTAGTTTTATCGTCAGAATAAATTTGTAGAGAAACAATTAATAAACATTTTCAATGTCTCTCACGTAAAATGCAGTGCAAATTCCTCGAGTGTTTTTTTGCAAACAAATCTCAAATTCTTGCAGTGCAGTTCAAAATGCTATTTTGTCTTTGACGCTGTATGAAAGACTGGGAATGTCACTTCTATTCGAGAAATTCTTAAAAAGATTTTTCGTTTATCTACCCGTATACTAAAAATTCTTTTGTTATTTGAAATTTAAGATGTATATTATATTCATTTTGTGAACGGTGAGAATTAACCTTTAAACGCCCGAGAATTTATTGCGAAATATCCGCCCTTATAAAAATAATTATATCTCTAAATCAAGTCAACCTATGTGAGTAAAATAAAAAGCATTAGCAAAATATCAGTCTGTCTCTGTGGTCTAGTGCAGTGGTTCTCATGTGCGGCCACCAGATGATTTTGCTGCGGCCACCAACAGATTCATAGTTAATATTGATATTTAATAAAAATGGGTTGTTATAAGTTAATTTGTCTACAAAGGCACCGAAAATAAAATATTTTGTACGCATTGCATTGTGCATCGAGAATTGCTAGTTAGCATAAACTCAACACATATGTGTTTAGATCTTTTTGGCAAAAAGGACTCGACACTAAAAAAATTCTGCGGCCACCAGACATTTCCGTAGGACCGCTGATGTTTCTGATGCGGCCACAGCCAAATTTCACGTGAGAACCACTGGTCTAGTGGCAAGAGCTTTATCATAGCAATCAGATGGGCCCCGGTTCAATTCCTGGCAAGGTCAGATTTTTTCAATTGAAAAAGAGTCCTTGGGCTGGGTGTATGAAAGCGGTCATGGTAACATAAAGGTTGAGATAAAAATACGCAAGTTTTCGTGAAGTAATTGTTGTACCATAAACTATGATTTAATCAGCTTGGCTTTTAAAAGACACACGGGCCAGTTAGGCTCAGTTAATAAAAGCTATCAAAGGAAACGTAAACGTAAACATAACGACCGGAATTAAGGCAATCTTGAAGCAAATAGGCTGATAAAAAAGCCTTTTGTTCCACACTAAGAACTATTCATGAAAGTCAACAGTGAAATAATTCCCATTAATTTAACCTTTATGCGCCCGAGCATTTTTTGAAACCTATCCGCGCGACACATAGCTCTTGTAAAAATAATTATATCTCTAAAACAAGTCAATCTATGTGGGTAAAATAAAAAGCATCAAAATAAATTGATTGGGTAGGCATTGGTAGAACTCCATTATAATACTGTAGGAAAATAATATATAATATAAAGGTATGGCGTAAGCCGAAATAGCTGAATATATAAAATAATTTATGTAGTACTAAAATACATTGTTATTTTCCTACCGAATTATGTAATTTATCGTTGAGTTGTTCACGACTGACTCACAATTAAAATTATTTGGCCCATTGGCATTAGCTGTTAAGCCAAATATTTTATTTTATTATAAAAAAAAAAGATTGTTTATAATTTACCAGCACCGCAGTTTGTACGCTTTCTCATTCTTTAGGTTAACTAATAAACTATTCCATTTAAGCTACAGCTATCTTGAAAAATGAATAGGTCACCCCAAAGGATAAATTTCTAGGTATGGAGAAGAAGTATGTATCCGCATTGAAATATATTGTATGGTGTGAATAAAGCTGATTTATTACGGTCCACCGGATATAACACAACGCATATCCCAAGAATAAACCTTATAACACAGGTTTTATATTCCTCATTATGACAAAAAATAAAACTATGGATCGGAATCTCAAAGACATTATTTATGAAAGCTAATATTTATGTTATCAAGGATTTCGACTGAGGGTGCTTGATGGAGTAAAATAACAAATATGAATTTGGTACTTTCCATGAGCTTTGTCGCTAACGACCCGGGTTTCGCCTTTCGGCATCTTCAGGCATTTCAAGTGCACGTATGTACATGAACTGACGCGTAGTAAACAGTTTTTATCGTTTATATACAAAAATAGAAGTTGGTCACTAAGGTAAATTGCTATTAAAATGTAAATTAGCGAAAATTCAATTTACGCGAGTTTCAATGAATTAAGTCGATTTGTTATAATTATCGGGATTTTTGAATGTTTTATCGCAAATACTAATCAACAGATAATAACATATGAATATCTAAAATAAATCTTTGGTTTTATCCGATCTATTAATAATGAGTTGATTGATTTCAAGTTTTTGAATTAATACTTAATGAATGATGCTTGAATTTTTAATAAATGAGAATTATTTAATCTCTTAACTGCCAGCATGTGAATGTATGGCGGTACCTCGCACGCCACGAATTGTATTGTAAAAATAAAACGTTCTAAATATGAATTTTTAAATGTTTATTTGTAAAAACTTACCGATTACGATGCGAATGTGCCGTCATTTAACCATAATAACAAATTAAAATCTTTATGAACCATCAGTTACAATTGATTTTAGTTAGTATAATCCCGCTTAAAGCGAGCGTTAAGACGATATTTTTGTATGATTTACGTGCCGTTCACGGAAAAGTTTGCGTCTTAAAACGTCTGTGGCAGCCATCTGGTTAAAAGGGGTCGTTAGCGACAAAACTCATGGAAAAGTACAAAATTAAAACAATTCAAATTTAATATTCATGTGTTGAAAACTATTATCATAAATCAGTGTAATCTGATAGTGAAGTGCACTATAATCACTGGTCCCGTACGGGACCGTAGGGCTTAAAAGGGTTAAAGGCTGAATCAAATTCAACGGAATCAGCAATTTGATCTACCTTTGAAATAATAATAAATTCATTTTCAATATTTGATCGAATGTCAAATTTAATTCAAACACTTCACATATGAAATGATTCCCTCTCAATTTTCTTTTCTAAAGCGAAATCCGCTTTTAATATGTACGTGTAAACAAAACGTATTTTAAACAACTCCCTTTTGAAGTGGATTAGGTATACAAATATCATATTCATAAAGGGTATTTCAATAGGGACGCTCAAAATATGTTACTTTGTCCTGCTGAGTAGATTATTCATTGTTTAGTGGCCAAATTTGAGTCAACCAGTTTGGTAAATAATCGGCCAACACCTACCTGTACGTCATCAAAATACAATATCTGGTGAAAACATTGCTGCTGTGTGTGAAAGTGTACAGGTAAACCCAAGGCAGCTTATTTCTCGTCGTTCACAAGAACTTGGCTTTTCTGCGACTTCAACTTGGCGAATTTTGAATCGGGCCTTATGTATGCACCCGTATAAAATCCAACTAACCAAGGAACTTCAGGTAAACGACCGCAGACAACGCCTGATTGGGTTCTGGAGCAGTTGGAAGTTTACCCAAATTTGTCAAAAAAGTCAACTTTAGCGACATGGCCCATTTTATAATGAATGGATATTGGCAGACATTTGATGCTATATTCCACATTTAATGCCGTAAAATATACTTACAAATGAAATTAAAATTTAGTCGAAATCTCACAAACAACTTGTTTTATTTACATTTCAAAACTAAGCGTCTTTAGTAGTTTCCATATTTCCGACTCCGAGTACGACTCCGGCCAAAACGCCGCGCCGACTCCGACTCCGACTCCACAGCCCTGACTGCAATACTATGGAAAATTTTACCGGTATCAAAATGTTGAGAAACGCTGATTCACTGTAGTCGAAAACTATTTCGGCCTCGCGACATCGTTAAATATTTTTGATAAACATTAAATAATATCACGATTCTAATTGAATTGATGTCCGTGGTCCACCACTTTAAATGCCAATATATGCAGATTAAATTATTTGCCAAATTTCAAACAAAAGGTCGGTTCACAATAATTTGTATGTCATATAGAATACGTTAAACCGTTTGGGATATTATAATATGATTTAGCGATAATTTGGAGCCAATAAACATTCGATTTTCTTTTATACATATAACAATATTGTTAATATAAAATTTTATATAACTTTGATTATTCCACGTATTGTGCTACTAACTGTGACACGTGTTTCGCCTCTTTCAGAGGCATCTTCAGACTTACTATCGCAAAGTTTGCTTAAGTAATGAAGCAAGATTGATTCTAACATTTTAAATTATGAAATTACAAAATGGATTACGGGTTTTTTTTCTTCTAAAGGAAACAAGGAAGGGGTGATAGAATCAAAACAATGCAATCAGATAATGATACTAATGAGGTACAATCAATCAGATTGGGATTTTTCTCTTATAAGGGAAGCAAGAGAGGGGGTTATATAATCGAAACAAAGCAAAAAATTAGAAATATGTTTATTTGTGAGCATTGTCAACTGATAAGAAATACAACGAAAAAGTGATATTTATACAAAAGTTAAATAAGAATTACAAGGTATGACAAACAATTGGTCAAATAAACTAATCAAATAAATTGAAGCAAAATACAAGAAATATAAACATTAATTAAGTATGAATCATCATTAATAAAGTAAAAGCCAAAAATAAGTGCATTTAATAAACAAATATCAACATCTGTAATCCACAATTAGACGCGGAAAGTCCAGGAACGAGCTCAGTCCAACGATTTTTTTTGTTGTTTCCTGCGACAAGATTAAAGACCATATCAATTCTTACAAACTCACCGTGAGCGAAACCGGCCCTGATCCAATACAATTTATGTGAAATAAGTACATACTAAAAATGTTTTATTATTTTTATAACAATACTAGTATTCGAACCCGGCTTCGCTCGGACCAGTTTGGGGTTATGTTAAACTCGGCGCGTAAATTCTGAAGGGCCAATTTGAAACAACTGGCAACTTAATGACCAACACTGCAATAGGGAATTACAGACCCACAGACATACATACGCCGTTTCGGTTTTATATATAAGATATTTTGGTTCATATGAAACTACTCGAGTACTCGAGTATTTTTGTAAATGTACTACTCCAATTACTCGATACTCGAGTAATTGGAGTCTCTACATACACATTGATAACGAAACAAATTTACCGTCGAAACTTTCGCGAGTGAAATCAATTCGTTTGTTTGAACTTGCAACAACAATGCAAAAGGGAATTACAGACCCACAGACATACATACGCCGTTTCGGTTTTATATATAAGATATTTTGGTTCATATGAAACTACTCGAGTACTCGAGTATTTTGTAAAATATACTACTCCAATTACTCGATACTCGAGTAATTGGAGTCTCTACATACACATTGATAACGAAACAAATTTACCGTCGAAACTTTCGCGAGTGAAATCAATTCGTTTGTTTGAACTTGCAACAACAATGCAAAAGGGAATTACAGACATACATCCCCCGTTTCAGTTTTATATAAAAGATTGTGTTTGAATTCAATCATTGATAAGAAAAATAGACTGTATTTATTAATTCCGTTGGTTTCCAATCCTTATAAATTTATATAAATATTTTTAATTATGAAAGGAACATCTCAAATAAAACTAGGGTTTTATCCGACCTATTTATTATTAATGAGTTGATTGATTTCTTTATTATGTTAATATCTGGTCATAAGTATTTTCAAAACTCTCGATAATTATAACAAACCCACTTAATTCATTAAAACATGTTTACACAAAATTTTCGCTAATTTACATTTAAATAGGAATTAAACATAGTGATTGATACCGCCTGATATTGTAGGTCATCAGGACTCTCTCGAACGATCTTATTATAACCTCAATCAATGATAAAAAGACCTAGACGATTAATATAACGCGAGCCGGTTGAGATTGAGAAACTTATCAAAACACTCGTCGTTAAAAAAGCGCCCGGTAGAGATAACATCAACAACACTATCTTGAAACGCCTCCCGCAAAAAGGTATCATTTTCTTAGCAAAAATATATACTGCGTGTTTTCTACGTGGCTACTTTCCAGTAACGTGGAAAACGGCACACGTCGTCGCGATTCCAAAACCTAAAAAAGACCACTCATTAGCTGTCAACTACAGACCAATCAGTTTACTTGATTGCCTCAGCAAACTGCTCGAGAAAGTGATCCTAGAACGCTTTCTCCCCGTTCATAACCCTATTCTACCTGAATCTCAATACGGTTTCAGAAAAGGCCTCTCCACCACCCTTCAGCTATCCCGCATCACGGGTCAGATCACCGAAGACTTTTACAGGGGAAGAACCACCGGAATGGTACTGCTTGATCTGGAAAAGGCATTTGATACAGTTTGGCACGACGGACTTGTTCACAAGCTCGTTGAGACAAACACTCCCCTATACATTATTAAAATCATCCAAAATTATCTGAATGACCGATCCCTCTATGCAGCGGTTAAGAAGGAAAAATCTTCTCTCCGCTCAGCCTCCGCTGGGGTACCCCAGGGTAGTCTCCTGGGACCTAGGCTATTTAACCACTTCATTTACGACCTCCCAAATCCCAAAAACTGCTCTGTCGCTCTTTATGCGGACGACACGGCCATCACCTCCACGCACAGGGACCGGGACGTAGCTATACGTCGCCTTGAGTCTGGCACAGCCCAGCTGACTGACTATTTCAGTCGCTGGAGACTCAAAGTAAACGGCGCGAAAACAGAGGCGATCCTCTTCACGCGTAAACGTAATAACAAAAAATTATAACGGGAAAATCACCGTCTGTGGTATCCCTTGCTGTTTCAGCCCAGCTGTCAAATACCTCGGGGTATTTCTGGATTGCTCCCTCACCTGGTCTACGCACATTGCAGAAGCCAGGCGGAAAGCTCACGTTGCAATTGGCGCGTTGTACCCAATATTCAATGCTAGAAGCTACCTCAGCATGGCTAATAAGAAGGCACTATACAACATGGTAATTAAGCCAACCATGCTGTACGCCTCTCCCATATGGTCTGTAGACATCCCCGACAGCAAACTTCTTCTCCTTCAGAGGGTCGAAAATAAATGCCTACGCATAATCACAGGCTTGAAGAAGAACGCCAGCACCCGATACCTCCGGGCGTGGTATAAAGGCCCTGACATTAAAGAGACCCTACGCCTCCACCGTGCCAGTTTCGTGGAAAGCTTGAAGCAGGGTCCCCACCTCGCTCCAACTCTCCGAGCTGTGAAAATATCCAACTTTAAAAACCAACTAAAGGCCTCTAAGAACCTCGTCAGGACGATGTCTCAAACCTTATGCTCCACCCACCTTTCTCCTACAGCAATTTCTTCAACAGTGGAGGCAAGCGTGGAAGAAGCCAGCAGCACTGCCAGCTTCTATACTAACGCCCTAAGAGATACATTTTAAGCTACGAGCTAGGCTCGTCGATTTAGTAACAGTTAGGGACTGGGCATGTCTACTATAAGAACAAGTAAACTCCTCAAGTTTACGTAAACATTACGAGCAATTCCTAGTAAGAATTGAAAATTTTTAATGATTCCAAGACAATCATTCTCGTAAGGGGTTTTTCTTAAGTGTTTTCCCCACACAAAGCCCTCAGCTGACAGAATCTTTTAGAAAGTCAATACTTAGCTAGCTTACATGCGGGAAAGGGAAACAAAGACTTAGTCTGTATCCACCCTAGCAACAAAAATAGCCAGGAAACTAGGAGCCCGCCTAGCGGACTCCACATATAGTTTCAGTAGGAAAGTAAAGGTAGGAAAAAAAAAAAAAAAATATAACGCGAATAAATTCAGTAAAATGTTATAAAATCATATAACCGACTTCTAGAAACGACGTCTCTCGTCCAAGTCATCCGCGACCACTTTGCGTCGACTGGTCGAATCCAGTTCAGGCCCGAACGCTTTGCGTCGATTGGTCGAGCTCTGTTTCACACTAAAATCATACGGCATAAATATGCGTGTCTTAAGCCAATTTTCTCTCAGTCGTTATCCTTCTTTCAAAGTCTACGGTCGTCTCCGCTCCTGCCTCGGCAGGCAGGAGGTCAATTTAATCATTTTGGCCTGTTGGTCCTTTTTAATTGTAGTTGTAATTGCAATTGTATATCTGTGTTTTTGTAACCGACAATCAATATTGTGTCAAATAAACTCGCCAACTCTGGGATAGAGTTTGGCCAAGAGAAACCGATTGAAATCTTTAAAAGAGATACATTTCTTCCCATCCTGTCCCTAAGTTCCGTCGACGAACTCCTTGGAATGAAGCTGTCTGACGCAGTCAGATTGGGAAAAAACCCTGGTCGTCTCATGATCTACTTCTATTTTTGTATATAAGCGATACAAACTATTTACTGCGCGTCAGTTCGAGTACATCCGTGCACTTGAAATGCCTGAAGATGCCGAATGGCGAAACCCGGGTCGTCAGCGACAAAATTCATGGAAAAGTAAAAATTTCTACAGCTATCCATACACTATAACCAAAAGAACAATGTGACAGCATTTGTTTAGTTTCGAAAAATATGAATAGTTCTACTTTCGATACCATACGACTCAAATTTCAAGTAGTGGTTGAATCAATTCGTTGTTGTAGGAACATACATATATTTGGGTGAACAAGTTGGTTGTCCCACCACCCATCCGTTATGTGTGTGCAGCCGTTTTTCACAGCCGCCTTCCATAACGCTATACGATCAAGAAAAGAAACGAATTTACTCCTCACTTACTTGGCCCGAGACAGAGCTGCACGGGACTGATCTTTTAACCATGCACTAAGGTGCTTAAAGAGAAGAGAAATAGAAAGAGAATAAAAAAGAAAATGTGACTTGCTCAGCCACTTTGTTAGAGTGATATTAAGTATCTTATGTATCTGTATACTGAGAATCCGTGGAGTTTAATCTACTTCGCGTTGAATCTGAAGAGGAATCAAGATTATCCCGTTCCCCATATGATGTTGCAAATTTATCGAATGCCTCAAAATTGGCCTTGGTTGAGATCAAGTCAGCGTGGCATGTGGCGAAACTACAAAAACAGTGAACTGAGATAAATGGCAAAACAGTTTTGAACGTTTTAACTTTGTTCTTACGGATTTGCTGGAAAGCCGAGCAATATCTGGTAAACCGCTCTTCGTACAAGTTTCATATTTTTTCACACCTTATAGAACCGCATTTGAGCATGACAATGCCATATTTAACTCAAAACAGCCATTTTTGTAGTTTCGCCCTTATGTCCCTACACTAGAGACTTCGATTACTCGACATCTCAACTACTCGATTATCGAGTAGTAATTTTTTTTAAATACTCGAGCAGTGACGGCTGGTGACGGGGTGTTGGGGGGTGCAATGGAAGATTCAACCATTTTTGCAAGAGTTCTTTTCTATTCATTGGATTTTTAAACACTTCTATAGCATGGACTTTCAATTCAGATGTTAACAATACCAACTGTTTCTCTTCCGTAGTACGGAAAAATAGTTGAATCTTCCTTTTGCACCCCCCCAGCACCCCGTCACCAGCCTTCACTGTTAACTCGAGTATACAAACATACTCGAGTAGTTTCAGATGTACCAAAATATATATTATTAATTCAAATTTGTAAAAAGATGATACATGAATTGTCTCTTGTCATCATAAACTCTCATCATGAAAAACACTTGTCATTGTTAAGATAAATCAGCAGGACCCAATGCAAAAGTAACAAAACAAATTCTCGCATAGCGTGGTCAACGGCAAAGCCATTTAAAAAAAATCCTGACAGTAAGATCCATGCGTAAGACACAGCTAAACGCAACGGTTAAACATAATATTTATAGTATTTTAAATACGGTAGGAAAAATAACAATGTATTTTATTTCTACATAAATTATATATATTTGTTGATAGCTATTTCGGCTTACGCCTTCGTCAGAATTATGTTTAAAACGTGTATTAGAGATAGCCTATATGCCTTTGCTAGACAGGGTGCCACCTACATCATCTCTTTCTTTTTAAACCATACCAACCATGGAAGAATTTAAATAAGTTTAGTTTATTGGTGCAAAAGATAATCTGGGTATTTTTGGGTTATTTTTATCGTGTGAAACCACTTAAAATCTGCAAAGTCTAAAGTGCATATATTTTAATTTTTTAATTGCTTTTAGTTTATTGCATAATAAAGGTTTTAAAAGAGGTGACGCAATAGAAGTAATCTGGTCGTTAAGAATTTCATTGGATTGATTATACCTATTAAATTTCTAGCTGTTCCAATGCATTTAGTTTAAGGCCTTTATTGCAGGAATGTAAGCAACTCGGGACCAAATTCGGATTATGGGACTGTTCTAGCCCCGTGTCTTAGATAGGCGAGACGAAGCGCTGCGGTGCGCTGCGGCGACGTGTAAAAACCAATTAATTTTAAACGTAGTGGACTAAAGGTCGTATGTGCCATCGCTCGACCAGACGCAATTAACGCTCTGGTGAGCTTGGACCGTTTGATATTTTCAAGCGATTCGCGTGCGTCATGAGTCAGGCACTTGAGGCGACTTACGACATATGCCGTCCTGACCGGATCGCGTCGCCCACATATGACACTTGCATGGGCGAGGACCGTTTGATATTTTAAAACTCTGCCGCTTTTAAAGCGCGCCGGATCGCTTCGCCCACCTAAGACGACACGTAAGAGGTGATTCGCATATTGTGAATCAGTTTTTCCATTGTTAAAGGATCTAACATGTTCACTTGCACGGGTAAAAATCTTTCTCCCCGTCTGCCCCACATATACTAAATCACATGTACCGCAGGTCATCTTATATATACCGCGTACAGGTGATTTACATACCGTATTATAATGGAGTTCTACCAAGTAAATGCCTACTCAATCAATAGTATTTTAAATGTATAATATACAGAAAATTTGGACATAAATCTTCATTTATAAATGATGAGTATTACTCGCGTATTTTTCAAAATTTTCGAGTATCGAGTACTGGACGAGTATTCTCGTGTATCGAGTACTCGATACTCGAATTGGAGTTCTACCCTACACCCACGAATTGATCCCTCCTGTACTGTATTTTAAGATGGTTCAATTATTATTAACTGTCAGAAAAATGACAATTATTGCGAAACTAAGAATGCACAGTTTACAATGAACTGAAAATTTTTGTATCTAAAATATAAATGCAAGATAGTTTAATACAATTGTGAACTAATGATAGCAAAATTCCAATTATTTTCCCGTCTGTTCTTTTCGCTTCCGTCTTGTTTAACTTTTTCCAGGCTGAGGGTGAAACAATCGTCCACCACTGCTACTTCATCTTAAATATCTATCTTAATATTAATGATACAATGTGTAAACTTTTGGTATTCTTAAATAATTGTTTTTTTCATTTTCATTAATATACTGTTGTAGACAGGCTACGCAATACATCTTCTTCTCTGTTCCACCAGCCTAGTTTTATAGGGTAATAATTGATTATTAAATGTGACAGAACCTCAGATGCCTTCTCCAGCAAAGCAATGAATTCAATAGCTCGCTTGCGTGTTGCTTTGTTGACTACGAGAAAGCCTTTGATAGTCCGCATAGGCCTTCCCTATGGGCCATTTTAAAGCTTTATGGAATCCCACCCAAGATAATCGCCATCATCAAATGCTTGCACGACGGCAGTGAATGCTGCATAAGAATCGGTGACGTAACTATGGAATGGTTTGGCATCACTACTGGCGTCAGACAGGGCTGTGTTCTAGCTCCGTTCCTCTTTATAATAATCTTCGACTTCATCCTGAGGAAGTCAATTCCACCTAACCGAGGAGTAACCGTTGCTCCCAACCTGAAACTATGTGACCTCGAGTATACCGACGACGCTGTCATCTTTGACAAATCAGTTGCGGGTATCCAGGAAACAATGGATAGACTGCAGAGCAACTCGTATCGCGTTGGCCTCAAAGTCAACGCGAGTAAAACCAATGTGCTCTGCAACAGCGCCTGTCCAGATCCAGACTACTCTCAAATGAGTGCGGGGCAAGAAATCGAGAGAGTCGATGGTTTTAGGTACTTGGGAGTACACATCACGGGAGATGGCAACCCGCGTAATGAGCTCGCGATCTGATTAGGGATAGCTGGAGCAACATTTAATTCAATGCGGAAAGTCTGGGACTCGCGGCTGTACTCGGTCAGAACCAAGTGCCACTTATTCAACGCATGCGTACTGACTGTGCTCCTTTACGGTTGCGAGTCATGGCACATCACAAAAACACAGGGTAACCGTATACTGTGTTTCGAAAACAGATGCCTGCGGCGAATACTAGGAGTACGGTGGTTTGACTTTGTCAGGAATACGGAGGTAAGAGAGCGGACCAACCAGCCCCTAATTACGTCTAATATTATAAGGCGACGATGGACCTGGCTTGGACATGTGCTGCGGATGCCCCAGGGGAGTCTGAATCCTGCCTGACTCTTCTATCAACCTGATGGATCCCGACGCCGCGGAATGCCTCTGATGACCATCCATAGGATGTACTCAGGGGAGCTTAGGGACGCCGGGATGACCTGGGAAGATGCGAGGAGGTTGGCGGGAGACAGAGAATCTTGGAGGCACCGTGTGGCGGCCATATGCTCCGAATAGGGAGCGAATATGGAGAAAAAAAATGATTTTAATCGACTAGTTTCATCGAAATTAAGTAAAAAAGAAAAAAAGATTATTATTGGCCGAAAACCATTTATATTGTCGCTACCAATTGCCAAGATAAAAACTTCAATGCCCACACGCGATAAGATAACGTTACTAATCTCAAACGCGCTTTTTTCAACGAACATTCCAAATCAAATGGATGATTTTTACATTAAAAGGTGTAGATAAGAAGTCGCATTCACGGTTCGCATCGCCAGTCTAGAATAAACCAGAACACGATCAGGTTTTCTCATTTAAATAATCATAGGAAAATTATAGATTTTCATATAAATTTTTTTATAGACGATGTATAAAGATACGTCAAAGCATAATCAATCATTTTTTTATTGTAGTCTTTACCAATAAGGTCATACCACTTGGGTCTATTTTAGACCCCCCTTCGGCCTACGAGTTATTTTTCAAGGAGTTTTCTTTCGAAGGTTAAGAAGATTCTCAGAATGGTCACAACAATGTCTTGAAATTGGTATTGTGACTATTTTGCAATTTATTTATTGTGTATGAAATGCTCGTTAAAAATTCTTGTGACAAAAAATTTAGTGCTTGAGACCATCGTTTGTTACAGAGAGAGATATTTCTGAACTTCAATCAACTTTTTCGAAACAAATTTCATTTCCTTAGTTCGTTAGATTGTAGAAGAAGAAAATACGGTTCCGGTATCTTGCATTGTGTATTCTTCCTTTTTCGTCCATTTTTTGAATAAAGATCGAGGCAGCCCACCGTCACAATGGTTTCCCTAAAAATCTCAGCAGAACCTGGATGGAAAATATTTTAAAAAAAAAAACCTTACCGTGTTAATAAGAGGATACTTTTCTAGCCATCCGTACCCCTAGTTATGTATTTCTCTATACCAGTGATTCTCAAGAAAAATTGCACTGTGCCGCATCGTAAACATAAGCGGTCCTAAGGAAATGACTGGTGGCCGCAACAAATTTTTTTTTTTGAGTCTGTTATGTTTTGAGGTATGTCAAATGGACCTAAACATGCTTTTCAATTTACTATTAGTATTAATTGCGTCCGAAATATTCAATTTTAAGAGTCTTTGGTGACAAATTAAATAAATCAATATTTTCTATTAAGCTGCAGCCCAGTACTCTGGTGGCTGCACATGAGAACCACTGCTCTATACAAACAGCTTCTTGTTCTTCTGTTTTCTACAAAATTCTAAATTACATATTTTGTGATTGTGTTAGAGGTCTGCACGGGCTCGGGTAAGCCCGCGGGCCCGAGCCCAGCCCAGCCCGTGGATTGGGTCGCGCTGGTTAACGAAGGTTTGGATTCGGGCCCGGGCCGGGTCGGGCCAGGATAAAATATAAAACACAAATCCGATTATTCCGGATGTGTACGCCATTGTTGTATATCTAAATTTTTAACCATGTCCGTTCCCAACTTGGTGCATATGGACTGTTTTTATTTTTTCTACAACAACTGCTTGTTGCTCAGTTGCTCAACCTCTCTTTTTTCGAAGAGAGTAGGGATGGAAAGGATAGGAGTACTAGTGATTAGTTAATCGCTGTTACTGTGCGTCGCTCTTTGGGATCGGAAAGGTGGAAAAGGATTTTCAACAACACAAGCACCCATGCCTTTGAACAGATTCATCAACTGAAAAAAATCCGCTCGTACCGGAAATCGAACCCGGGCGATCCGGCACGCAAGCCAACGCCGTTGACACGTGTTTTAATTTGATGAGTTGATATTAAAATATTCTTTAATGTTGAATAAAAATTTTGTTAAAAACGGTTGGGGTCGGGTTCGGGCAAGATGTTCGGGAAGGAGCCTTGGGCTCGGGTTAGACCGGGTCAGAGATTTTTGGGCTCGGGCCGGGATATATTTTTAAATTTCGGCCCGTGCAGACCTCGAAGTAGACGCCGAATCCATCGAAGGAAATCGTGCTTTATTTAAGAAATTTTATCATTTAGGAAGTTTCCCATATTCACGTCTCTGTAAAATCCTATACATTAAATATAACGTCAAAATTTTAAATTTTTCCATCCAATTATTTATTGATATCACCAATTATTAATGTCTTTAATAATGAGATTGAAATATTTAATGCTTTCAATCATCGATTGTTTTCCACACCGTAATTATTTCTCCCACTATCACCACTTTCAATAGAATTTTCTTTATTGAAACTTAGAAACAATTCAAAAATAACGAAGACTGTCAAATAGAGATTCCAATTACTTGACATCTTAACTACTCGAGTACTCGAGTAGTTTCAGATGTACACAAATTTATATTTTATTAATTCAAATGTGTGTATATGCTACCAGTGAAACTGTATTCTCAGTGAAAATGTATCAAGTAATAGATTTGTATGACAAAATGATTTCACTGGTCACGATCATTGAGATTATTGGCCCAAGTCGATGATTTGCCGCCCAAAAATTTTGGTTTGCTTCAATGAAACAAAATCAGCAAGTGGTCCCTTTGATAAAAAGAGAACCAAAGAAAAACACAGACAAACATTGGGCTGAAGATAGGGCGGTCAAATTTCAATGACAGCTTGGAGAAGAATATATTTACACTGAGAATACAATTTCACTGTTACATATATAAATAGTTGATTAATAAATAAACAAGCTTATTTTATTGCATTAATACATTTATTTAAATTTATGAAACAAAACATTTTTTTTTATAATATCGGCTACAGCATATGGACTCCTCTCGGAATTTATCTCAACAACATATTTTTCTACGAGAACTTCTTGTTACTCGGTTGCTTAACCGCTCCATTTCGAAGAGAATAGAGATGGAAAGGATAAGAGGACTAGTAGTTAGGTAAAGGTGGGAAGGGATTTTCAACAACACAAACCTTTGAACAAATTAATCGACTGAAATCCGTTCGTACCGGGAATCGAACCCTCCAATTGATTTAACATATGCACACATTTGAAAATGCAAAATTCATATTTCTTATCTGTTATACTGTGTCCAGCCCATGCTTGGACGAGATCAAATTCGTAATTTTCGTATGAAGTTTGCCCGAGTTATCTCGTGATATCCGTTTCTGATGACTTTCAATACCCGAGTATACTCGGGCGTGTCCGGGAAGTACTTAAAAGTTAACAATGAATCCAATAGTGCTATCAACTTTAAAAATAATTAGAAAATTAATCTTCATTTATAAATTACGAGTATTAATCGAGTATTTTTTAGATTACTCGAGTATCGAGTAGTCAATACTCGCATTAGAGTCTCTACTGTCGAGGCGTCGATATGAGGGGTAGGACAATGTATGTACATGACCCTCTTAATTAATAATTCAGGTATGGATCGCGAGAACCGCCACAGTTGTGTGAAAATTATTGTCATAATTTTCCTTCATATTTTTTTTGTCGTAATACTTTGGGATGTTTTAATACTTATTCTGCTATTCGGGACGGTGACAAAGCCAGAAAATTAAAGATCATCAAAATCGGTCGAGCCGTAAATATCATCAAAAAACCGTTCCATACAAAATGTATGAGAACATGATTTTCCTTCATAATTTTTTTTGTCGTGATACTTTGGGATGTTTTAATACTTATTCTGCTATTCGGGACGGTGACAAAGCCAGAAAATCAAAGATCATCAAAATCGGTCGAGCCGTAAATATCATCAAAAAACCGTTCCATACAAAATGTATGAGAACATGATTTTGCTTCATAATTTTTTTTTGTCGTGATACTTTGGGATGTTTTAATACTTATTCTGCTATTCGGGACGGTGACAAAGCCAGAAAATCAAAGATCATCAAAATCGGTCGAGCCGTAAATATCATCAAAAAACCGTTCCATACAAAATGTATGAGAACATGATTTTCCATCATAAATTTTTTTTGTCGTGATACTTTGGGATGTTTTAATACTTATTCTGCTATTCTGGGACGGTGACAAAGCCAGAAAATTCAAAGATCATCAAAATCGGTCGAGCCGTAAATATCATCAAAAAACCGTTCCATACAAAATGTATGAGAACATGATTTTCCTTCATATTTTTTTTTGTCGTGATACTTTGGGATGTTAATACTTATTCTGCTATTCGGGACGGTGACAAAGCCAGAGATTCGGAGAACATCAAAATCGGTCTAGCCGTAAATATCATCAAAAAACCGTTCCATACATTTGATTTTCCTTCATAATTTTTTTTTGTCGTGAATTTTGGGATGTTTTAATACTTATTCTGCTATTCGGGACGGTGACAAAGCCAGAGATTCAAAGAACATCAAAATCGGTCTAGCCTTAAATATAATCAAAAAACCGTTCTATACAAAATGTATGAGAACATAATTTAGCTTCATAATTTATTTTGTCGTGATACTTTGAGATGTTTTAATACTTATTCTGCTATTCAGGACGGTGACAAAGCCAGAAAAAAAAACATAATCAAAATTGGTCGAGCTGTAAATATCAACATAAAAACCGTTCCATACAAAATGTATGAGAACATAATTTTCCTTAATAATTTTTTTGTCGTAATACTTTGGGATGTTTTAATACTTATTCTGCTATTCGGGACGGTGACAGAGCCAGAAAATCAAAGATCATCAAAATCGGTCGAGCTCGCAATATCAGTATCAAAAAACCGTTTCATACAAAAATGTATGAGAACATGATTTTCCTTCAAATTTTTTTTTGTCGTGATAATTTGGGATGTTTTAATACTGAGACGACCAGGGTTCCTTCTCCATCTGACTGGCGTCAGACAGCATCCTTCCACGGCGTTCGGAGACGGAACTTAGGGATAGGATGGGAGGAAAGGTATCTCTGTATAGATTTCAATCGGTAATTTATCTTGGCCGAAAACTCTATCCTAGAGTCGGCTAATTTATTGTCTTCAAATTATTACATTTTTTTTTCCACACGAATACATTGCAGTAAGAACATTTTTAAACGCGTAAAACCAAATGAATAATGTCACTACGCCTGCTGTCCGAAGCAAGCGCAAAAAAAACTCATGACTTTTGAAAGAAGGATAACGACTAACTGACTTGGCGGTTATTTTATTTGACAGCCACATTTATACTCCGTGATTCTAGTATGAAAAACAGCTTGACCAATCAACGCAAAGCATTCTGGCCTGAGCTGAATTTAACCAATCACTGCGAAGCCGTCGCAATGAGTCGGTTACATGAATTTATAACAATTTTAATGCATTTATTCGCGTTATATTACTCGTTTGGTCTTATTATTATTGATTGAGGTGATAAATAAGATCGTCCGAGAGAGTTCTGATACCCTACAACATCATGCGGTATCAATATTAATATAAAATTTGAATTTTTTGTATTTTGTACTTTGCCATTAGTTTTGTCGCTAACGTCCTGGGTTTCGATTTTCGGCATCATCGGGCATTTCAATTGCACTGATGTACTTGAACTGACGCGTAGTAAACAGTTTGTAAGTAGATCACTAAGTTAAATTGATATTACAATGTAAATTAGCGAAAATTGAACTTACACAAGTTTCAATGATTTAAGTAGGTTTGTTACAATTATGGGGATTTTTGAAAATACTAATTCCCAGATAATAACATAGGAATATCTAAAATAAATCTAGGGTTTTATCCGACCTATTATTAATGAGTTGATTGATTTCAAGTCTTTGAATTAATATTTAATGATAGCCAATGCTTGAATTATTAATAAATGACAATCATTATAAGGGAAAATTTGGCAAATTGTTAAGCTGAGCTCGATTAATTTCCAAGATTTCTTGGTAAAATATTTTTAATTCGCCCCTGTTAGTATGTAACAAATCAATGCCTGAGTCAAAATTAAACGTGTGGTTTTCAAGAATTAAATGATAAGCGAAGGGGTATCTTTTTTTAAGCGAAAAGCGGCTTAATGCACAGCCTCTCTTATATTTAAAGTTCTAACAGTTTTACCAATATAAAATCTGGGGCAGTCACTACACTGCAATCTATAAATGCCAGATTTGTTCTTATTATTTATTACATCTTTATAATAAATCATTAGATATTAATGTATCCATATGTCTCCAAAAGAGAATTCTCAATTTCTTTTTCTGTATATTAAATTAAATTTCCAGATAAACAGATCGATCCCGAAAATTTTGTGATCATGTTTTCTTATCCCGGGACTAAACAGGCATTGAAAAATTCGAGATGCCGGGATTGCAAACCTTCGACGTCACTGATGTGTAACGCATGAAAAAGCACATCTTGTTTATAAAGAGAAATCGTCGTGACGCACCGGTGCGGCAGGCGTTTGAGGGTGTAATAAACTTTTTTGGGTCGCGGGTCTTCATAGGATCAATAATCCTTTCGTCCGTGGGTTACAACGTACCGGAAGCTGACTTAATCGGGGATCTATGAAAATAATTAAACCATACGCAATATATATTGTAAGCCCGTCGAAATATATAATGCGATACAAAATCCGCTCCCCTACCTTAACCTCGTCACCGTATGGCACGGGTCGTCAACCTGGTCCGTATCGTCCACTTTTTTATTTTTTTCCATATCCGCTCGAAGTTTGGAGCATATGGCCGCCACATGGTACCTCCAAGATGCTCTATCACCCGTCAACATCCTCGTTTCTTCCCAGGTCATCTCGGCGTCCCGTAGCTCCCCTGCATATATCCTATGCATGGTCATCAAAGACCTTCTGGGGTGTCGGGATCCATCAGGTTGATAAAAGAGGCAGGCAGGATTCAGGCTCTCCTGGGGCTTCCGCAGCACATGTTCAAGCCAGGTCCATCGTCGCCTTTTTATTTTGGACGTAATAAGGGGCTTGTTTGTCCGTTTCTTACCTCCGTGCTACAAATAAAGTCATACATAAAGTCATACATAAGTCATAAAGTCATAGTACTCCTAATATTCGCCGCAGGCATCTGTTTTCGAAGCACAGTATAGGCTTACCCTATGCTTTTGAAATTTGCTATGACTCGCAACCGTAAAGCAGCACAGTCAGTACGGGTGCGTTGAATAAGTGGCACTTGGTTCTGACCTAGTACAGCCGTGAGCCCCAGACTTTCCGCCTTGAATTAAGAGTTGCTTAAGCTATGCGTAATCGGATCGCGAGGTCTTTACGCGGGCTGCCATCTCGCGTGATGTGTACTCCCAAGTACCTAAAACTATATCATACGTATCGGTTACTAGTGGACTTTAAAGGATTCAGTGGTGGGCGGTGGGCGTTTTTTACCTTTTCCCCAAAATCCTCCACAATCATGACAAAACAAAGAAGATTTTTTTCAAATCTCCTTATTTCCTTCTTGATTTTTCTTCACAAATATACTGCATTGAAATATAGCTTTATTGATGTGCGGTAAGGAAATTTTACGCAGAAAATTAAGCAACGGTGGGCGGTAGGCACCAAAAGGTTGACGACCTCTGTCGTATGATATGTAAGCAATTAATTCTCACTGTGTCGTTCGTCGAGGACGAATAATCACTCCCCAGGACAGTAATCGCCTGACTAGCTCGATTAAACCTATTTTTATTCGTAATATATGACAATGTTAAGAGTGGCGGACAGTGACAAGAATACTTGGGAGTGCGTAAAAATGCGTATTTATATAAAAATCAATTTTCAAAATTTCCTACTCACATTGAAAGTCAAAAAAAAAAATTGTAACGTCATTCCAAAGAACATACAGTCAAATCCTAAAGAAATGTTATTTATAAATAAAACTTACAAAACATGGACGTTTTTTTAAAATTTTATTGCGACCACCAACCAACTGGTTTAATGTTTTTGGATTTAAAAAAAAAATTTCAATTTAAAAAAATAAAATTGGCATTACATCTCACGCCAATGCGCCAAATATTCTCAGTTGTGAAAGTCATACGAGATTAACTCGATGGTAAATAATGTATCAGTTGTGCACAAAATCAACGATAAATAACATACACCCAGCCCAAGATCTTTTTTTTCAATTGAAAAATCTGACCTTGCCGGGGATTGAACCCGGGCCCTCTGATTGCTAGGACAAAGCTCTTGCCACTAGAACACAGGGACCCCCGTGATATATCCCCATATCAAGGGGGCCTCAAAAGTAACTAACATTAATATGCCCATAAATGTCCCTTAATCCCATAATGCCCCATAATGCTCATAATATCGGTCCCTGTGGTCCAGTGGCAAGAGCTTTGTCCTAGCGATCTGGGGACCCGAGTTCAATTCTCGGCAAGGTTGGATTTTTTCAATTTGAAAAAAGAGATCTTGGGCTGGGTGTATGTTATTTATCGTTGATTTTGTGCACAACTTATTTTTTAATTTATAATCGAGTTAATCTTGTATGACTTTCACAATTAAGAATATTTGGCGCATTAGCGTAAGCTGTAATGCCAAATATTTTTTTTATATTTAAAAAAAATAAAATAATAATATATGTAGTTTTTAAATATTTTTGACAGTTTGACACCATACGTTGAAATGGTTCTTACTACTCTTGCCACTGTTGAGATACGAGATTTTGAAGTATAGATTGATTAATATTCACTTGTAACCAGTGGCGGCTGGCGATAGAGTATTAGGGAGTACAAAAAAAGATTCAACTATTTTTCCGTACTACGGACAGCCAAAAATTCATAAGACTGGCACTGAAAGTCCATGTTCTAGAAGTGTTTTAAAATCCAATGAATAGGAAAGAACTCTTGCATAAATAGTTGAATCTTCTTTTTGTACTACCTAATACTCTGTCACCAGCCGCCACTGCTTGTAACAATGAGCAAAAAATCTGTACAAATATTTCGTTAATACATTGCATAGTTTTCCCACAATTCAAGCTACACATATCAACAAAAGATTTAAGAAGTTTCTAAAGGAAAACACGCTATCTTCGTGTAGGCCGTACGTAATACATACCCAATTCTTTAAAGGCTTGGCTTCTGAAATAAAATAAATCGTATATTTCATTGAAACTTTCACAGAGAAAACTTTCAACTGAAAAAAGCACGCGAGTAAAGTGATGTCGCAAAGCTGCAATTAATTGAAACAGAAATAGAAAAATTCAAAAGAAAAACTAATCTCGTTTAGCTTTTGCCTGGCTGAGGGTGAAACAGTCGACCACCACTGGTTCTTTGTCTTAAATATCTGTCCTAATATCAGTGATACAATGTGTAAACTTTTAGTGTTCTTAAATCATTGTTTTTTTACATCTTTTTCAATACAAAAATATGATTTTGATCGTCTAGTATCGTCGCAATTCAATAAAGAAGAAAATCAGTCGGATTATTATTGGCCGAAAACCATTTATATTGTCGCTACCAATTGCCAGGATTAAAACTTGACTACTCATATGCGATAAGAAGCGCGTTATCTTGACACACCTCAAACGCGCTTCTTTCAACGAACATCCCAAATCAAATGCATGCCATTTACATTTAAAGGTTTAGATAAGAATTCGCATTCTCAGTTCGCATCGCCAGTCTAGAATAAACAAGAATACGATAAGAATTCCCTTTGCTGCACGCATTTTTCTTATTCATACTTAACATTGTCTTCCTGGTGAGTATGACAGTTTACCACCAGTGCCGCTTTATCTTAATATTAGTGATACAATGTGTAAGATTTTAGTGTTCTTAAATCATTGTTTTTTACATCTTTTTCAGTACAAAAATATGATTTTGATCGTCTAGTATCGTCGCAATTAAATAAAGAAGAAAATAAGTCGGATTATTATTGGCCGAAAACCATTTATATTGTCGCTACAAATTGCCAGGATTAAAACTTGACTACTCATACGCGATAAGAAGCGCGTTATCTTACATACCTCAAACGCGCTTTTTTCAACGAACATCCCAAATCAAATGGATGCCATTCACATTTAAAGGTTTAGATAAGAATTCGCATTCTCAGTTCGCATCGCAAGTCTAGAATAAACAAGAACACGATCAGGTTTTCTCATTCATGTGTGACTTAAAATATAAATATATATGGGAAAATTATCGATTTTCATTTACAAATATTTTATAGAACGATGTATAAAGATACGTCAAAGCATAATCATTTTTTTATTGCTGTCTATGCCAATAAGGACAAACCACTGGTGTCTTTTTTTGACACCCCTTCGGCCAACGAGTTATTTTTAAATGACAGTCTTTAAAAGGTTAAAAAGAAATACTAATCTCGTTAAAAAAAGCGACATAATATATCCTCAATAAATTGAAAATTGATTCAAATCTGGGCTTCTTCTAGATTGAAATAGTTTTTATTTAAATCTGGTTCGATTCTCCAGTAACGTGTGGAGTTTAAAAATTAAACTATGGATGTTACTGAAGAAAGTAATATGTACTAAAACTGTCTGTCTGTTTGTCAGTCTCTGTGGTCTAGTGGCAAGAGCTTTAACCTAGCGATCAGGTGGACATGGGTTCAAGTCCCAGCAAAGAGCTCAGATTTTCAATTCCCAAAGAGAAATATTTGCCACATTGGCATTTTAACACCTTAAATTGAAAAGGTTTTAACTGCTCTTGACACTATTTTGAGATATGATCGTTTGAAGTTTCGATTGATTAAAATTCACTTGTATCAATGAGCAAGTAAAAATGTTTCAAATTACTTATTTTAAAGCATATTTTTTCACAACTCTTGCCGAGAAATATTGATCTTAAAGATCTAATGATGGAAATAATGATGACAATCTTAAAACTTTGACAAATAAATTTAGTAAACAAAAGTGTGCAGACGCAGTGAAACTTCAGAATTCTGCTAACTCCGTTATTCAACCATAGATAATTCTGAAATTCATATAATAATAACACTTAAAAAAAAACTTACTTTTCCGACTCAGAGGTAACTTTAAGAAAAAATATCAATTAGATCATTTTCAAAGTAAGGTAACGAGCTTTCATGCGAAATATCCTAACAGAAAAATTATTGGCTTTTTATTTCATCGATTAATATTTAAGCTTGTATGTTTCTAACACACACATACACAGTCAGGGCCATGAAGAACAACGTCAGAACAACGACACACACATTATTCTTTACTTTTCTTTCCTTAACCTAGCCATCCCGAACACTATAGATTTTGTCCCAACAGCTACTTTACCTTAAATATCTATCTTAATATTAGTGATACGATGTCTAAGCTTTTGGTATTCTTAAATCATAGTTTATTACACCTTTTGCAGAAAAAAAATATGATATTTATTGGCTATGCCCCGTAATCGATTAAAAAAGGAGAAGAAGTCGAAATTTTTCAGTCTTATAAGCGATAAGAGAACGTGACCATAGTGAGTCATAGATAACATGGACGGAGTGTTTCATATCTGGCAACAATAAAAGGCGATAAGGTAATGTGAATTCGTGCACGTCTATTGGTTTGTTAGTCCGCCATAGCCGTTGGAGTGGAAACGTCATCGTTTTCATGCGCGACTTAAATATGAATAAATATATGAAAAATAGCGATTTTTATATGATTTGTTTTTCAGAAAGATGTATAAAATATACGTCAAAGCATAATCAATCATTTTTTATTGCAGTCTATGCCAATAAGGCCAAAATACTGGGGTGTTTTTTTACCCCCTTCGGCCTGAGAGTCATTTTTCAAGGATAGTCTCTACGAAGGTTAATAGCATTTGCATGACCTATTGTTAAAGAATTAAAATAAATTGTTACTTTTTTTCACCGTATTATGATGAAGTTCTACCAAGTAAATGCCAACTCAATCAATAAAATGGTGAGTTTGTAAGATAAAGTTGTTCGTTTAAAATTGGCAAACGATTAAGCTCAACCCTATTTATTTATAAAATTTCATAATAAAACAAATTTTGTTCGCCCGTGTTTTTATGTAACAATTAATTTCCTGTAATAAGTTGTCACAAAGTTAAGTTATTTTAAATTCATATTAAAAATAAAAATTCGGTATAGCTGCGTTATCCAATTGAAAATAAATGAATACTGCGATATAATCATGACAACCTTTTTATTTTTTGTTAGTTTAGAGTAGAGACTCGATATACGAGAATACTCGAGTATTTCAAAAACTACTCGAGTAATACTCGTTGACTATGCTATACGAGACTTTCTTTTGTTGGTTTTGCTTTGGGTCCTGCTGACTTATCTTATCAATGACAATCTTATAATTGTAATAAATTATTGAAAAATAAAATAACAAAACTTCAAACAAAATTAAAACTTGAGACTTTTAACTCTCTAATTCTTGGCCCGGTCCGTGGCGCAGTGTCTACGGCGTTGGCTTGCGTGCCGGATCGCCCGGGTTCGATTCCCGGTACGAGCGGATTTTTTCAGTCGAAAAATCTGTTCAAAGGCATGGGTGTTTGTGTTGTTGAAAATCCTTTCCCACCTTACCGATCCCAAAGAGCGACGCATAGCGACAGCGATTAACTAATCACTAGTCCTGTCCTAGTCCTCGTATCCTTTCCATCCCTTTAACGAACAGTTCTCGTAGAAAAAAAAAAACAAATGTTGAGGTAAACTCCGTGAGGAGTCCATATGCTCCAAATTGGGAGCGGACAATATTTTTGAAATATATGTTTTATAAATTGATATAAATATATTATGTGTATTTATTTATTAATCAACTATTTATAAACTCAATTTTGAATTTATAATATACTAGCCGGTACCCGGCAAGCGTTGTTATTCCACTCAAAGATAGTAAGTATTTGTGTTTATTGATGTGCTTTCGGATGCACAATATTTAAGATAAATAATTTCGATTTAATTTCACTAACATTAATCAGTATCGATGACATTTCCCGTTTGACGTTTGCTGTTTGTCTTTTGCCGATTGTTTATGGTACGACACACGCGCCACCACTGAAAGTTTATTGTACTATGCCTATAATCTTTGCGCAAGTGTAACAATAATTTGTAAAAATGAACGGAATGGCAGCGCATAAAATATGAAAAAACACATTGATTTTTATATAAAAGACCTACTGTAAGTTCATTTTAGTATGCCTATAACCTGTGTCCGGTCCATGGCGCAGTGTCAACATTGTTGGCTTACGTGCCGAACCGCCCGGGTTGGATTCCTGGTAGGAGCAATGTTTTCAGTCGGTAAATCTGTTCAAAGGCATGGGTGTTTGTGTTGTTGAAAATCCTTTTCCACCTTTCCGATCCCAAAGAATGACGCACAGTACCGGTGATTAACTAATAACTAGTCCTCGTATCCTTTCCATCCCTACTCTCTTCTAAAAAACAGAGGTTGAGCAACTGAGTAAAAAGCAGTTCTCGTAGAAAAGAACATGTTGAGATAAACTCCGTGAGGAGTCCATATGTTCCAATATGGAAGCGTACATGCTTAAAAAAAAAGCTTATCGCAATCGGATGAACGGTGGAATATGGCGACGCATAAAATACGAACAAACATTGATTCTTATATATTAGATAGTTTGGTACATCTGAAACTACTCGAGTATTTTAAAATTTTACTATTCGATACTCGAGTAGTTGAGATTTCTAGTAAATGAAGGCTCTACGCTGGAGTAATATAAGCGTAGAGTCACTGTACGGCCTGCTACACCCGCCTCGAGACTAGATTTCCGGTTTAACGCTGCGACACTTGGACTTCTGCCAAAGCTCTCACCCCCTTGGCATCTAGAACCTTTTTCAAAGTGCTTTTTTGGTTTATTCGAATACAACAAAACATGACTATGGATTTCAACTGAATTCTAACACATGTAAAACACAATTGAACATTGTTTAACCGTCGATAGGGGTGGTTCTACCCTGAATTGCAATTTCATTAGTACACACTAGGGATTCCAACTATTCGGATAGGAAAACTTAAACAATATTTAATTTGCTTTTGCAAGACGAGAGTGGTCTCGATTTCTAAGTTTTTAATAAATTCTCGTATAACTAGCACTTCACTTATATACATTTTATAATAATTTAAGACTAAATCTTTTCCCACTTTTGTAAAATCTTAGATAGAGACAAAACCATATAAATACAAATTTCAATACCGTTCCATTGTATTTTTTTTAACCATGTTCGCTCCCAACTTATACTATATATTTTTCTATAAAAACTGCTTGTTACTCTGTTGCTCAACCTCTTTTTTTCAAAGAGAGTAGGGATGGAAAGGATACGATGACTAGGACAGGATTAGTGATTAGTTAATCGCTGTCGCTATGCGTTGCTCTTTGGGATCGATCGGAAAGGTGGGAGGGGATTTTCAACAACACAAACACCCATGGCTTTGAACAGATTTATCGACTGAAAAAATCCGCTCGTACCGGGAATTGAACCCGGGTGATCCGGCACGCAAACCAACGCCGTTGACACTGCGCCACGGACCGGGCAAGTATTACATCGTCCATTGTATTACAATATTAAAAATTTGCAGCTGCATAGTAAATGAAATTACGGCAATAAAAGGTTTTTTAGACCCAAGTCCTAGCGGGTTCGTTAAAATAAAGTATTATGATAAAATATTGATAGCACCCGAGTTGGGCGAAGCCAAAAAAAACCACTACTTGGGATATTCATAAATTATTTTTAAATGTGTTGTGATCTTTCCTCGAATACAAATACTATCTGGATATTTTCCCAATAGTTTAAAAGGGGCCGAATATATCCGGATATCGAATATCCGAGTTGGGATCCCTAGTACACACCTTATGTCAACTGATAAAAATAATGACACGTTTCTAAGTACTTATTCCACATTAAATTTATTGGTTCAGGACCGGTTTCGCTCATGGCGAGCATTATCAACTGATGATAATGTTTTTATTTCTATTATACACTTGGGCCTCTTATAACACTGTTTTACACAACACGGATGTATTAGTTGTGATATATTTTTATACAACGCGCTTTATATAACACGGCTTAGTTAAGGGGAAAATAATTATGTAATGTATTGGTGATTTTTTAATTGAAAATGATCTTATAATGGAAAGAAGTTCGTAATTCAAGAGGACAAATTCAAAAATTCATTTAAATAAACAAATATACATTTAAATATATATTGAAATAAACTTTAATAACAGAATACCATTCATTCATCATCGCCATCACTTAGAACAGCGTTTTAAGATTTTCAGCGGCCTAATTCAATATTTTCTGCAAATTTACAAATGGAATTAATAGTCCTCCAATCAAACATCGAGCTAAAATGCATGTTTGAAGGAAATAAACATGAGTTTTATCATAAATATATCCTCGAGGATAAATTTCCAAAATTAAAAAAGCTGACAATGTACCTGACCACATATCGCTGCGAGTCGTTCTTTTAAAAATTGAAAACAGTAAAAACGAAATGTCGCAACAGGCTGGCCGATGAAAACTTGAACAATCAACTGCGATGTGGATCGAATAAATTATCAGTCGATATAAAAAAAACAAGTATCACATTAATTATTAAGTAATTAAAATGTTTTGAAAAGTTAATACGAGGCCTAAGTGTATTCTGTAATTCCCTCTTGAATTTCGAACCTACAACTTTCAATTATAGGATCATTTTCAATTAAAAAAATCTCATTCAATAGCCAATTCCAAGCCGGTATTTATTGTTTTTAATGTGAAACATGTAGCTTCTTCGCTGCAACTGCATTCTGAGTCATTAATTAGCTGTGGTAGGTTCGGTTATATATTTTTTCTTTTCTTAAGCTGTGTTATATACGCGTTTTGTATATGTTACAGTGAAACTGTATTCTCAGTGAAAATATATTCTTCTCCAAGCTGTCATTGAAATTAAATTTGACCGCCCTATCTTCAGCCCAATGTTTGTCTGTGTTTTTCTTTGGTTCTCTTTTTATGAAAGGGACTACTTGCTGATTTTGTTTCATTGAAGCAAACCAAAATTTTTGGCCGGCAAATCATCGACTTGGGCCAATAATCTCAATGATCGTGACCAGTGAAATCATGTTGTCATACAAATCTATTACTTGATACATTTTCACTGAGAATACAGTTTCACTGTAGCATATATATAAATAAATGTATTTAAATTTGTCAAATGCATGGCGTATTGGCGTCAGCTGTAAATAAATATTACGATATAATGCGGTTTGTACAATTTTTGACACAATATCAGTTAGAACCTTTTCAAAGTAAGGTAACGGGCCAATAATTTCCCTGATCGTGACCATTGAAATCATGTTGTCATACAAATCTATTACTTGATACATTTTCACTGAGAATACAGTTTCACTGTAACATATATTTATATAAATAAATGTATTTAAATTTGTCAAATGCATGGCGTATTGGCGTCAGCTGTAAATAAATATTACGATATAATGCGGTTTGTACAATTTTTGACACAATATCAGTTAGAACCTTTTCAAAGTAAGGTAACGGGCCAATAATTTCCCTGATCGTGACCAGTGAAATCATGTTGTCATGCAAATCTATTACTTGATACATTTTCACTGAGAATACAGTTTCACTGTAACATATATATAAATAAATGTATTTAAATTTGTCAAATGCATGGCGTATTGGCGTCAGCTGTAAATAAATATTATGATATATTGGTTCTTACAATCTTTGACATTTGTAAGTTAACGGGCCAATAATTTTCCTGATCGTGACCAGTGAAAACATGTTGTCATACAAATCTATTACTTGATACATTTTCACTGTAACATATACAAATATGACACAATTTATTCATCCGTGTTGTATAAGAACGTGTTATATGAGGTCCAAGTGTATTCATATAAATAGGTTTCAACAGTCTCAACGAAAATCATTAAAATTTATGCTTAGTATTAAAATGATAAAATTAATAGTTTCTCGCTCATTCCCAAAATGTTATTTGGAAAGTGACATTGAAAAATAATTGCTTTCTCCAATTCAGCGTATTCAATTTAAGTTTCCCAGACAAGAGTCTACAAGAACTTCATCCCGAAAATGGATAGCTTAATATTCATTCTTCTCTGATTTAAATTATATTTTTCGATAACAATTATAAATTTTGAACAATTTTATTTTCTCTCACTCTCTTTAGAGCAGTGTTTTTCAACCAGCGGTCCGCGCACCGACACCGGTCCGCAAAAACTTTCTTATTTTCGAAAAATTTTGATTACAAAAAAGCAGCGACAGATTCCGCACTGACCAATTGTTGTAATTCTATTAGCTTTAATTCAGTGGTGCACAACCTGCGGACCTATATGACAATACAGTGAAACCCCGATTCTACGTTTTTCAAGGGACCGTAAAAAATAAACGATAAATGCGGGAAAGTTTTATATGTGAGCTAAATGACGGGACTATAGAAAATGAACGCACCACACGGGAAAACGTATAATGCGAGAACGTAAGATCGGGGTTCCACTGTACCATTATTTCTAAATTTAAAAATATAAAATTTTTTTAAATAATCCACCGAGTAAATAAAGAGGGTTTTAAAGATGAATAGTTTAGACTTTCTAGAAATAAATAAAACTCTTTTTCCCTCCTTTTTACCGCAAGCAGGGAGGGGGTTATAGAATCGAAACAAAGCATACAAATAATTATACTACTAATGCCGTAAGCATTACAAAATATTAGCTAATGAGCTGCAATCAATCAGATAGGTTTAGGTTTAACCTAATTAATTGGAAATAATGTAAGCAGTGGCGAGTAACCTGTCCTATTAAGAAATTATTTAGTAATACTTTATTTTTGTTAATAGTTTTATTTATTTCTAAAATTTCTAAACTATTCATCTTTAACCCGTTTTTATTTACTCGGTGGAGTATTTCTAAATTTAAAAATTTTGATGTGTTTGTGTTTTAATTCTGTTTGTTGAAGTGCTTTTGGATGCACGATATTTTTTTGTTTTTCATTATCATTGTAAAATGGCTTAATGAATTAAGAAACTATTGCGGACATCCGCACCACAGCTCACCAAAGATTTATAGCGATTGGATGAACGGTAAAGGAACGCATACGGGACAAGCAAAGAAAAAAAACATTTATACTCCAAAGTATGTCCGAATACTTTTAATTCGAGAACTGACTGAAAATGAGTATTTTGTTGACGCCGGTCCGTGAAATAGTTTCCTATACTTGCCGGACCGCGGGTGTCAAAAGGTTGACGAACACTGCTTAAAAGTTAGTTCGAGACATTCAATGACAACCTGTACAGTTCAAATGGTATCATAAGCCTTATTGGCCATTGCTTTAAGAAAATCTTTATGTAATTTGGAAAACATAATTGAATTATAGAAAAGCAGACGTCACTTTTAAGGTTTTTTCTGTCAAGACTTGATGGAATGGCAATATAATAAAACATTTTTAGTTATAACTAGCCGGTACCCGACAAGCGTTGCAATACCATTCAAAGAAAGAAATAAATTTGTGTTTTAATTGTGTATATTTTTTATGTTTTTAATTTGTATTTTTTTTAAATATCTGCCATTACAGCATACGCCAATGTGCCAAATATTCTTGATTGAAATTCATACGAGAATAACTCGATGATATATAATGAATCAGTCGTGTAAAAATCAACGATAAATAACATACACCCATCCCATGATCTCTTTTTTTTCAATGGAAAAAATCTGACCTTGCCGGGAATTGAACCCGGCCCCTTAATGGCTAAGACAAAGCTCTTGCCACTAGACCACAGGGACCCACCACCAATGGCTGTAATGATTAAAACTTTCGAAGGTATCCACACAACAAATCACTCAAAATTTTATCGCAATCGGATGAACGTTATAGGAACGCATACGGGACATACAAACAATCATTATTCTCGTACATGTTTAGATAGATAGATAATTAAGAAATCTTCGTTGGCGTCCACACAACAAATCACCAAAGTTTTATCGCAATCGGATGAACGGTATAGATCGCATACGGGACAAAAATATGTTAATACATACAAACTTTTGCGGACGTCCATACAACAAATCACCAAAGCTTTATCGCAATCGGATAAACGATTTGGGAACGCAATAACCTTCCCGGGTGTCTACAAAACAAATCACTGAAGTTTCATTGCAATCGAATGAACCGTATGGCAGCGCATAGAGCGCATAAACAAACGAATATTGATTTTTATATATAAGACTTCACATTTAATTTATTTGGAGATATTATTTGTAGTGGATGAGCGAAACCGGTTCTGATAAGCACTCAAAATGTTTTATTATTTCTAGTTTAAATAAATCTTTAGAGAGAAAACTATCCTGATCTTAATAAATTACTCGTGGAACACTTGCAAAATTCAAATTTGATAAGACATTAATTTTAACGAATTATTAATCGTAATCAATTTCTATTTCCTTGTGCCATTTAGTAGCAAGTCTCCTCCCGGAAACCCTTACTAGGAAGTGTCGCAAATAGGGATTCCAACTCGGATATTCGAATATTCGATATCCGGATATATTCGGTCCTTTTTAAACTTTTTGATATTCGAATATTTGGGAAAATATCCGGATAGTATTCGTAATTTTACAAAATCGAGGAAAGATCAGATCTCAATTGGTCCACATTTAAAGAATAGTTATGAATATCCCAGGTAGTGTTTTTTTGACTTCGCCCAACCCGGGTGCTATCAATATCTTATCATAACATTTGATTTTAACAAACCGGCTAGGATTCTTTTAGGAAAAATTTATTGTCGTAATTTCATTCATTAAAGAAATACCTTTGCAGTTATCCGATGCAGCTGCAAATTTGTAAGGAATTTTATCGAAATGTGTATTTATATTGAGACGACCAGGGTTTCTCTCTATCTGATTGTGATCAGACAGCATCCTTCCAAGGCTTTCGGGGACGGCGCTTAGGGACAGGATGGGGAGAAAGGTGTCTCTCGCAAAGATTTCAAACGGTTTCTCTTTGCCGTAACTCTATCCAAGAGTAGGCTAGTTTATTGTTCTCAATTTAGATTGTCAGTTACAAAAACACAGATATAATTGTAGTTGCGACTATATTTCAAAGCGTAAGACCAAATGAATATGTTACTACGCCTGCCGCCCGAGGCAACCGTGGAATAAAACTGATGACTTTGAAAGAAGGATCACGACTAACTCACTTGGCGGTTATTTTATTTGACAGCCACATTTATACTCCGTGATTCTAGTATGAAAAACAGCTCGACCAATCAACGCAAAGCATTCTGGCCTGAGCTGAATTCAACCAATCACTGCGAAGCCGTCGCAATGAGTCGGTTACATGATTTTATAACAATTTTAATGCATTTATTCGCGTTATATTACTCGTTTGGTCTTATTATCATTGATTGAGGTGATAAATAAGATCGTCCGAGAGAGTTCTGATACCCTACAACATCATGCGGTATCAATATGTATTGTCTCTATCTAAGATTTTACAGAAGTCGGGTAAAGATTGTGTCTTTAATTATTATAAAATTTGTATAGGTGAACAAGGAAACGTTGATCGTGTAACACCTCTATTTGCGTGCGAGTTATACGATTATTTATCAAAAATGGACTATTGTACAACATTTTAGCTATGTCAAAACAATCCGTATCTGAATATATCCGATTTTCCATATCCGCTCCCTATTCGAATCATATGGCCGCCATACGGTGCCTCCAAGATTCTCTGTCTCCCGCCAACCTCCTCGCATCTTCCCAGGTCATCCCGGCGTCCCTTAGCTCCCCTGAGTACATCCTATGGATGGTCATCAGAGGCCTTCCGCGGCGTCAGGATCCATCAGGTTGATAGAAGAGGCAGGCAGGATTCAGGCTCCCCTGGGGCATCCGCAGCACATGTCCAAGCCAGGTCCATCGTCGCCTTTTAATTTTAGACGTAATAAGGGGCTGGTTTGTCCGCTCTCTTACCTCCGTATTCCTGACAAAGTCAAACCACTGTACTTCTAGTATTCGCCGCAGGCATCTGTTTTCGAAGCACAGTATACGGTTACCCTGTGCTTTTGTGGTGTGCCATGACTCGCAACCGTAAAGCAGCACAGTCAGTATGCATGCGTTGAATAAGTGGCACTTGGTTCTGACCGAGTACAGCCGATATCCGATTAGCTTAAGTTTAACTATTCGATATCCGAATAGTCGATAGTGACAAATAGTTGGAATCCCTAGTCTCGCTTTCCTTTGGCTAGTAACCCATGCTCGAATATAATAGTTTTGATGCTGCTAATATAATACCTAATGTGTCTACACATTACGTTAAGTGCCAAACGTCCCTTAGAGATATGTCTAGTGCCACGTCTGAATAAATCGAGTTAGAAAGCTGGTGTCACCACAAGCTCGAAGATGTTTACAGTGGCATGTCAACAAATATTCCAAAATAGTTACATGAATAATTCTAAACACTATATCGCATGTAACCAAGCAAACTTTCCGAGAAATTTCTTCACTGATACGAAAGGGAAAAAATTTGTATAACACGGTTATATGGTTCCACAAAAACGTCGTGTAATACAAAATATGTCAAACAAGGTTTGAAGTTCATACAAAATTGGGGTTCGCGTTCCAAAAAGTAATCGAATTACGTATTTTCTTATAAGGTTCTAAAACAGGATGTAATATTTCGATTCGTACCAAAGAACATGTTTAATCTTTTAATAATAAAAAAACTGATTCGCAATATGCAAACCACCTCATAAAGAAATCACATGACGTAAATTCAGTCCCGATTTGTTTATATTCTTGTAATAAGGGCCTTAAGCCAAATGCATTGGAACAGTTAGAAATTAATAGGTATAATCAATCCAATGACATTGTTAATGAACAGATCACAATTAACAAATCACCACTTCTTAAGCCATCAATTAACATAATTTTACGTTTATTCCCACTTTGTTTAAAAAAACCCTGATTAGCTTTCACTTCATGAATACACCAAATCAATAACATATTTTTTCCATATAAAATTAAGATGGTGGAACAGAGAAGAAGATGTATAGATGTACCCTGTCTAGCCTAGGTATATAAGCTTGTTCTAATGCACGTTTAAAACATAGTTCTGACGAGGGCGTAATCCGAAATAGCTATCAACAAATATATAAAATAATTTATGTAGAATTAAAATACATTGTTATTTTTCTTACCGTATTATAATGGAGTTCTACCAATTAAATGCCTACTCAATCGATAAATTTAACAATAATGTTTCATTTAGAAAACTTACATTCAAGACTATTTTGTGTTTCTTCGCTTTTCTTATTTAAAAAAACAGAGCCTATGATATTACATTAACACTTTCTTTCTTTGAGTGGAATTGCAATGCACATGCCGGGTACCCGCTAGAATAATATATAAAAATCGATATTTTTTTGGTTTTTGTTCGCCCCCTATGTTCGCCCCCGCTGCCATACCGTTAATACGATCGCAATGAAATTTGACAATCTTTTTGCTTGCACTTTCGCGGATGTTTTTGGCATAGTAAAATTAACTTACAGTAGGTCTTTTACATGTTTTTTCATATTTTATGCGCTGACATACCGTTCATTTTGACAACTTATTGTTGCACTTACGCAAAGTTTATGGGCATAGTACAAATGAACTCTCAGTAGGTGGCGCGTGTTTCGTACCATAGACAATTGGCAAAATACAAACAGCAAATGTCATCGATTCCGAATTAATGCTAGTGAAATTAAATCGACATTATGTACTTAAAAGATTGTGCATCCGAAAACACACACTTTCTTTCTATGAGTGGCATTTCGACGAATCCCGGGTATTCGTTGATATAGTATAATAACGGGAATCTTCAAAAGAGGGAATCAAAATAACAATAGAGAAATCTAATTGGGTACGCCAATGGAGTGGTATTAAATAATGCGAAAACTGGCTGACCGCATAATATGATTTGTTAAGATCGGTACTCTGCCCTCCCTCCCCCTAAAGCACACAATGACCAATCCCACTGGGGCAATAACAATGAGCACTCGGCGTTCACTTGTATTATTGTTTCATTTCGCAGGCAATTCGCTGAAAAAACAGAACGGTAAAACGTGAGAGATTTCTTGATAAGGGAAAATCAAAATACATATGGGACTGTTTGACTGTGGGTTTTAATTAATATTTATATTTAAAAATAATAAAACATTTTTAATATTTTCCCACATTAAATTTATTAGATCAGGACTGGTTTCGATCCAAGCGAGCATTATCAACAGATGAATTATTAAATAAGAACCTTTGAAACTCTTCACTGACCTTAAGACGCCTTGGATGCATATCGCGTCTGTTCTTCATGAATTAAACTTGGAATCATCAGAGTATATGACTCGTCTCCAATCGTAAAAAGATCTTTAGAAGGAAAAAAAACCCTTAATACATTTTATAATTTCATAATTTAAAATGTTAGAATCAATCTTGTTTTATTACTTAAGCAAACTTTGCGATAGTAAGTCTGAAGATGCCTCTGAAAGAGGCGCAACACGTGTCACAGTTAGTAGCACAATACGTGGAATAATCAAAGTTATTTTAAATTTTATATTAAAATGAACTTCCACAAAGTTACCGCCGAAACCATCGAAAGTATCGTAAAAAGATCAATTATCGTGCAACTTCATCCATTCCAACCTCCATTTTTGGACTTTTACTGTGAGTACTCGTATTCTTTTTAGGCACCGGGTGGGAAATCCATGTGCTACGATTCTATTACGGACATTTCGCATCGAACATATGAAATCACCAGTCGAATTAAAGCTCAGCATGGAAAACTGTAGCAGTTTTGAAGCGTTTTCGTAAAACTATACTCCTTATATAAGGGTCGTGCCGGTCGGTTTTTAAGCGCTCCCTGCCGGTTCAAACACACACCAGCAGTTTCACGATTTAAATCTACACAGTACTTTAAACACAGTCTACTTTACGTGAAATTTTTCTATTTGGTAAGTTTTCTCCCGAAAACCGAAAACTGCTTCAATTTGGTCATTAATCGCGATTACGTTTTCTTGCGGTTTTCCATAATTTCGTCAGATAGCCTCGCGTCTAGGTCTAGCTCAGTACCGCTGAGGCTTTCAAATCTCGCTTATTCTTCAAAATAAGGCTATTATAAGTTTTCTTTACAATCGGAAGAAAATAAATGGAAATCGGTAAAGATTTCGAGGAAATATTCGCAATGAATGGAATTGTAAAGGGTGCACGGATTGCTTTTGCTGCAACTATATATATTTCTTTCGTTCTAGCAACTGCTCAATTCCATTTTCGTTTTTATACTATTTTATTGTTTGTTTGCCATACACTATGGCCAGAAGAATAATGTGACAGCATTTGTTCAGTTTCGAAAAATATTGTATAGTTCTACTTTTGATTCTACGACACTTAACTTTGAAAAGTTTTTAACTGCTCTTGACACTGTTTTGAGATAAGACCGTTTGAAGATTCGATTGATTAAAATTCATTTGTAACACTCAAGTAAAAAAATTAAAAATTAATTATTTTAAGCATATTTTGGTAATTAATGGGTATATGGTCACGAGACAGAATCCCAATCCTCTCGAGTTAAGCTCAAAAAATTTATACACACTGGCTTATAATTTTATGTTTTGACTTCACTCTTTGAGTTCTTGTGGATTATTATAAAATGTGGAATCAAAATGATAACTTCTGAAGAATATTACTGATTTTTGTATGAGTTCTGAAAGAAGAATTTGTTTTTTAATATTAGCCTATAATAAAATTATTCTTTTTATTTTAAACAAATATTAAACTTATGTGACTGTCTCTATCTGTATAATATTATTATTTGTGTAGTTTGTGGTTGCATTTTTGCTCCTGTAAATTAAAACAACTCGATTTCATACTTATTGCGAAGTATTCTTTAGGATCTTCTATTATAATAAATTTAAAAATTAAAGACGAAACATTTCAAAAAAAATCGTCAGTCTTACATTCATTTCATTTAATGTGCTTATTTTTCATAAATCTTTACAAAAATTTTCTCGCGTGACCATACATGCATAATTTACCCATATTTTTTCACAACTTTAGCTGACAAATAATGATCTTAAAGATCTAATGATGACAATATTAGAACGGCCAAAAAACATCGACTCCACAGCCCTGCATTCAATTTATTAGATCAGGACCGGTTTCGCTCATAGTGAGCATTATCGACTGGTGTAATGTCAACGCCACGCGCAATTGTTTGCATAGATAGATAGATTGAGTTAATTTTTGAAGTAAATCATTCTATCAACTCAACCCCTTAATTAAGAGTTTCGACTGAGGGTGCTTAATCAATATCAAATTTTGATCGTGAAAATTTTAAACTTTTCCGTGAGTTTTGTCGCCAACGACCCGGGTTTTACCTTTCGGCATCTTCAGGAATTTCCAGTGCACGAATTAACTTCTTAATTAACATGACATGTTACTGTATGTTTTTTCGTGTTTTTTTTTCATATGCTTAGGTAAAGCCTAATCAATAACTTTGATTATTCCACGTATTGTGTAACTAATTGTGACATGTTTCGCCTCTTTCAGAGGCATCTTCAGACTTACTATCGCAAAGTTTGCTTATTAAATTACATCATTACTTAAGCAAACTTTGCGATAGTAAGTCTGAAGATGCCTCTGAAAGAGGCGAAACACGTGTCACAATTAGTTACACAATACGTGGAATAATCAAAGTTATTTTAAATTTTATATTAAAATGAACTTCCACAAAGTTACCGCCGAAACCATCGAAAATAAAGCCTAATCAATTCGTATAGTATCAAGAGTGTCTGTCTTTATCTTTGCTTATTGAATTAAAATCTCTGTGTTACTTTTAATGGTGTCTTAAATTCTGTCTAACTAAAGTTGATTGGTTTATATAAATTTGCCGGCTCTCCTGTTGAGTAACGGTCCTGTAATGCCGTTGAAATCTTTGCACTAAGAGCTACCTTTCTCCCCATCCTTCCATAAGTTTTTTCATTGAACGTCGCGGACGGAGGCTGTCTCCCTTTATCTTAAGCAGACGAGAGTCAGGTCGTCTCACCATGCAGAAGAGTAATGTGATAGCATTAGTTTAGTTTCAAAAATGTAGGAAAGTTTTATTTTTGATACTATTCGACTGAATTATAGGGTCCAAATAAATGTAGGAATTAATTTAAGTTTGTTTCCGTTGAAATACAAACAAATGAAATAAAACATATCACGTGAGGCAACAATGGAAAACATTTAATTGGTTCCCCAAAGCAGTACTGTTATAACACGGCTTAAGTAAGAAAAGTTTCAAAGTTTCAAAGCTTACTTGAACATAAAAACCATATTGTTTATTCGGCGAGATTGTTCCTTGAACAAAGTTGTGATGGTATTATACATATTGTATTATACCTTCGGAAACGTGAATGCTTTATACAAAAGTTATATTCCTTTGAATCTGAAACACAAGTTTACTTTTCGGTGTGCTAATAAATTTCCAAGGAAAAAAATGTCCCCAGACAAAATGTCCCCGGACAAAATGTCCCCGGACAAAATGTCTACGCAATAAATGGTCGACGGACAAAATGTTTTTAAGTATTTTTTTCTGATTCGATTGCCATACAAATAAAAATATTGATTTATAATTTGATTACACATTTATTGTTCAAAACATGTTTAAATATCGAGAAAATATTCAAAATAAATTTGGAGAAGAACTTTTTTAATTTACGTATGGAATATGTATTGTTTTAAAAAGTCACGAAAACATTTTGTCCGGAGACATTTTGTCTTCTGACCATTTGTCGTAGATACAAACTTTTCAAACAATATGTCTTTCCTTTATTTAATATGTTTGTGATATTTAACATTCAACACTATTACATACCGTCACAGTCATAACAAGTCGAGATAAGCTCCGTGAGTCCATATTCTCCAAGATGGGAGCGAACGTGGTTAAAAAATTCAATAGATGTACATACAGTTCGACCTCGATTCTACGTTTCTCAAGGGACTGTAAAAAACAAACGATTAATGCGGGAAACGATGAATGCGGGAACTTTTGAAAAACTTATTTATTTATTAGAATGTCATATTATTCCATTTTTTTGTTGGATGGGGTCGAATGTACTTCTAAGAAATATTCGATGAGGAAGTTGATAAATCGGGGAACGATTAATGCGGGTTTTTTTAACATTGTTTATTATGGGTGTTTCGCGCGGGACTATACAAAATGAGCGAACCATGCCTAAAAACGGTTAATTTCGAGAACGTAAGATCGGGGTTCCACTGTATAAGCTTTTCCACCTGAAAAGGGCTGGGAAATGAGTTTAATATCGTATTTATCGAAGCGATAAAAGAAAAAATAAATGTACGCGTCTGTCGTAAAAGCTGCGGCTTATTTGTCGAATAGTCACAAGACGCCATTAAAGCTCTCCACATATAATAAACTTCCACCCTTGGAGTGTTAAAACCTCTTTTATGACCGCCTCCCGCCTGAAGAGAGTGTTTGTTGATCCTTATTAATTTAGGGCACAACAATTTTCTCTCTCACTTATTTAACAGGACGTAGCTCCAATGGACTTAAACATGATCCACCATATGGTAACATTAATGCAGAGGTTCTATACCTTTTTGCGGTGACGGGCGCATATGAAATTTAGGAAATGAATGACTGGTGCATGCAGGTTAAAAAAAATGGATTTAAAGAGAACATATGTATGTCCTTGCTGCGGTTAGGTTAGGTTGGGTTGTTGCAGGTACGTGGCGCAGTTTTCAACGTTGTTGGCTTGCCTGCTGAACCGCCCGGGTTTGATTCCTGGTACGAACAGAGCATGGATTACTAGCCAAGGAGCTGCGACACTTACTAGTAAAGGTTTCTGGGTGGATACTAGCTAATTAATAGTACAAGGAAATATAAATTGATTAAGATTGATAATTCAAATTTGAATTATTCCACGAGTAATCTATTTAATCTAGTTTGTCCGGTCCGTGGCGCAGTGTCTTGCGTGCCGGACTGCCCGGGTTCGATTTCCGGAACGAGCGGATTTTTTCTGTCGATAAATCTGTTCAAAGGCATGGGTGTTTGTGTTTGTTGAAAATCCCTTCCCACCGTTCCGATCCCAAAGAGCGACGCATAGTGACAGCGATTAGCTAATCACAAGTTCTCGTATCCTTTCCATTTCTACTCTCTTCGAAAAAGAGAGGTTGAGTAACTGAGTGACAAGCAGTTCTCGTAGAAAATAAAATATATTTAGTATACATATATGTATCTATATATGTATACTGTTGTAGACAGGGTACACAATACATCTTCTTTTCTGTTCTACCATCCTAATTTTATATGGTAATAAGTTATTAAATGTGGTGGACAACGTCGTTGGCTACTGTGTCGGACCGCCCGCGTTCGATTCCCGGTATGAGCAGATTCATATGATAAATCGATGCTGTTTAGAGGTAATGGGTGTTTGTGTTGCTAAAAATCCCTTCCCACCTTTCCTATACCAAAGAGCGACGCATAGTGACAGCGATTAGCTAATCACAAGTTCTCGTATCCTTTCCATTTCTACTCTCTTCGAAAAAGAGAGGTTGAGCAACTGAGGGACGAGCAGTTCTCGTAGAAAAAAACATATGTTGAGATAAACACCGTGAGGAGCCCATATGCTCCAAGTTGGGAGCGGACATGGTTAAAAAGAATCCTTGTCCTTATTTAAAGTATTTTTAGCTTTAACGTGTTTGAGATTAATTTTTTTATTACTAAACTATTATAAAAATCGGAAGATTATGGATTTATTAACATCTACAAACAAAATCATTACCAAACACATTTACTGTGATATTTGACATTACATTTCACTAAATAACTTTGTACAAGATAATAAACCCAATCGTAAACATTTGTCAAGGTTGGCATTGCCAAGTCGAGATCTTTGTTTTTGAATTTATTATTTTCATCTTTCATGGTGGAAAACAAAGATATTTGGAACCAAATCGGGACTTTTTCATCTAAGCTCCCTTTTCAAAAGAGGGTACGTTTAATGGTTGGCTATATCCCAAATGTATTCAGTCAGTCCGTTCGATTGTAAGATTATGTCATATTGACTATCAAAAATTAGATACATATAGATGTATTTTTGTGATTTCAATAAACATTTTTTTATTATTAATTTTCCTATAATTTTTTGCCGGGTGCATAAAAATGGCTGAGGTGGGGAACTAAACATACCCCTGTGGTATTGCCTTATTGACATAGACTGCAATAAAACAATGATTAATTACGCTTTGACGTATCTTTATACATAAGTATTTCGACTGAGGGTGCTTGATAGAATTTCAATATCAAATTAGAATTTTTAAAATTTTGTACTTTTCCATGAGTTTTGTCGCTAACGACCCGGGTTTCGCCTTTAAGCATCTTCATGCATTCCAAGTGCACGGATGTACTTGAACTGTCAGTTCAAGTACAATCGTGCTCTTCGAATGCCTGAAGATGCCGAAAGGCGAAACCCGGGTCGTTAGTATCTTTATACATCGTTCTATTAAAAAAATATATTAAAATCGATAATTTTCCTATAATTATTCATATTTAGTGTCATATCATAAATGAGACAACGTGGTCGTGTTCTTGTTTATTCTAGACCAGTGGTTCTCATGTGCGGCCACCAGAGGATTTTTCTGCTTAATAAAAATATGTTTTAACAAGTTAATTTGTCAATAATGACACTGAAATTTAATATTTCGGATGCATTATATTGTGCATCAAGAATTGCCAGTTCGCAAAAACTCAAATACATACATGTTTAGGTATTTTTGACAAACAAGCAATTTGGTGCGGCCACCAGACATTTTCGTAAGACCGCTGATGTTCCTAATGCGACCACAGCAAAATTTTACGTGAAAACCACTGTTCTAGACTGACTATATCAAAACTGTGAATGTGACTTATTATCTACACCTTTTAATGTAAAAAACTTTCATTTTATTTGTAACGTACGTTTGATCGAGGCGCGTTTGAGAATTGGTAGTGACAATATAAATGGCTTTCGTCTAATAATAATCCGACTTATTTTCTCTTTTGTTTTAATTTAATTGCGACGAAACTTGTCGACCAAAATAATATTGTTTTTATTCTTCAAAAGGTGTAAAAAACAATGATTTAAGAATACCAAAAGTTTACACATTGTATCACTAATATTGAGACGACCAGGGTTCCTTCTCCATCTGACTGGCGTCAGACAGCATCCTTCCACGGCGTTCGGAGACGGAACTTAGGGATAGGATGGGAGGAAAGGTATCTCTGTATAGATTTCAATCGGTAATTTATCTTGGCCGAAAACTCTATCCTAGAGTCGGCTAATTTATTGTCTTCAAATTATTACATTTTTTTATTCCACACGAATACATTGCAGTAAGAACATTTTTAAACGCGTAAGACCAAATGAATAATGTAACTTCCTCCTGTCCGAGAGAGGGCGATAAAAAAAAACTGATGACTTTTGAAAGAAGGATAACGACTGACTGACTTGGCGGTTATTTTATTTGACAGCCACATTTATACTCCGTGATTCTAGTATGAAAAACAGCTCGACCAATCAACGCAACGCATTCTGGCCTGAGCTGAATTCAACCAATCACTGCGAAGCCGTCGCAATGAGTCGGTTACATGAATTTATAACAATTTGAATGCATTTATTCGCGTTATATTACTCGTTTGGTCTTATTATCATTGATTGAGGTGATAAATAAGATCGTCCGAGAGAGTTCTGATACCCTACAACATCATGCGGTATCAATATTAAGATAGATATTTAAGATAAAGTGACAGTGGTGGTAAACTGTCTTACCTACCGGAACGGAAATGTTAATAAAAATATGTTAACCTATTGCACTCCTAAATATACTATTTTTTCCTTCCAGCAACTCCTCAAAAGATTGATTGATAACACTCGGTTTGCGTATTTATTAGCATGGTTAAATAAAATTCCAAAAAATATACCACATTATGACATGCCATAAACCAACTTACCAAAGCTCTATCGCAATCGGATAAACAGTATAGGAACGCATACGGGACAAATAAACATTCATTTTTATATATATAGAGATTTTATTTTTACCACAGTAAGTTATTCAACATTTTTTTTATATTTAGCCGTACATAAATTATATACTAGTGTTCGAACCCGGCTTCGCTCGGACCAGTTTGGGGTTATGTTCACCTCGGCGCGTAAATTCAGACGGGCCAAGTTGAAACAACTTTTTTCAAAATTCAAAAGTCTAGGTCAATTAAAATGGAATTAAAATGAACATTTCAGACTGGCATTGACATTTCACAGCCCCTTTCATATATTGACAGCCCCATTCTCGCCCATTAAAATGTCGAAATTCAAGTAAAAAATCTAATTTGCTGTCAAATAATACCTTCACGTAAATAAAAACATTATTATATTAATAAAAGCCGGGAAAATTTCAGTAGAAGACTAATTTATTACATTTTGACTAAATGTCTTCGCCGATAAAAAAATCAAACATATTTTCTTTCATATTCGTTTTTATGGCAACTTAATGACCAACAATGCAAAAGGGAATTACAGACCCGCAGACATACATACGCCGTTTCGGTTTTATATATGTACTACTCGATACTCGAGTAATTGGAGTATCTACACACACATTGATAACGAAACAAATTTACCGTCGAAACTTTCGCGAGCGAAATCAATTCGTTTGTTTGAACTTGCAACAACAATGCAAAAGGGAATTACAGACATACATCCCCCGTTTCGGTTTTATATATAAGATTATGATATAAAGTCTATAAATCAAGGCTTATTTATTCTAATTCTTGATAACAACATGGAGTTTGGCATTATTCCTTTTTAGATGACGCAGGTAAAGGGGGGTTAATACAAACAATACTAATTAGTACTAATGAAACTCATTACTTGATTAACCGCAACCTTTACCTCATTAATAAAGTAAACCTACGATAATATGTACATATGTCTGAAGATGTTTCTGAAAAGAAGGGAAACACGTGTCACAGTAGGAGAAATGAAAAATTAGTTTCATTTAAGCCGTAAACATCTTAAGTGCTTCTGGTTATGATTTTAATTGGTAATATCAATTGAATATTTGCTTTTTGAAAGATAATTTTATGAAATTTCTGGTGAGATATAAACTAGAGGTCTGCAAGGGCCAAAATTTTAAAATTTCACCCGGCCCGAGCCCGAGGCTCATTTCCAAAATCTTACCCGAACCCGACCCCGACTTTTTTCAGCCTTGCCCGAAAAAAACCCGATTTTTTTTCGACAATTAAAAATAATTAAAATTTACTCGATTATCGTGTGTGCAGTTTTCTAAAATAAATTTCTTCTAAATTGCTTAACGGGTCGTCTTAGCTGGGCGAAGCTTTGAAAGTGAGGGCGAAGCGATCCGGTCAGGACGGCATATGTCGTAAGTCGACTCAAGTGCCTGACTCATGGCGCACGCGAATCGCTTGAAAATATCAAACGGTCCAAGCTCACCAGAGCGTTAATTGCGTCTGGCCGAGCATAAGACCTTTGATCAACTACGTTTTAAATTGACTGGATTCGCCTAAATTCGCTTGCCGGTTCGCGTCGCTTATCTAAGACTCGGGGTAATAACGTAATGACTTAACAACATAAATTGGCTACCAGTTTACTATTTTTAATATTAATGTAAAAAAAGCCCATTTCTTGCCGGTAAATTTAAGAAAAATCAACTTACCAAATCGAATTGCGACCGATCAAAACAACCATGTAAGAAATACTGAATTTGGGATCATATTATGAAATTTATTATGCGTATTGTACAAACTCCTCAACAGCAGACATCATTAAAAAATACTATAATGGCGACAGCAGTCATTAAATTAAGAACAATGCGTTTTGTTCTATCGAATGGATGTGTTCATACCAGGAGATAAGGTTTTTAAATAACGAACAAGGCGTCGAAAAGATGACTGTAATACGAGTACGTGAAGTTTATTATAGTATTAAATTTAGATTTACGATAAAGGTGACCTCAATCAGAAATGGCCCGATGTTTGTTATATTTTTTGTGTGCCTCTGCCCGAGCCCGGCCCGGGCCCGAATCCAAACTCTCGTTACCCGGGCCGGGCCGGGTAAGGCCCGTGGGCCAAACCCGTGCCCGTGCAGACCTCTAATATAAACACGCAAGACCCCACAAATAATTGATTGATTGATATAACAGGGTTTTGTATATTTATTAGCATAACTAAATACTGTAAAATATACCACATCAGAACATGCTTTTCTGTTTCATATTGTTTGCTTTTATTTGTAAGAATTGATATTTCCCCCTTTTAATTATGTTCGCAGAACTTTTTCGTTGGATTCAGCATTCCCTGGAATCTCCACGTCGATTACAGACATTAAGATTTATTTTATTAATTAGCTAATTATTATTCATTCTTAATAGCTTTTTGATGTAATAGCTTGCATTGCTAAGAGGTCTTCAATATTTTAATTACATATAATCTATTTTTCTTACATTTTGCTTCAATTTATTTGCTTAGTTATAATACCAATTGTTTGTCATACCTTGTAATTATTACTTAAACTTTGTATATATATCACTGTTTCGTTGTATTTCTTATCAGTTGACAATGCTCTCCATGAGCGAAACCGTTCCTGATCCAATAAATTTTATGTGGAATAAGTACTTAAAATGTTTTATTATTTTTATTACATGCTACAAACTTTACCTGAGGCACACAATCTAATATATACGGTTTTTGAATTAAAGATAATTTTAAATAAATACAAATATATTTCCAACCAAGTGGTATAATACAATATTCAGCAGGATTTGACAGGTGTTGCGCGTTACCTATACGATGTTGAACTAAACCAGTGGTTCTCATATGTGGCCACCAACAGCTTCATAGAAAATATTGATATTTAAAAAAAAAATGTGATTTTACATGTTGATTTGTCAACAAAGAATCTGAAAATGAAATATTTCGTGTGCAATTAATACCAATAGTAAATTGAAAAACATGCTCCTAAATTTCAAACTGACTTGATTTCGGATTTACGCCGCGAAATCAGCTTCCTAGACGGGCATTCGTTATCAGACATCGTTAGACATCGTTGATAAGACAGCGGTACCTTTTGTCTCGTTCAAACGCCCTAAGCGCTCTACGCTGTAAGCACCAGGCCGTACCTTTAGACTTAAAGCAGTCAGATATGTATTTATCTTTTCATATATGTACATAAATCAAACCTAATAATAAATTGTATGAATTGTCCTTAACTTTTACCTTGGCTGAGGGTGAAACAATCGACCACAAATGCTACTTTATCTTAAATATTCATCTTAATATTATGGATACAATGTGTACACTTATTCTTAAATCATTGTTTTTACATTCTTTGCAGTAACAAAATATGATTTCGATCAACTAGTTTTGTTGCAATTAAATAAAAATGAAAATAATTCGGGATTATTATTGGCCGAAAACCATTTATTATCGCTACCAATTGCCAGGACTAAAACTTCACTGCTTATCTTATCGCGTATGGGCAACGAATATTCCAAATAAAATGGATGCTTTTTACATTAAAAGGTGTAGATAATAAGTCGCATTCACAGTTCGCATCGCCAGTCTAAAATAAACAAGAACACGATCAGGTTGTCTCATTCATGCGCGACTTAAAATATAAATTTATATAGGAAAACCATCGATTTTCATACACATATTTTTTTATAGACCGATGTATAAAGATACGTCAAAGCATAATCAATTATTTTTGTATTGCAGTTTATAAAGGGTATTTAAATAGGGACGCTCAAAATATGTTACTTTGTCCTGCTGAGTAGATTATTCATTGTTTAGTTGCCAAATTTGAGTCAACCAGTTTGATAAATAATCGGCCAACCTGTATGTCATCAAAATACAATATCTGGTGAAAACATTGCTGCTGCGTGTGAAAGTGTACAGGAAAACCCAAGGCAGCTTATTTCTCGTTGTTCACAAGAACTTGGCTTTTCTGCGACTTCAACTTGGCGAATTTTGAATCGGGCCTTATGTCTGCACCCGTATCAAATCCAACTAACCAAGGAACTTCAGGTAAACGACCGCAGACAACGCCTGATTGGGTTCTGGAGCAGTTGGAAGTTTACCCAAATTTGTCAAAAAAGTCAACTTTAGCGACATGGCCCATTTTATAATGAATGGATATTGGCAGACATTTGATGCTATATTCCATATTTAATGCCGTAAAATATACTTACAAATGAAATTAAAATTTAGTCGAAATCTCACAAACAACTTGTTTTATTTACATTTAAAAACTAAGCGTCCTTATAAAAAGACCCTTTACATATAAGGACATAACAATGGAGTATTTTTTAGACCCCCCTTCGGCTTACGCGTTATTTTCCAAGGACAATCTTTCGAATGTTAAATAGTAAATTATTATAATAATCAAACCTAATAAAACATTGAATGAATTAGCATCAAATAATAAAATAGACTCCAGACTAAGTGATGTTATTCTTCAATAATCAGTCTTGAGGTTTTCATAGTTCTGTTATGATTGATAACCTCCTTGATAATTTTATTAAGGTTTCGTTATAAAGGGTCTTTTTATAAGGACGCTTAGTTTTGAAATGTAAATAAAACAAGTTGTTTGTGAGATTTCGACTAAATTTTAATTTCATTTGTAACTATATTTTACGGCATTAAATATGGAATATAGCATCAAATGTCTGCCAATATCCATTCATTATAAAATGGGCCATGTCGCTAAAGTTGACTTTTTTGACAAATTTGGGTAAACTTCCAACTGCTCCAGAACCCAATCAGGCGTTGTCTGTGGTCGTTTACCTGAAGTTCCTTGGTTAGTTGAATTTTATACGGGTGCAGACATAAGGCCCGATTCAAAATTCGCCAAGTTGAAGTCGCAGAAAAGCCAAGTTCTTGTGAACAACGAGAAATAGGCTGCCTTGGGTTTTCCTGTACACTTTCACACACAGCAGCAATGTTTTCACCAGATATTGTATTTTGATGACGTACAGGTAGGCGTTGACCGATTATTTACCAAACTGGTTGACTCAAATTTGGCCACTAAACAATGAATAATCTACTCAGCAGGACAAAGTAACATATTTTGAGCGTCCCTATTGAAATACCCTTTACAGCCATAAATAAACCACACGTGAATTTTCAAGGTACATTCTATTCAACAGCTGTCATGGATGTTATTTCTATTTCACGCAAATTATCATAATGGTATCTTGACACGTGCTTCTTACATGGTTAATTTATTAAGAATAATTTTCCTGTCTGGAGTAAGACAGACGTCACGATTTAATTATTTAGCAATAAATTATTTTGATGATTCTTTTTAGATTCAGCTGGAGGGTTACGTTTAATGCCAAACTTAACATTTTGACGTGACAACGTCTTATAAATCGATGAACGCCCGCTGCACGCACGAAAAAACATGACTCATTGTCCCGTTTGTCGCGTTACGCCGAAGGCAAGCGTGCAAGCGAGAGCGCGGATAAGCGATAGAGAGGCACGATCGGTCTACCGTTCGGATTGTGCCGCATCTATCTCTCTTCCACTCGATTGGTCGATGCGTCTGAGTAGAAAGAACAACGGCAGCACAACTTATACACCTACAGTACCTACACGTGATCTGTTTACAACTGTTTATAAAGTGAAGTGAAATGTTAATGTGGTTTTCATTGTTTATATTACAACAACAATTGCGGCAATAAAGGTAATTAATTCTTGCATATTCAAAATCTGATTAACGTATAACAAATGTACAAAATATCGTATCCATACAAAATAATGATAATTCAATAAAAATCATTCCATTTTATTCATAAAAGTATGCAATCATTTCATCAATGTTTTCTTATGACGTTGTCACGTTAAACTATCGTCCGTAAACCAACTTTACAGACACCAATTTTTTGTATTATCAACTAACCTGGAACTTGATACAATGCAACTCCAAAAAATGTTTTAATTCTTTCGATGGTTTCGGCGGTATCTTTGTGGAAGTTCATTTTAATATAAAATTTAAAATAACTTTGATTATTCCACGTATTGTGCTACTAGCTGTGACGTGTGTTTCGTCTTCTTAACCCCCTCCTTGCTTCCCTTAAAAGGGAAAAATCCCAAACTCCATTTGTAAAAGTCATAATTTTAAAATGTTTAAATCAATCTTGCTTCATGACTTAAGCAAACTTTGCGATAGTAAGCCCGAAGATGCCTCTGAAAGAGGCGAAACACGTGTCATAGTTAGTAACCAAATACGTAGAATAATAAAAGTTATTTTAAATTTTATATATTTGGTTTGTTTAGGTTAGGTAAGGTTAGGTTTGGTTTTTGTAATACTTTCGATGGTTTCGGCGGTAACGTTGTGGAAGTTCATTTTAATATAAAATTTATTCCACGTGTTGTGCTACTAACTGTGACACGTGTTTCGCCTCATCTTCATTCTATAACCCCCTCCTTGCTTCTCTTAAAAGGAAAAATCGCAATCTGACTGATTGCAGCTCATTTATATGATAATTTGTTTGCTTTGTTTCGATACTATCACCCTTTTTTCCCTATCTTTACTTTCCTGCTGAAACTATATGTGGAGTCCGCTAGGCGGGTTTCTAGTTTCCTGGCTATTTTTAATGCTAGGGTGGATACAGACCAAGTCATTATTTCCCTTTCTCGCATGTAAGCTAGCTAAGTATTGACTTTCTAAAAGCTTCTCTCAGATGAGGGCTTTGTGTGGGGAAAACACTTAAGAAAAACCCCCTACGAGAATGATTGTCTTGGAATCATTAAAAATTTTCAATTCTTGAATTTGAAAGGTTTACTTGTTGTTATAATAGCCATGCCCAGTCCCTAACTGTAACTGAATTGACGAGCCTAGCTCGTAGCTTAAAATGTATCTCCCCCTTCTTGCTTCCCTTAAAAGGGAAAAAAACCCGAAATCCATTTTGTAATTTCATAATTTAAAATGTTAGATTCAATCTTGCTTCATTACTTAAGCAAACTTTGCGATAGTAAGTCTGAAGATGCGTCGGAAAGAGGCGAAACACGTGTCACAATACGTGGAATAATCAAAGTTATTTTTAATTTTATATTATTATTTTGCCTTTTAATTTCACTAACATTGATCGGTATCGATGACATTTGTTGTTCGTCTTTTGCCAATTGTCTATGGTACAACACACGTGCCACCTACTGAAATTTAATTGTACTATACCTACAACCTCTGCGCAAATGTAGCAATAAGTTGTCAAAATGAACGGTATGTCAAAGCATAAATTTTGAAAAAACATTGTTTTTGATACATATAGAACTAGGGTAAATGTACTAGTACTTGACCATGTACCAGTAGTTGACCTTTTGAGAATAAAATGGCCCAAAATAAGAAATGCAGATGCGGGATTGCTCTTAATTATAAATTTAAGACAATTTAAGGCATCTGTGGTCGGAATGAGCCACTAACACATCACCATATAGGCAATGGAGTGCCAGGGTGGCCATTTGAAAACAGCACCTAGTGAGGAAAGTGTATTATTTCTAATTTCTTAAGTGATCAATCTAGAAACGGTGTGTACCTTGTTCCTGAACCACCCATTGCCACTTGATTCAACCAAGAGTGGTGTAACAGAAAGCCCTGAGACAACTCTGACAGAGAGTTCACTATAAAGCCCCTGTTCAGACATGGTCAACTACTTTATTTTTCAATATGTGAGATGGTCAACTACTGAAACAGGAACATGGCTTTAAATAATTTAACATAACTTTTTTTAAACAGGCTCTTTCGTAATTTTTGTAACATAATATTAATTAAGACATATGATCCAATATGAGTATACTTGCTTTGCCATCATTCGGTACAATGCTGCACCTTAATCGTTATTTTTGTTAAAAATTTCACTTAAGCGGTCAGCTACTGGTACATTAACCTTAATTTTAGCTAATTTTACTATGCCAAAAACATCCGCGAAAGTGCAAGCAAAAAGTTTGTCAAGGATTCATTGCGATTGGATGAACGGTATGGCAGGGCATAGGGTGAGAACAAACAAACAAACAAACAAACAAACAAACAAATAATGATTTTTTATATATTAGATAGATATGTTCGTATACATGTCGCATCATATAACTCAAAGCGAAAGCCCGCGGTCGCGGTCGTTTTTCATTTTGACATCACGTTACCTTACTTTGAAAAGGTTCTAATTGATATTCTTGCCTTAAGTGACATTTTGGTCGGAAAAGCTTGTATTTACCGCATTCTATCATATATATGAATTTCAGAATTATCTATGGTTGAATAACGAATTTAGCAGAATTCCGGAGTTGCACTGCATCTACTTTTTTTACTAAATTTATTTGACATATTTCTAAGATTTTCATCATTAGATTATTAAGATCATTATTTCTTTCATTCATTACTTTATTCTTCAAGAGTTGTTAAAAAATATGCTTAAAATAAGTAATTTGGACCATTTTTACTTGCTAATTGATACAAGTAGGGCTGTGGAGTCGGAGTCGCAGCGGCGTTTTAGTCGGAGTCGGAAATTTTGAAGAGATTGAACTTGTTATTTTTACATATAACTAGTATTGCTACCCGGCGTTGGTCGGACTAAGCGACCAATAATTATTTAATGTTATATCATTCGACATAATTATATCACAAAATCTAACATCCAAAATAGAGTTAAAATAAAATCACAAACTTTATTTAATTTGATGACAGCCCCATTCTCGCCCATTAAAATGTCCAAATTCAAGGAAAAAATCTAATTTGCTGTCAAAGAAATGTCAAATAATACCTTCACGTAAATAATAAACATTATTATATTAATAAAAGCCGGGAAAAAGTTGGTAGAAGACTAATTTATTACATTTTGACTAAATATCTTCGCCGATAAAAATTCAAGCATATTTTCTTTCATATTCGTTTTTATGTCAACTTGCAACAACAATGCAAAAGGGAATTACAGACCCACATACATACAGACGCAGTTTCGGTTTTATATATAAGATATTTCAAATTTGGTTATTGGCAGGATAGGATAGTTGATATTGACACCGCCTTATGTGGTAGGTCATCAGAACTCTCTCGAACGATCTATTTTTCACCTCAGTCTATGAGTTTAATTCGATATCAGGAAATAAATTCATTCTTATAATAATCTATATTGAAATCTATAGCGATTCAATATAGAGTTATTTCAATTTATCTTATCTCTTGATGCCCGACAGTGCATTTGCTTCATAAAAAGTTCGTTAGGCGATAAATAATCCCTTATCGGTGGGCGCACGTGTTAACGATTTTTGAAACGGCCATTGTTTTTTCTTTCTAAAGTAACCGTTTGTTTTCATACAGCAGTGAGAGATTGGACTGCATTGAGAATGCACGCGCCTAGTCCTCTCCCTAAGAATTAAATTCGAGTCAAATTTCTGATATCTTCTTCGCTATCGTAATATTTGTGTGTTGTATAACGTCTGTGTAAATCCTAAACAATTGAATAATGGATGCTAACCACACCCACATAACGCTTTGAGATCGTCTTTTCTTTATAAGAGAACCATGTTTCTCCTACTCCGTCCCCAAAATCCCTCTTCCTGAGTGTCGGATAGGAGGTTCCTTCTCGATTTACGAGGGAGCCGGAATTAAGGTAGTCTCAATATATAATTGTAAACACATAAATATAAAAGGTAGAAAAAAACGTGACCAAATTAAACCATTTTTAGTCGGAGTCGTGTTTTTGGTCAATGTTGGAATCGGAGTTGGAGTCGTAATTTTTCTTACCGACTCCACTGCCCTGGTAACAAGTGAATTATTATCAATCGAAACTTCAAGCGCTCATATCTCAAAACAGTGTCAACAGCAGTGAGAACCTTTTCAAAGTAAGTTGTCGACCACAGTTTTTCGTCTTTTCCTCGACTCTTTGACTTTTCCCTATTTTCCGACTGGCACGTTTCTTGCCACGATGTTTTAAAACTATCGTCGACGTCGCTTAGTTTTGTGCCTTGCGTGAGGATTTGAACTTTTTTCAACGGCAAAAAATCTCCTTCGGTCTTTTCAAGCACTCGAACAAAAAAATATATTCTTTACATACCTTGGTATTCCTATCTGTCTTTCAAAGTGTTTTTGAATCGTCAATTTAACTTAATTTTAAATTTTAACACTTTCGATGTATTCGGCGGTAACTTGGTGAACACGTGTTTTGCCTCTTTCAGAGACATCTTCGAACTTACTATCGCAAAGTTTGGTTAAATAATGAAGCAAGATTGATTCTAATATTTTAAAACGATAGAATTACAAAATGTAGCTTGGAATTTTTTCCTTTTACAGGAAGCAAGGGTTTAGCTCAACCCTATCTGATTGATTGAATCTCATTAGTTAATATTTTTTAATGCTTACGTCCAGTGGCGGAGTATTCAATTACAGAGTATTCGGGAGTACAATAAAAAACTCAACTATTTTGTCCGTACTACGGACAGCCAAAAATTCATAAGACTGTCACTCCATTGGTATTGCAAACATCTGAATTGAAAGTCCATGTCATAGAAGTGTTTTAAAATCCAATGAATCGGAAAGAACTCTTGCAAAAATAGTGGAATCTTTTTTTGTATTCCCGAATACTCTGTCACCAGCCGCCACTGATACGTCATTAGTAGTATAATTATTTGTTAGCTTTGTTTTGGTTATATAACCCCCTCCTTGCTTCCCGTAAAAAGGAAAAATCCCAAACTCCATTCTGTAATTTTATCATTTTAAAATATTAGAATGACACATCTTTTGTACTAATTCCATATTATATTTTTTAGGATCAGGTCCGGTTTCGTTCATCGCGAGCATTATCAATTGATCAGTTAAAAAAAATCTTTCTTAGCGCTATAAGTCTGCCGGGTTAGCGGTGCTGTGATCAACGTCGTTGGCTTCCGTGACAGTCCACCCGGGTTCGATTCCCAAATACGAGAAGAATTTTCTCTCGTATCTTCGAAAATTAGAGGTTTAGCAACTGAGTATCAAGTAGTGTGGTTTTTGCAAAAGCTTCTATGCTAGGAATACTTAATATTATAAATTATTTTTTTTATCACTTTTTGGCAAAGTTACCCAATTTTACGTGTTTGTTTTCTCGGCTTTTGAATAAGATTCTTGGTTCCGATGACGCTATCCCAACAGCTCTGCGGATCATCGATTGGCGACCGCTGCTCTTAGATTTTTCCGTATCGACAATTTACTTTTGAAAAGGTTTTAACTGGCCTTGACACTGTTTTGAGATATGAGCGTTTGAAGTTTCGATTGATTGATTAAAATTCACTTGTAACAATGAGCAAGTAAAAGTGCTTCAAATTGCTTATTTTAAGCATATTTTTTCACAACTTTTGCTGAGAAATAATGATCTTAAAGATCTAATGATGGAAATAATTATGACAATCTTAGAACTTTGTCAAATAAATTTAGTTAAAAAAAGTGTGCAGATGCAGTGCAACTCAGGAACTCTGCAAACTCCGTTATTTTAACCATAGATAAGTCTGAAATTAATATATATGATAGAATGCGGTAAATACAAGCTTTTTCGACAAAAATTTAATTTAAGGCGAGAATGTCAATAAGAACCTTTCCAAAGTAAGGTAACGTTATGTCAAAAATAAAAAACCACAAAAACGCGACCGCGGGCCTTCGCTTTGAGTTATGTAATGCGACATGTATACGAACTTTACTATCTAATATATAAAAATGATTATTTGTTTGTTTGTTTGTTTGCACCCTATGCCCTGCCATACTGTTCATCCAATCACAATGAAACTTTGTCAACTTATTGCTTGCACTTGCGCGAAGGTTATAAGATCACAATAAAATCAACGTACTTTTATTTTAACCATGTCCGCTCCCAACCTGGAGCATATGGACTCCTCACGGAGTTTATCTCAACATATATTTTTCTACGAGAACTGCTTGTTATTCATTTGCTCATCCTCTCTTTTTCGAAGAGAGTAGGGACTAGTGATAAGCTAATCGCCAGTCAATATGCGTCGCTCTTTGGGATCGGAAAGCTGGGAAGGGATTTACAACAACACAAATACCCACGCCTTTGAACAGATTTTATCGACTGAAAAAATCCGCTCGTACCTCGGAATCGAACCCGGGCGGTCCGGCACGCAAGCCAACAACGTTGACACTGCGCCACGGACCGGACACGTACAGTAGGTCCTTAACATGTATACAAATCAATGTTTTTTCTTATTTAATGCGCTGACATACCGTTCATTTTGACAACTTATTGTTGCACTTACACAACGGTTATGGGCATAGTACAATTAAATTTCAGTGTCAATATATATGTTACAGTGAAACTGTATTCTCAATGAAAATGTATTCTTCTCCTAGCTGTCATTGAAATTAAATTTGACCGCCTTATCATCAGCCCTATGTTTTTCTTTGGTTCTCTTTTTATGAATTTATTACATGCTGATTTTGTTTCCTTGAAGCAAACCAAAATTTTATGCTGGAAAATCATCGACTTGGGCCAATAATTTCAATGATCGTGACCGGTGAAATCATGTTGTCATACAAATCTATTACTTTGTACATTTTCACTGAGAATACAGTTTCACTGTAACATATACATTTGATAGAATGCTGTTAATATAAACTTTTCCGACCAAAAGGCCATTTAAGGCAAAAATGTCAATCAAAACCTTTTCAAAGTAAGGTAACGGTATAGTAAAAGTATTTTGCGACATTTTACAATGCCGAACTACGGCTTTTTGTTTGATTTCGTGTCCCAACTCATGGCTTGCAAGTAACTGCTCTTGACATATTTACATTCCACTTTTGTATGTTCTCGAATTAGTTAGGAATACGATAGAATTGACATAAATCTCCAAATCAAAATACCATTTTTCAGCCACTATTCATGAGATGACTATTTTTTTTACATGTTCAGTTAATATTGACACCGCCCTATATGGTAGGTCACCAGAACACTCTCGAACGATCTATTTTTCACCTCAGTCTATGATTTTAAATCGATATCGGGAAGTAAAGTCAGTCTAATCATACTCTATATTGAAATCTATAGCGATCCAATATAGATAACTTTGTTAAAGTTTGTAAAACCGACATCTCGGCGCAGCGATACCTGGGATGTATACGCACAGCCGTCTCGCTCTAACTATCGCTGTCTCTGTTACGCCCGGACCGCGTGAAATATATGGTATTTCACGCAGACTCCTCTAAAAGTAGTACCGCGGACGCATTTCTGCTCCATTCGGACCGCGACCAACGGAGGCATCAACCGCTACAACCGGACAATAAGGGCCACATAATAGCCGGTTTTAAATTCAATCGGCCTGTCAGGGTTAACAGAGCTTGGAGTGTGCACTATATGGCCATATAAAGCTTCTAAATTGGTCGACGGTTCGCCTCCCATAATTGAAGTGTTGGATAGTAGCCTTCCTGCTCTCAATCCTCCACCAGTCAGAGACTAGAGCTTTGAGAAGCACTTGTTAGCCATATAAAGCTTGACAACTTGGTCGATGGTTCGTCTCCCATAATGCAAGTATTGGACAAGTAGCCATCAGACTCTCAATCTCCTCCTCCTAAACCCTAAAACCGCGTTTTTCAATCCTGATATCGGTATCGCGAATCGCAATCGTGTAATCATATTTGTGTCTTATAATATAACTTCTTGTGTAAATTCTTTGTGTTTCTTTAACAAAATTTAATTAAATGTGTGTGTTAATCGCACTGTTTGACATTCTGAGATCGTTTTTATTAAGAGCATCCTGATTCTCCCTCTCCGATCCCTAAATTCCTGTCCCCGAGTGACGGACGGAGGTTCTCTCTCATTTAACGAGGGAACTCGAATCTAGGTCGTCTCAATATGTTTTGTGATATAATAAGACACTCAAAAACCCATCAAGCACCATCAGATCGGTCCCTGTCGTCTAGTGGCAAGAGCTTTGTCCTAGCGATCAATTCGAGGTTCAATTCCTGGCAAGGTCATTTTTTTTCAATTGAAAAAAAGAGTCTTTGGCGGGATGTTATTTATCGTTGATTTTGTGCACAGCTGATTCATTACTTATCATCGAGTTAATCTCGTATGACTTTCACAATTAAGAATATTTGGCGCATTGTCGTAAGCTGTAATGCAAAATATTTTTTTATTTAAATTAAAAAAATATATTTAAAAAACAAACAGTTAAAATCCTTAATTATACATAAATATGTCTGTTCTTCCAATGAGTATAACCAGTTTGCAACTGGGAAGAACTTTAGTGATTTTGAACGAAATTGCTTCGGATGTCGACATATTTCACATGGACGTGAGTGAGTTCAGACGAGTACTATTTTTTATGTATTATAGTTGATTTTGTCGGAACTCACTCTTTGTCAATTCCCAAAGTATTTTATTTTCTTTCACTCTTATATCTGTAAACTTAGAATTTTTTCTTTTAATGTTTTCATTTTTTTTCACATTGCAAAAGCAATAAACTTATAATTTGTAATTTTTGCAATGTACATTTATAAATAAATGTGTGCCCGGTCCGTAGTGCAGTGGTTCAACGTCATTGGCTTCCGTGACGGACGTATGGCTGATTTTTTTTCAGTCGATTTATTGATTCTGATTGAAGACAATGAACGCGTAATTGTGTTGTTAAAAGAACCCTTCCCCACCCATCCTAAGCGGCACCTAGCGAGAGCGATTATCTTACAACTAGTTTTAGTACACTTTCAATCCCTACTTTCCACGAAAAGAGATATTGAGCAACTGAATAACAAGCAGTTCTCGTAGAAAAAAATATTTTAAGATATGCAACGTGAGGAGTCCATATGATCCAAATTGGGAGCGGACATGGATTTAAAAAAAAAAGTCGCTTACTTCCAACATTAATTTCAAAGTGGACATATAGTTGAGTGCCTCATAGATGAATGTTAGCTGGTTCGTGGCGCAGTGGTCAACGTCGTTTACTTCAGTAACAGACCACCCAGGATCGAGTCCCCGTACGAACAGATTCTTTCAGTCGATTTATCGATTCTGTTAAAAGGCAATGGGTGTTTGCGTTGTTAAAAGAATCCCATCTTTCTGACCCTTCTTAACCCAAAAAGCCCATATCTAGCCACTAGCCTCATATCCTTTCAAACACTTCCTCTCTTCGAAACAGACAGGTTGAGCAACTGACTAAGAATCAGTTATCGTAGAAAATATATATATAGTATTTAAGCTACGTGACTAGTCCATATGATCCAGGCTGGAAGTGGAGATACTTTTATCAAGATACAAATAAAGGGTCTTTTTATAAGGACGCTTAGTTTTGAAATGTAAATAAAACAAGTTGTTTGTGAGATTTCGACGAAATTTTAATTTCATTTGTTAGTATATTTTACGGCATTAAATATGGAATATAGCATCAAATATCTGCCAATATCCATTCATTATAAAATGGGACATGTCGCTAAAGTTGACTTCTTTGACAAATTTGGGTAAACTTCCAACTGCTCCAGAACCCAATCAGGCGTTGTCTGTGGTCGTTTACCTGAAGTTCCTTGGTTAGTTGGATTTTATACGGGTGCAGACAAAAGTAATCATACCTGAATAATCTAATTTAAATAAGTCCATCAACTCTAAATATCGATGCAGGTAATAAGTATTGAAAAATAAATATATATTTTTAAAATGTTCCAAATGTAGCTCATACTTTTATTATTTCACGATGGCGAGCCGTCGGCTCTGGTAATTCTCGCTAGTTAGCAAAAGCCGATTAAATCGGCTTCTGGCAACGAGGGGCTAATAAAAAAAATGGGTTTCTACCAACATTTAAAAGTAAATAGCGGTGGCTTAAAGAGTAATTTTTCTAACTCCACTTTAGGCTGAAAATGACTTAATAATGGCATCTTGTTGTATCATGCAATGTGCATGTCCCGTAAATTTTTTATAACCAAAACTTATTTGAGTGCATCGTAAAAACGGTTTAGGAAAATTTGATAACTCCATTGTCGTTCTTAAATCTACTCTGCTAATTATCCAACTCCACCATTTTGTATTGTCACCTGTCATTCATTCGTTTTTTTTCAGCGGTGGTTCAAAAAAAATCGTTTGAAAGTCTTATTTGAAATATTCCCGATCGGTTTGAAAATACCAAAATAATCAGTTTTTACCCTCTCCTCAGTGACGGCTGGTGACGGGGTGTTGGGGGGTGCAATGGAAGATTCAACCATTTTTGCAAGAGTTTTTTCCTATTCATTGGATTTTAAAACACTTCTATAGCATGGACTTTCAATTCAGATGTTCGCAATACCAACTGTTTCTCTTCCGTAGTACGGAAAAATAGTTGAATCTTTCTTTTGCACCCCCAGCACCCCGTCACCAGCCGTCACTGCCTCTCCTGTACAATTGACAAAAACGGAGATAGCAAATTTACTATTTAAGCCATCGATATTTCGCTGCTTGCTTTAGAAATAATCATTTGGTTTTTATTAAATCTTTTTTTCCCACTTGCAACAATGGAATATTCTGGAATTTTTTCTATAGCAATTTAAAATACCAGCTTAGTGTTACGGTTTTATTGTTTTACTGTTTTCGCCGAGCTCAATTGTTTTGCCGCCTGTCTTTTGTTTTGGAAATCGCAATTAACAAAAACTTTCTTCATTGAATTTAAAAACAATAAGCCACCAAATTTTGTATAGTAAATAACCTGGTAGCAGATTTACAAAATAGTCACGATTATGTATATTATTTTGTTATCTCTTCCTTTATTTATCTAATTAACCAGAATGTTAATATTGTTCAATTTTGTATACAATTTATTTTTTAACATGTCGTCTCCCTACTTGGAGCATATGGACTCCTTACAGAGTTTATCTCAACATGATTTTTCTACTGCTCTTTACTCAGTTGCTAAGCCTCTCTTTTTCGAATAGAGTAGGGATTGAAAGGGTAAGAGAACTAGTGGTTAGCTAATCGCTCTCGCTATGTGTGCCGCTTTTTTGGTAGCCTTCATTACCTTCGAACATAATCGATTTATCAACTGAAAAAATCTGCTGGGAATCGAACCCGGGCCGTCCGTCAAGGAAGCCAACGATGTAGACCACTGCACCACGAACCGGGTAAGTTTAATAGTATCAAAAATCTAATTAACAGCTATTGTATATATAATACCTACTAGTAAGTGGGCTTAATCCGACGATTTTTTTAATAATACCTGATGAAGATGTCGTAATATGAAACCCGGGTCGTTAGCGACGAAGATCATATAAAAGTTCAAAATTCGAACGAATTTGCAATTTGCTTTAAAATATGTGTGCAGTTGTTAACATCGTTGGCATACTTGATGGAGAATTTTAATCAACATTTAAAATAACTTTATATCAACTCATTAAATTATAAAATGTATGTAATTTAGATGTACAATAATGGCGTATATATCCAGAATAATCGGATTTATGTCTTATTTGTTATGTACCCTGGTCCCAATTGAAACCTTTGATACTCGGGCTCGGGCCCACGGGCTTACCCGAGCCCGTGCAAACCTCAATTTTGCCCGCACACTTTCAAATAGGTCTTTATTGCAGACCGTTATCTTGATTCTTTATACAAAACAATGAAATTTAGTCTAAAATGTTGTAAATCATTTTTATTATCCGAATAATTTCATATCTGTTTCAAAGGAAAACAAACCAATTTGGGGAGAGTTTGAATAAGGTTGTTTGGCTTTAGACCGACGGTTCAAATCACTGGCGGATCCAGAAATTGTCCCAGAGGGTGGCCATTCAATTTGAAAATAAACATGATACATAAAAAAAATATATACACTCAGCCCCTTTTTTTTGGACGGCATCGCTACTTTATTTAACGCGGTTTTTTTTATTTTTTGTTACAAAAGAAATGATTAATGATCCTGCGTTTAAAAAAGTGATGACCCCGAAAAAAATTGTGAGATTTAATTGATTCAGACATTAAAAACATAATATAAGACAATAATAGAGAAAAAATTGCAAATATTATAAAATAAAACTTCACAATTAGGATATAATTATGAATTTACACATGTTAAAGGAAAGGGTCGTAAAAAAATGAGAACTACAACACAATAAAAATCATTTGAAAATTAGCGTCATAATATTTTGACTGGAATAAATTCTCTTTAGGGGGGGCATTCCCCCCTTCCCCTTGGATCTGCCAATGGACCGACAGTTCAAATGGAGTTAGACCAATGGTTCTCATGAAAAATTGCACTGTGGCCGCATCGTAAACATAAGGGGTCCTATAAAAATGTCTGGTTGCCGCACCAAATTTTTGTTTTGAGTTTTTTGAGTTTGAGGTATGTCAAATGGAACACGATTGTCTATTTTCTATTGGTTTTAATTTTTACGAAAAATTCCGTTTTCATAGTCTTTTTTGTGAAATTTACTTGTAGAACCAAATTTTTGCTAATATCAATATTGTCTATGAAGTTGTTGGTGGCCGCACATGAGAACCACTGGGTTAGACGGTCTTGTGCTGGAATTAAAATTTGTTTATTGAAACATTGATGGAATAAAAATGCCACCCTTGTTCAGAATATGATGATGGCATGAGTAGAAATATTAAAGTTTCTTTATTTTTTAAAAGCACATAAACATAATGTCAACATCTTATTTGAATCGTTTGAATTTTGTACTTTTAGGGATTACATTTTTTTTTGCGGTTTTTTTTAAATAATTTCGTCAGATGCTTACGCGACTAGGTCTGGCTCAGTACTGTTCAAGCCTTCAAATCTCGCTTGTTCTTCAAAATGTAGCTATAAGTTTTTTTTACAATCTAAAGGAAAAAAATATGGAAATCGGTAAAGATTTCGAGGAAATTTTCGCAAATGAATGGAATTGTGAAGTGTGCGCGGATTTCTATTTCTGCGACTAAACATATAAAGGGTATTTCAATAGGGACGCAAAAAATATGTTACTTTGTCTTGCTGAGTAGATTATTCATTGTATAGTGGCCAAATTTGAGTCAACCAGTTTGGTAAATAATCGGCTAACACCTACCTGTACGTCATCAAAATACAATATCTTGTGAAAACATTGCTGCTGTGTGTGAAAGTGTACAGGAAAACCCAAGGCAGCTTATTTCTCGTCGTTCACAAGAACTTGGCTTTTCTGCGACTTCAACTTGGCGAATTTTGAATCGGGCCTTATGTCTGCACCCGTATAAAATCCAACTAACCAAGGAACTTCAGGTAAACGACCGCAGACAACGCCTGATTGGGTTCTGGAGCAGTTGGAAGTTTACCCAAATTTGTCAAAAAAGTCAACTTTAGCGACATGGCCCATTTTATAATGAATGGATATTGGCAGACATTTGATGCTATATTCCATATTAAATGCCGTAAAATATACTTACAAATTAAATTAAAATTTCGTCGAAATCTCACAAACAACTCACAAGCAAGATTTACCAATTCTTTGTCATACCTTGTTTTCATACTTAACTTTTGCATAAATACCACTGTTTTATTGTATTCCTTATCAGTTGATAATGCTCGCCATGAGCGAAACCGGTCCTGATGAAAAAATGTCATGTGGAAAAAGTACTAAAAATGTTTTATTATTTTTATTATATACATGTAATATGAAATGTAAATAAATGTATTTATATTATTTCATTAGTTTTCTCTATTTGGTTTTAACCAATGCTTTTTTAAATGATTATTTTTCAGAACTGATGAAAATATAATGAAATCAACGACGATAGTAAATTATTCCTCGAAATTTTCCCAATTAATTGAAATCTGACAAAAATAAATTCAAAACAAAATACAATGAACACGTTCAAATAATCTTCCACATGAAATATTCTACGCATCCCTAGTCATTCTGTTAAGCCCAATATATTTTTTTATTCGTGGAAATTTCAACAAATAATATTTTTCATTGTTTTTCAAAGTCAATGGAGTGTTCCAAAAGATTAAGGTAATTCCATTCACATTAGGCTTTATTTATGCGAGCTTCCCTTCTGGGAAAAAACAAAGACTGTATTTACTGAGAATGAAGGAAATTATTTCATTGTTCGTATAAAATTCAATTATAATATTTGTGGTTATGAAACAAAACAATTATTGATGCGTTCCATTTTTATTATAACGGCATTGTTTCATATTAAAAACTCTATGAGTAAAGTTGAAAATAATATCTCTTTGACAGTTTGACATCTAACTTTGTAAGGATTCTAACTGCTCTTGACACTGGTGGCGAAATACAGGATGCTGAACACATTCTCTGGAATTGTCCTTTAACGAACGGTGAAAGGGAAGAGATGCTCAAGGTGGTAAAAACCTTCTGTTGGACCCACGGAACATGCGGACTTGGTGGCAAGTATTCGGCCTTCATCAAATTTGCGGTGTCGTACGGAAATAGAGCGGATCTTTACGCATAGTCCCCCCGCTTAGCGATTCGGGATTAAATTCATTTCATTTGTTTTCAATTTAAATGGTAGTGAAAGTCAGCACACTTTAGTGCAAAGCCTCCAAGTTCTTGAGCTTATGCTCCTGGACAATCCCTGCGCTAAAAACTGAAACAGATACGCCTCACGCTGTTTAAGCCACGGGACACGTCTGCTAATACCATAACGTACGGCCGTGGCGGGTGGTGGTTGGGAAACGCATGCTCTTGACACTGTTTTGGGATATGAGCGTTTGAAGTTTCGATTGATAAAAATTCACTTGTAACAATGAGCAAGTAACAGTTTCACAACTCTTGATCGATGTTACTGGAGAAAGTAATACAAAAACTGTCAGTCTCTGTGGTCCAGTGGCAAGAGCTTTAAACAAACGATCAGGTGAGCCTGGATTCAAGTCCCAGCAAGGTCTACAGCTTTTTCAATTGAAAAATAGATCTTGGACATGGGTGTATGTCATTTTTCGTTGAATGCTCATGACTGATTCATAAAATTTCTCATCGATTTTATTTCGTATTACTTTCATATTTGAAATATTTGGTGCATTGGCATTTTCCAGCTCGACGCATTACTTTGAAAAGGTTCTAACTGCTCTTGACACTGTTTTGAGATATCAGCGTTTGAAGTTTCGATTGAATAAAATTCACTTGCACCAATGAGCATGTAAAAATGTTTCAAAATTACTTATTTTAGCTATATTTTTGCACAACTCTTGCCGAGAAATAATGGTTTTAAAGATCTAATGATGAAAATAATAATTTATTGATTGAGTAGGCATTTACTTGGTTGAACTCCATTATAATACGGAAAGAAAAATAACAATGTATTTTAGTTCTACATAAATTATTTTATATATTTGTTGATAGCTATTTCGGCTTTCGCCTTCGTCAGAACTATAATGATGACAATCCTTCGTCAGAAATAATAATGATGACAATCCTAGAACTTTGTCAAATAAATTTAGTAAAAAAATTGTGCAGATGCGGTAAAACATCTGGACTCCATTATTCAACCATAGATAATTCCGAAGTTCATATATATATGATTGAATGCGGTAAATACAAGATTTTCCGACCAAAATGTCATTTTAGGCAAAAATAACAGTTTCAAAGTAAGGGAACAACATAATATTTCCGATGTTCTCATACAATACCCATGAAAATAGAAATAAAACTGTATTCAACTTAAAAAATAAAGCACTAAAAGGGTTCTGCCTAAACGGTTAGATATTTCACACAAACTATTTTACCTCTGTCGAATTTATTTTCAGCCAAATATTCAAACATCACTGAACAATCTCTTGAATATAGAATATTTCATGTTGGCATCTTTTGTTTCAGTCAATATATCTTCTTGTCTAGCAATTGTAGAATAAAAGGATGCTTAACATACGTGTAGGTTGAAGATCACTTAACGCTTAGAATCCAGTATTGGAAATATATTATTTTCGTGCGAATTTTTCAAATAATGTAGTTTTAACAACAATGTTCTATATTTGAAATTTGAAGTTTTGTTTTTATTTTACAGGGAATACACTTTTAAAAATATGGCAACATTTTAAAGAAAAAGTCTTGTCTTTGGACTTTTTAAATTCGAATCGTTTCGTATATACTTAAATATCGATGGCTTAAAGAGTAAATTTGCTATCTCCGTTTTTGTCAATTGTGCAGGGAGGGTAAAAACTGATTATTTCGGTATTTTCAAACCGATCGAGAACATTTCAAATAGGAATTTCAAACTTATTTATTTGTATCACAGCTGAAAAACAACGAATGAATGACAGTCAACAGTACAAAATGGTGGAGTTGGATAATTAGCAGAGTAGGTTTTAGAACGACAATGGAGTTATCAAATTTACATAAAACGTTTTTCCGTTGCACTCAAATAAGTTACGGGACTTGCACATTGCATGATAGAGCAAGATGGCATTATTAAGTCATTTTCAGACAAAAGTGGAGTTAACAACATTACTCTTTAAGCCATCGTCATGTCTTTTGACTTTTTGAAATTCGAATCGTTTCAATTTTGTACATTTTCATGGGTTTTGTTACTAGCTGTTAATCGCCATCTTGAAGTTCAAGTTCATTAGTGCACTTGAGTGCCTGAAGATGTCGCGTCACTCGTGACAAAAAACGTCTGAATATACAAAACCGAAATTAATGTCGAGTCTAGCATGACATCGCATATGTAACGCGCAACTCCTGTGTGTTCGACCTTGTAAAAACTTGGTTGGAAAATTAAAATTATAGTAATAAGGTATTTTGTTCAACCACGCTAATTAATACGTAAACCCTTCGATATCAATAAATTGAGGACTTTCTGGAAGGGAAAAAGAAATATTAAAGAGTGCAAGGGGCTAAAAATCGAAATGGTCACTTGTAGCGTAACGACCGCCGGTTTACTACCCCTGCATAAAATTCTCTTTCGTTTGTTATAAATACTAAGAGATTTTGTACGCGCGGTATTTTATGGGATCAAGGCAGGGCCGGAGCGTCACAGGCAGCATTTGATTTATTTTTTATCGTAGCGTGCGTAAATCCAGGGCCGGATTGATTGATCGGACACCACAGTGTTAAAAATAAAGGTCACAAACACAAAGATCCTTCGGCGGATTGTCTAACTTCAGCTGGATGATTTTACTTGATTCCTGCAATTCGTAATTCGAATTTAACTAAAAAAACTTTTAAATTCAAAATACACAAATATTCTGTAATCTTTCAGATGATGGACTCAATCAAAAAAAATTTCATTTGACACATAATTCAAGATGGATGAAGACAGTGTTCCCGATTAATTAATTACTGATTTATACTTCTACGTATTAAAAAAACTAAACAAACCAAACCTAACCTAACCTAACCTTACCTAACCTAAACAAACCAAATATATAAAATTTAAAATAACTTTTAATTCTACGTATTGTGTTACTAACTATGACACGTGTTTCGCCTCTTTCAGAGGCATCTTCGGACTTACTATCGCAAAGTTTGCTTAAGTAATGAAGCAAGATTGATTCTAAAATTTTAAAATTATGATAGTTACAAAATGGAGTTTGGGATTTTTCCTTTTAAGTTAAGCAAGGAGGTGGTTAAGAAGGCGAAACACGTGTCACAGTTGGTAGCACAATACGTGGAATAAATTTTATATTAAAATGAACTTCCCAACGTTACCGCCGAAACCATCGAAAGAATTTAAAAAAACCAAACCTAACCTTACCTTACCTTACCTATACAAACCAAACCTAACCTTACCTTAACTTAACAAACCAATTACCTTACCCAAACATGACCAAAAATACAATTAAAAATTGCTTATCATTCAATTAAATTGCGAGTCATGGTACATCACAAAAGCACAGGGTAACCGTATACTGTGCTTCGAAAAACAGATGCTTGCGGCGAATATTAGGAGTACGGTGGTTTGACTTTGTCACGAACACGGACGTAAGAGAGCGGATAAACCAGCCCCTAATTACGTCCAAAATTAAAAGGCGACGATGGACCTGGCTTGGACATGTGTTGCGGATGCCCCAGGGGAGCCTGAATCCTGCCTGCCTCTTCTATCAACCTGATGGATCCCGACGCCGCGGAAGGCCTCTGATGACCATCCATAGGATGTACTCAGGGGAGCTAAGGGACGCCGGGATGACCTAAGAAGATGCGAGGAGGTTGGCGGGAGACAGAGAATCTTGGAGGCACCGTGTGGCGGCCATATGCTCCGAACAGAGAGCGGATATGAAAAAAAAAATCAATTAAATATATAATTTGATTATTCCACACATATTCCGGATAAGTGGTATTATTTTATTTGTGACAAGCTTGAATTATTTAAATACCAGAAAACATTGATAAAAGCTGCTATATTTATGTACATAAATTTAACTTTCACAATTACAGTGAAGTTTATAAACCGTTTTTTGTGGTGCTATTGTCAACGTAAACTTCACGGGTTCGGGTGCCAGTGTGAGCCACGATTTTTTAGTCGATTTATCAATTCTGTTCGAAGGCATACGTGTTGTGTAGCCACATATTTCTTTCGACTTATCCGAGACCAAAATGAGAATTCCACCATTCTTGAGAATGTTAAATTGAATGTCCCCGATAATTTTTTGAGGAATCGTGAACATGAGTTGTTTGTTCCTTCCAAGGAGTAGAACCAGTCTGCTAATGGGAATGCCACTGGGAAGCGCTTTAGTGTTTTTGACCGAAATTGCTTCGGATGTCGACATATTTCACATGGACGTGAGTGAGTTTAGACGAGTACTGTTTTTTATGTATTATAGATGATTTTGTCGGAACTCACTTGGTTGACTGCTTTGAAATTTTTCCTCTGTTTTTATGACTACAATGTTTTCATCTTGTTTTTAATTAATTTTTGATTTTTACTATCTATTTATAGATATGTAATGATATTTTTACAAATGCATGGCGCATTGGCGTCAGCTGTAATGCCATGATTTGTATTTTCTCAATAAATAAATAAAAAAAATCCTTCTCAGTAATCCAATCCTATAATCTGGGGGCATTACGACAGCATCTAGCCAACTAGTCACTATTATTCATTTAGCTAACTAGTCACTATTCTTCATCTAGCTAACTAGTCACTATTCTTCATCTAGCTAACTAGTCATTATTCTTCATCTAGCTAACTAGTCACTATTCTTCATCTAGCTAACTAGTCACTTTTCTTCATTTAGCTAACTAGTCACTATTTTTCATTTAGCTAACTAGTCACTATTCTTCATCTAGCTAACTAGTCACTTTTCTTAATTTAGCTAACTAGTCACTATTTTTCATATCTTTTCAATCCTTAGTAGCTCATTTGAGCAACTGATTAACAAGCAGTCCTCGTAGAAAAAAAACATATTTTGAGATAAATTCCGCAAGTGGTCTATATCAGTGGTTCTCACGGAAAATTTGGCTGTGGCCGCATCAGGAACATCAGTGGTCCTACGAAAATGTCTGGTGGCCGCACCAATTTTGTCAAAAATACCTAAGCATGTGTGTGTTACAGTTTTTGCGACCTAACAATTCTTAATGCACAATACAATGCATAAAAAATATTAAATTTTCAGTGTCTTTGTTGACGAATTAACAAAAACCCTTTCAATATTAACTATCAAGCTGTTGGTGGCCGCACATGAGAGCCACTGGTCTATATACTCCACATTGTGAGCGGACATTGTCAAAAAAAGCATTTTTTTTTCAGTGCTTTTTGTCTCGGGGCTGACGTTTACGCTGTATCAAACACCTGCGGCACACAAATGGTTAAGAAAAATACTTCAGACTCTGACAATTCGCATCGCTTCAATTGTTATAATCTCATTATCACATCAATAGGTCTATCGAGTATTTTTTTCAATATGTGAGTCTCTAGTCTCGCTCCGAGGTTTATGAAAGTCTTTTGAAAGGCCCAGGGTTGCCAGATTTCCAAAATCGCAGATTATTTCGAACGATCATAAAAAAACCGGGATTTTATTTATATTTATAAAATTGTATGTTAGTATATAAATACAGTGAAACCTCGATTCTACGTTTTTCAAGGGACCGAATAAAACAAACGTTAAATGCGGGAAACGATGAATGCGGGAAATTTTTATATATGAACTAAATGCCGGGACTATAGAAAATGAACGCAGCACGCGGGAAAACGTATAATGCTAGAACGTAATATCGGGGTTCCACTGTATGTATCCAGAAGAGAAAATATGCATCTACATATTGGAAACATTATGACAATGAATCGTAAACAATTGCACACTTGCAGTCTTATTTTTTTTCTACGGTTCGATTGGATGGGGTCGAATGTGCTTCTAATAAATATTCAACAAAAACGGTCAATCGTAATAATATTTGTGACGGGACCATAACTTTAAGACGATAAATTGAGGTTAATCCATAAAAAGGGAATCAATTAATGCAGGATTTTTTAGCATTGTTCTTATTGGCGTTTTTCGCCATCTTCTTCTACAGAAGACACAGATGCTCAGTAATTACCGGAAACATTATGACAATGAATCGTAAACAATTTCACACTTTCAGTCTCAGTTTTTTTCTACGAATCGATTGGAAGGGGTCGAATGTGCTTCTAAGAAATATTCATAAAAACGGTCAATCGTGATTATATTTGTGACGGGACCATAACTTTAAGGCGATAAATCGAGAAAATCGATAAATCGGGGAACGATTAATGCAGGATTTTTTAACATTGTTCTTATGGGTGTTTCACTGGGACTATACAAAATGAACGAACCACGCGGGTAAACGGTCAATGCGAAAACGTAAGATCGGGGTTCCATTGTAACATGTAACTTCTGTAGAACTAAAAAGCATTTTTTCACCGTGTTATTAGTATATAAGTCATTTAAAAAAGAAAATTTTTCGACAGATTCGGAGAGTAGCGTAGTGGAAATTCATTTTTTTTATTTTAAATAATGTTTGATATTTTTGTTGTTCCTGACTTTTCGTAACACAATCAGTGGAATAAATAAAGGCAACCAATCATTTGGTCAGTATGTAATTCGATAAAAAGTTCTGAAAATATATGAACGAGCCACTCAGGAAAACGGTTAATGCGAGAACGTAAGATCGTGGTTCCACTGTACTCGATTTGAAGTCTCTACTGGCAGCCCTGTTTGAAGCCCCTATATCAAGGCTTCCGGTACGCATTATACAAGGGGTGTAGGGAGGCAGTATATTTTTTATCGGAATTTCTCTTCCCTTCGCATCTTCCCTCAAACGCTCATCGCATATTATACCATCCACGCCACCAGATATTTTTCATGAGTGTGAAGAAATTTGCATTAGGGCTTGTTTTCTATGCGTCCACTTTTTTTCCATTGCGAAGTGAAAATGAGATTGCATTTATTTCGCTCCTTTTAAAAACAAATCAAATATCTATTGAAATTTCTTAAAAAACCAACGGATAGGATTGTATTTTTTTAACCATGTCCGCTCCCAACTTGGTGCATATGGAGTCCTCACGGAGTTTATCTCAACTTTTGTTTTTCTACGAGAACTTCTTGTTACTCAGTTGCTCAACCACACTTTTTTTAATAGAGTAGGGAGGATGTCATGCGTCGCTCTTTGGGATCGGAAAGGTGGAAAAATGATTTTTTTAACGACACAAACACCAGGGCTGTGGAGTCGGTCTAAAAAGTCCGACACCAGCATTTACCAAAACCACGACTCCAACATTGACCAAAAATACGACTCTGACTCCGACTAAAAAAGGTTAATATCGTCACTTTTCCCCTAATTTTCTTATTTATGTGTATTCAATTAAATATCAACCCTATCAATGCGGTCTTTTCAAAATTTCCGACTCCGAGTACGACTCCGGCCAAAACGCCGCGACGACTCCGACTCTTCAGCCCTGACAAACACCCCTTGCCTTCGAACAGAATCGATTAATCGACTGAAAAAATCTTCTAGTGCCAGGAATCGTCCGACACGGTAGTTACCCACGACGTTAACCACTGCACCGCGGACCGGGCCTGATTAAACTGTATAATCAATCCAAACTTCAAACGCTCATACGAAAACACTTAAAAACATTTCCAGCGGTATTTTCAGGCCTGTGGAGTCGGAGTCGGAGTCTTCGCGGCGCTTGTGCTGGATTTTGGAAAGATTGAACTTTTTATTTTTGCATATAATATGTCAAATTTGGCTATTGGCCGGTTTGGTTAGTTGATATATAATTGAATACACATAAATATGAATGGTAGAAAAAAACGTGACGAATTAAGCTTTGTTTTAGTCGGAGTCGGAGCCGTGTCTTTGGTAATCGCTGGAGTAGTAGTTATAATTTTTTTTTACCAACTCCACAGCCCTGGCATTTTTGGGAAAACTATGAAAAAATGTTGGGTATTAAAAGGGTTAAAATGATAACGATCAACAAAAACAAAAAGTAATTAATCTTGTCTTCTACTGGATAGAATTCAAATAATTTCAATTGATTCTATTAATAGGTAGAAGCAGAAATAGTACCGTACAAGATGAAACTTTTCATACATTTTCCCGGCGACATATTCAAAGTAATAATGAAGCGAACTGCTTTTGGCTAAGCCTATCCGCTTATTTGTAACCGGATGTTCGTAATCCGGACATAAGAAGATTGCCTCTGGAATCTGTGTCACTTACTAATCTTCTTCTATAGCTTCATCTCTATTCATGTCACCGTTTCACTACCCTTGGATGTGAGCAATTTTGCTGAAAACACCCCAGATGGATGGTGTTTTTTTACAGATCAATAAACGTCTAATCCTTTTTTCATTCAGTCTCATTTTCTTCAGGTCTTACGTGTATCTTACAAATGAAGTAAGATTTTTAAAAACAGTGAGAAAAATAGCAATGTATTTTAATCAGGGCTCACCTTCGACTCCGACTCTAACATTGACCAAGAACATGACTCTGGCAAGAGCCCCGGGACGACTCCGACCCGGACTCCATAGCCCTGCTTTCAAACGATTTATTTGTACCACCTCTGAAAAAGAACGAATGAATGACAGGTGACAATAGAAAATGGCGGATTTGGATAATTAGCAATGTAGGTTTTAGAACGAGAATGGAGTTATCAAATTTTCCTAAAACGTTTACGATGCACATTGCATGATACAACAAGATGGCATTATTATTAAGTCATTTTCAGCCGAAAGTGGAGTTGACAACATTAATCTTTCACCCATCGATATGGATAGTGTTTTTTACAGATCAATAACCGTCTAATCCTTTTTTTATTCAGTAGCATTTTCTTCAGGTCTAACATGTATCCTACAAGTGAAGTAAGATTATTAAAAACTCTCTGATATAGTGTTTATTTTTTCATAAAATAAAAGTACCGTAGAACGGGGTGAATAGTGACAAAAACAAGGATTGAACTTTAGCACAACTTTACTAAGTATCCAATTTTTTTTTTACCACATATTTAAATATAATTATTTACAATGACTATGATATGTTGGTCCGGTCCGTGGCGCAGTTTCAACGGTGTTAACTTACGTGCCAGACTACCGGGGTTCGATTCCCGGTACGAGCGGATTTTTTCAGTCACCATATCTGTTCAAAGGCATAGGTGTTGTTGAAAATCCCTTCACTCCTTTTCCGATCTCAAAGAGCGACGCATAGTGACAGCGATTAGCTAATCACTAGTCCTGTCTTAGTCCTCGTATCCTTTCCATCCATACTCTCTTCGAAAAAGAGAGGTTGAGCAACTGAGTATTAAGCAGTTCTCGTATAAAAACATATGTTGAGATAAACTCCGTGAGGAGTCCATATGCTCCAAGTTGGGAGCGGACATGGTCAAAAAAATAAAATAATATCTCTCGAATGACAAAACCAAACCAACTTAATGATTGGCCAAAATTGAAACAAACGTGTTTAAGTTCGATGCCTGTGCATCCTTACTTTTTGACTTTTTGAGTGATTCATTTATTTGCATTTGGCTTAACCATTCCCAATTGATTTTAAAATATCAGAATCTCAATAGTTAATAATTTTTTTAATGTTCATCTACAAATTAGTGGACGGAACTATGGAGAATTATTCGTTTGAAAGAAATTTTGTAATTTTGTGCTCATCCCATGGGCCAAATAAGTTTGGAACCTATGATCTATATAGTAAAAAAATTTTAAATTCCGCTTTGTAATTGAACATTTTAAAATATCAGATTTCTAGATTATTTCATTATTCCCCGAATTACTTTTTTCTATTCATGTACATATGTTGGAGGCTCAAGGTGAAGAGTCTAGCGCCTGGACACTGGACGGCACTTGTGGACACGACTACCAGGACGCAACCAAACGCTAATCACGCACTGTGGGAAGCCCTGGGAACCAAAAATGGGGCTATGAAAGAAATTTCCAGGGGGGCCGTGTGTAATTTTGTATCTCAAATGAGGGCCATGGGCAAAATAAGTTGGGGAACCTATGATCTATATAGTAAATTTCCATGTAGTGTTATAATGTTAAGATAATTCCACAAAAAACATAAAAAGTAAAAACGTGCTTGAACAAAAGTCCAATAGAAAATTTTCACCATTTTTAGACTTGGCTCACTTCACCTCTCAACGGCTCAAATAATATGTTAGCTGAGAACTAATAGGGCGTTTTTTTTGACACTAAATCAATCACTATTTCCCCTAATTACTTTTTTCTATTCATTTATGTAGTAAGCTTCCATGTAATGTTAGGATAATTCCACAAGAAAGCAAGAAGTAAAAACGTGATTGAACGTCCAGTAGAAAAGTTTCACTGCTTTGATTGAGTTGGCATTTACTTGGTAGAACTCCATTATAATACGGTGAGAAAAATAACAATGTATATTAATTCTCCATTAATTATTTTATATATTTGTTGATAGCTATTTCGGCTTATGCCCTCGTCAGAACTATCATTTTTAATCTTGGCTCCCTTCACCTCTCAGGGGCTCTTATAATATAATGTTAGTGATGAAATAAAAAAACCTACTTATTATTGTCTTCAGCTGTCGCTAAGGCTTTTCGGGATATGTAAGACTTCTCAAGTATTGTCCGTAAAGATGGTTTTGTAATTTACGATCCTGAGAGGCAATTTCAATATTTTTTATCACCCATTAAACTCGCAATAAAATTCGCGTTCTCCAGCTGTTATTATTTATGGAGGTTTTCATGCGAGAGAAAGAACTTGACACCGGTTTGAAATCAAGCCAAATGGCCTATTTGGTGATAAAAAATTAATTGGTTAATTTGAAAAATATGCAGAAAAAATAATTCAGATGACATTATAAACGCCTAACTGGCCTTCACGATATCTCTAGAACGGATTAACCGATTGCTTTGAAATTTTTATGGTAGATTAAAAACATGTTTTTTCATCCAGGATAATGAAAAAATTCTTAGCCGTTTTGATTTTACGTAACCAAATAGTCAAAAAAAACTTTTTTTTTCCAAAAATTTGTCAATCGTTTAATTTTTCACATTTTCAAAAGATCGTAGTTCAAACGCTTTTTACAGTTAAATAGATTAAAACGCCATTCGATTTCCGATAAGCTAATCAGTCGGTTGGATGGAGGCCGATTACAACCTTTTTTTCGACATGGGTGCGTTTGTGCGGTGTTTTTAGTCTGAAAATATTTTGACTTACTGTGAAAATGTCAATAAACATATGGTAAAATTTTTAAACTTTTACGTTTATAAGGTTCGTCAAAAAAATCCCAATAAAAGTTGAAAAAACTGGCCGTCACATGGGGGGACCCCCTTAATTCCATAAGCTATATCTTTATTTTTACGTGAGTTCTTCGGTGATAGCTTTATGGTGTGTAAAGTGGCGTGAAAATACATCTTAAAACTATATCATACAAATATTTTACTATGAACGTCGTTAGTGACAAAGACAAATCAGGGCTGTGGAGTCGGAGTCGTAGTCGTGGAGTCGGAATCGTCGCGGTGCTTTGGCCAGAGTCGGAAATTTTTAAAAGTTTGTACTTTTTATTTTTGCATATAATATGTCAAATTTGGCTATTGGCCGGATTGGTACAATACGTGTAATAACAGAGCTATCAATTTAATTTCGTATCAATTCTATTTGAAGGCATGGGTTTTTGTGTTGTTAAAAATCTTTTTAATTCTAATATTAACGTCTCTACCTGTCTGCCCTACGTAAGAAGCTCGACAGTCTTCACAAGAGAAACAATAAATACATATCTACCGCAATGACCTACGCGATCTTTACCGTGTAAATAAAAAGGGCTTTATATTCAAATGAAATTCCACAAAGTTACCGCCGAATCCATCGAAAGTATTAGTTGTCAAATATTAATGTCTCTACCTGTCTGCCCTACGTAAGAAGCTTGGCAGTCTTCACAAGAGAAGCAATAAATACCAATCTACCACAATGATTCTACGCGATCTTTACCGAGTAAATAAAAAGGGCTTTATATTCAAATGAACTTTCACAAAGTTACCGCTGAATCCATCGTAAGTATTAGTTTTCTAATATTAATGTCTCTACCTGTCTGCCCTACGTAAAAAGCTCGACAGTCTTCACAAGAGAAACAATAAATACCGTGTAAATAAAAAGGGCTTTATATTCAAATGAACTTCCACAAAGTTACCGCCGAATCCATCGAAAGTATTAGTTGTCAAATATTAATGTCTCTACCTGTCTGCCCTACGTAAGAAGCTTGGCAGTCTTTACAAGAGAAACAATAAATACCAATCTAACAAAATGATCCTACGCGATCTTTACCGAGTAAATAAAAAGGGCTTTATATACAAATGAACTTTCACAAAGTTACCGCCGAATCCATCGAAAGTATCCGGAATCTGTCAAAAGTAAACAATTGCAAGTTTATTTTTGTACGTAAAGTACGGCTCAATTACAGATGACAAGATTAAAAATCCCTTGTATCATTCCATCCAGTCTCCCCTATGATTATCAAACAAACGTGTATGATGAAAATGGCGACCGCATTTGAAATATTGCCGACCGCTTTCTACGAAATGTTTCATATTTATGATGTCGTACAACACACAAAGCAGGACTACTCAAATGCAGCACAAGCAGGGGCACTCAAATCTATTCACAAGCAGGGGCACTCAAATCAATTCATAAATACACAATGGTATTTTCAAATACGAAACGGTTTTAATCTGTATATATTATGCTGCTAAAAATTATTTCAGAATAGTTTTACCGCTTTCGTATATGTTTGTATTGGCTTGCATTTTTTTCATTTAGAAATAATCTCAGTCGATATTTAAAATATAAAATAACTTTGCTTATTTCACGTATTTTGTTACTAATTGTGACACGTGTTTCGCCCATTCCATGTACATCTTCGGACTATATATCGCAAACGTTGTTGGCTTGCGTGCCAGCCGCCCGTGTTCGATTCCCTGTACGAGCTGATTTCAGTCGATAAATCTGTTCAAAGGCACATCACAATTCTCCAAATTTAAAGAGTAATTATGAATACTCCAGGTAGTCGTTTTTTTGCCTTCGCCCAACTCGGGTGCTATCAATACCTTATCATTATACTTTATTTTAACGAACGTTATACGATTATTTATAAAAACTTTGAAATCTAGACCACTGTCGGCTTGCAAAAGCAACTGACAATTTCTTGTTTAATTAAGTATTTCGACTGAGGGTGCTTGATGGAATTTCAATATCAATTGAATTTTGTACTTTTCCATGAGTTTTGTCGCTAACGACCCGGGTTTCGCCTCTCAAAATTAAACGTGTGGTTTTCAAGAATTAAATGGTTGGCAAAGGTGGAGGTATCTTTTTTTAAGCTTTGACTCAGGCATTGATTAGTTACATACTAACAGGGGCGAGCTTAAACTATTTTATCAAGAAATCTTAGAGATTAATCGAGCTCAGCTCAACAGTTTGCCAATTTTGAACGAGCAACTTTATTTTCCTAATTCGCCATTGTTGTACCCTTTTAAATAATTGTCATTTATTTATAATTCAAGCACTTGCTATCATTAAATATCAATTCACTTACTATCATTAATATTAATTCAAAGGCTTGAAATCAATCAACTCATTAATAAGGGGTCGGATAAAACCCAAGATTTATTTTAAATATTCTTATGTTATTATCTGGTCATTATATTTTCAAAAATCCCCAATAATTATAACAAACCCACTTAATTCATTGAAACTTGTATTCATTTAAATTTCGCTAATTTACATTTTAATAACCTTTTAACTTAGTGATCTACTTATATTTTTGTATATAAACGATACAAACTGTTTACTACGCGTCAGTTTAAGTAAATACATCCGTGCACTTGGAATGCCTGAAGATGCCGAAAGGCGAAACCCGGGTCGTTAGCGACAAAACTCATGGAAAAGTACAAAATTCAAATTTCTTGTTTATTAAAATATATTTTTTAAATCATAATTTTGTTCATAATTCTTATATTACTGTACAACATTTCAGCCAAGTCAAAACAATCCGGATATCCGAATAGTTGATTTTTACGAATACTTATGATCCCTAGTATCGATATATTTACTCTTAATATTTTTCGAATCCCTCTAGAGCAGTGGCTCTCACGTAAAATTTGGCTGTGGCCGCATTAGGAACATCAGCGGTTCTACGAAAATGTCTGGTTGCCGCACCAAATTTCTTTTTTGTCAATAATACCTAAACATGTTTGTGTTTGAGTTTTTGCGAACTGAAAATTCTTGATGCACAATATAATGCATCCGAAATATAAAATTTCAGTGTCATTGTTGACAAATTAACTTGTAAAAACATATTTTTATTAAATGTCAATATAAACTAGCAAGCTGTTTGTGGCCGCAGCACAATGCTCTGGTGGCCGCACACGAGAACCACTGCTCTAGAGATATATGAAAATAAATAAAAAAAAAAACATCAACAGGAAACAATTCTTTCAATTTTATGCCAGCTATATATTTATAAAATATAAAATACATTCGTGTTTATCGTGAATTACTGTTTTCGGGGTGAGATTTATTGTGTAGTTCCGGCGGCCCCTGAATCCTTGGCACAGAAGGGGTTGAAAATGTGAAATGTCGCGTTATCAAAAAGTGTCAGACCAGACTGGTTAAATTTCTTCGTCGACACTGAAATATATATTTTATATTAAACTAGCCGATACCCACCAAGCGTTGCAATGCCACCCAAAGAAAGAATGTGCTTGATGGAATTTCAATATCAAATTTGAATTGTTTGAATTTTGTACTTTTCCATGAGTTTTGTCGCTAACTCGTCAGCTCAAGTACATCCGTGCACTTGAAATGCCTGAAGATGCCGAAAGGCGAAACCCGGGTTCTTTTCCATGCGTTTTGTCGCTAACGACCCGGGTTTCGTCTTTCGGCATCTTCAGGCATTTCAAGTGCACGCATGTACTTGAACTGGCGCGTAGTAAGCAGTTATTAATGTTTCTTGTTATGAATTTAGGGATCCCGTTATTTTTTAAACAACTATTATTAAACCATCATTTTTGGCTAACAACAAGTAACATCAACACTAATTTACTGTGGAGTTCAGTCAATCTTGCCGTACTAGCAATGTTGATATAATTAAGTATTTCGACTGAGGGTGCTTGATGGAATTTCAATATCAAATTTTCATTGTTTGAATTTTGTACTTTTCCAAATAATTTCGATTTAATTTCACTAACATTGATCGGTATCGATGACATTTGCCGTTTGACGTTTGCTGTTTGTGCTTTGCCGATTGTCTATGGTACGACACACGCGCCACCTACTGAAAGTTAATTGTGCTATGCCTATAACCTTTGCGCAGGTGCAACAGTAAGTTGTCAAAATGAACGGTATGGCAGCGCATAAAATATGAAAAAACATTGATTTTTATATAAAAGACCTACTGTAGGCTCAATTTACTTTGCCGAAAACCTCCGCGCAAGTGCAAGCAATAAGTTGACAAAGTTTTATCGCAATCGGGCGAACGGTATGGCAACGCATATAATACGAACAAACGAACATTGATTTTATTTATTGATTGAGTAAGCATTTACTTGGTAGAACTCCATTATAAAACGGTAAAAAAAAATAACAATGTATTTTAGTTCTACATAAATTATTTTATATATTTGTTGATAGCGATTTCGGCTTACGCTTTTGTCTTACGTATTGATTTTATTGATTGAATATATTACAATGATTTTTTTTGTTCTTGATTGGTTTATTCCAGGGCTGTGGAGCCGTCAAAAAAATACGACTCCGATTCGAACATGGGCAATTGGACTCCGACTCCGACTAAAAAAAAGTTTAATTTTGTCACGTTTTATTTCCTACCTTTCCTATTTATGTATATTACATTCAGTGACGGCTGGTGACAGGGTGTTGGGGGGTGCAAAAGGAAGATTCAACTATTTTGCGTACTACGGAAGAGAAACAGTTGGTATTGCGAACATCTGAATTGAAAGTCCATGCTATAGAAGTGTTTTAAAATCCAATAAATAGGAAAGAACTCTTGCAAAAACGGTTGAATCTTCCATTGCACCCCCCAACACCCCGTCGCCAGCCGTCACTGATTACATTACATATTGATACCGCCTCATATTTCAGGACATCAGCACTCTCTCGAACGATCTATTTTTCACCTCAGTCAGGAAGTAAATTCATTCTAATCATACTCTATATTGAAATCTATAGCGATTCGATATAGAGTAATTTTAACATTTGTAAAAGAGACATTTCGGCGCGGCGTCTCCGAATAGGTATTGCGACCAACGCCTCGCTCTAAATGTCTCTGTCTCTTTCACGCCCTGACTCCGCTGGACCGAAAAAAATGGGACGGCGAACGCATCTCTAGCGGGGAGGCTGCGCCGTTCAGATAACGACCAGGGAGACATCATCCGCTAAGAACGGATGGTAAGGGCCATATAAGAACCTGTTTTATTGCCATTTAGTTAGTCAAAGTTGCAGAGAGATTGGAGAGCCTTCAGTGAGCACTAGCCAGATAAATCATACTGTGGGTCGAGGAAACTCCCCAACGTGTAAGTCCTGGGAGTCGCCTTCAAGCTGCTAATCATCTCTCTAAGACTTCTTACAATTCAAAATTTTGAAATCACCTTTTTAAACGCGAGAAGGTAATCGTAATCGTAATCTTGCTACATTTAACTAACTTCTGTGTCTTATAAATCGTGTAAATTCTGTGTGTTATTGTCTTAACTTTAAACTCTGCGAGTAATTTGCTTTTGTTAACTAAATAAATTGTGCGAGTGCTAATCGCACTTGTCTACCCTTTGAGATCTTCTTACTTCAGAGCATTCTATTTTCTCCTACTCCGAGTCCAAATTTCCCTCTTCCCGAGTGTCGGATCGGAGGCTCCCTCTCATATAACGAGAGAGCCGAGATCGAGGTCGTCTCAATATCAACCAACCAATCCGGTCAATAGCCAAATTTTACATAAAATTGCAATTTTTCCGAATCCGAAAACGGCCAAAAATCCTCGACTCCCGAAACCAGCCCTGGTATATTCTAATAACTTAAACCACAGGTTCCCAACCTATGGGTCGCAACGAGGTTTCTGTAGAGTCACCAACTTATACAGTGCAGTGGAACCCCGATCTTACGTTCTCGCATTATACGTTTTCCCGCGTGGTACGTTCATTTTCTATAGTCCCGGCATTTATTTCATGTTGAGAAGACCTTTATTCCGGCTCCCTCGTAAATCGAGAAGGAGCCTCCTATCCGACACTCAGGAAGAGGGATTTTGGGGACGGAGTAGGAGAAGCATGGCACTCTTATAAATAAAAGACGATCTCAAAGCGTTATGTGGGTGCGGCGGTTAGCATCCATTCTTTAACTGTTTAGGATTTACACAGACGTTATACAACACACAAATATTACGATAGCGAAGAAGATATCAGGAATTTGACTCGAATTTAATTCTTAGGGAGAGGATTAGGCGCGTGCATTCTCAATGCAGTCCAATCTCTCACTGCTGTATGAAAACAAACGGTTACTTTAGTAAGAAAAACAATGGCCATTTCAAAAATCGTTAACACGTGCGCCCGCCGATAGGGATTATTTATCGCCTAACGAACTTTTTATTAAGCACATGCATTGTCGGGCGTCAAGCGAGATAAGCAATTTTATTTATGGGTTATTGCACTTAATATGAGATACCGTGCACTCGAAGTGACACAGCCAGAGACATTTGGGAGCGAGCCGCCCGTATTACAAGAATGAATTTATTTCCTGATATCTTAAACTCATTGACTGAGGCGAACAAAAGATCGTTCGAGAGAGTGCTGATGTCCTACCGTACTAGGAGGTGTCAATATATAAAACTTTCCCGCATTCATCGTTTGTTTTATACGGTCCCTTGAAAAACGTAGAATCGGGGTTTCACTGTATACTAAAAAAATATTCACTATAATGCATTTTCGTCGTTTTTTTTTTAATTATCTTGTTAAAAATTCCTTTTTCAATTGCATCGGGGTCGCAGGTCATATGGCTTTTATAAAAAGAGGTCGCCACCCGAAATAAAGGTTGGGAATCTATGGCAATATATATTTATAAAATTACGATTGAAAAAGAAATAGCACATCGTACGATGAATTAAAAGTGGAATTATTTGTCACACACATTCAAGTGCTTCAAAATTTGTTTGAAGAGAGATTTCTATAGTTTACGACAGGCATGGGCAACCTTTCTTAGGTCTGGGCTCAAATTATCATTTTGTCTCCGAGTGAAGGGCCGGACCAAATTATGAAATATAAAAAAGTAATATTTAATTCAATAAAACACAATGTTACTAGTTATATATTTTTTTATTTACCTCCATAAGAATTATATGTGATGTTTGTGTGAGCTGATGGACTAGGAAAATGGTTTTTAAAAATTATTATCCCTCTCTGGAACTATTAATTTCTTTCTTATTTACTTTGCTGAGATGAAACAGGGCCGGATAAAATAGAACGGAGGGCCGGATCCGGCCCGCGGGCCAGTGTTTGCCCATGTATGGTTTACGACTATCTAAACAATGGTCTTCTTTATTGTCAATCCCTTGATATTGAAAACAATATAAATAGCTTCATGTTTTGCAGATTGTGTTCAAGTAAAGGTACAACAAGAAAAAATTGACTCTGTTCGAGTTCTCATTTTATTCAAAAAAAGAGAGACATTCGCTTCAACTGAGAAACAAAGCAAATTTTCATTGTTTTAAACATTCTCGAAAAAAAAACATATGTTGAAATAAAGGCCACAACGTGTCCACATGCTCCACGCTGGGAGCGGACATCATTGTTGTTTTATAATATCGTTACCCCGTGTCTTAGGTAGGCGAGACAAAGCGCTGCGGTGACGTGTAAAAACCAATTAATTTTAAACGTAGCGGACTAAAGGTCGTATGTGCCATCGCTCGGCCAAATTATTTTAATATTTGTTGAGCTATTTGGCTTACCGTCTTGAGTATTTTTTATTGATTGAATATATTACAATGATTTTTTTTGTTTGATTGGCACCATTCAAAAAAAATACGACTCCGATTCGAACATTGGCGATTTGACCATGGGCAAAAAAAGTTTAATTTTTACGACATATGCCGTCCTTACCGGATCGCGTCGCCCACATATGACACTTGCATGGGCGAGGACCGTTTGATATTTTAAAACTCTGCCGCTTTTAAAGCGCGCCGGATCGCTTCGCCCGCCTAAGACGACCCGTTAGAAAAAAAGGTGACGCCCGCCGTCTCACATTTTTTTTAATGCTCTCTCGGATAAAATTACGTTGGGGACTCCTGGATTAGACATTAGACCCACGAAATAGTATATTGATAAAAGTCAGCAAGATTATATTATAAAAATATTAAAAATATTACAGTCTGTCTGGCCAAAAACCCATCATATTAAACGACATCTATGGGCATAATAGATTCGGTTGTGAACTTGGCTAATTTGTCACGTGACGCGGAAGCAGTCAGCCCATTGGTTCCGGTGCCGTGCATCCATTTTGTCTTTCACTTTGCGCCATTTTGTTCAACGGTACATTATAACTACGTATTAAGCTATCCGTGCGTATAAAAACATTATGTAATCGACTTAATTATAAGTGGAATGAGAACCAGATATCATGTAACATACATAATGAGAACGATTTCTATTTTTATTTTAACCATGTCCACTCCTAATGTGAAGCATATAGACCAGTAGTTCTGACGGAAAATTGCACTGTGGCCGTATCGTTAACAAAAGCGGTCCCATGGAAATGTCTGTGCAAATGTTTGAGGTATTTCAAATAGACCTGAACATGTTTTTCAAGTTTGTGAGTCATGTTTTCAGAGTCTTTGTTGACAAATTCACTTGTAAAACAACATTTTTCAAAATATCAATCTTTTTTTATGACGCTCTGGTGACCGCACATGAGAACCACTGATATAGACTCCTCACTGCGTTTATCACAACAACTGTATTTTACGGGAACAGCTTGTTAATCAGTTTCGCAACATCGCTTTTTCGAAGAGAGAATTGATTTAAAAGATAAGAGGACTAGGACAGGACTAGTGGTTAGCTAATCGCTATCGCTACGCACCGTTTTTTTGAGATCGGAAGGGGATGGGATGTTTAGCAACACAAACACCCATACCTTAGAACAGGGTCTGAAAAAATCTGCTCGCACAGGGACTCGAGTTCGGAAGGTCCGTCACGGAAGAAAATAATATTTGACAGTACAGCTAATGCCAATGCGCCAGATATTTTTAATTGTGAAAGTCATACGAGATTAACTCGATGACAAATAATGAATAATAAGCGATAAATTACATACACCCAGCCCAATATCTCTTTTTCAATTGAAAAAATCTGACCTTACCGGGAATTGCACCCGGGCCCACCTGATCGCTAGGACAAAGCTCTTGCCACTAGACCACAGGGACCGATATATACATAATATATGTATTAGAGGTCTGCACGGGCTCGGGTTTGGCCCGCAGGCCTTACTCGGCGGGCCGGGTAACGAGGGTTTGGATTGGCCCAGTCACACAAAAAATATAACAAAAATCGGGCTATTTCCGAATGAGCTCACAATTATCTAAATTTGATACTATAGTAAACTTCACGTACTCGTTACAATCATCTTTTCGATGACTTGTTCGTTATTTAAAAACCTTAATTTACCTTACGAACACATCCATTCGATAGAACAACACGCATTGTTAGATATTTTAAAGTATTTTAGAGTAAATGTATTTTGCAAAACTGCGTCATATTTAATTATTTTTAATTTTTATTAGAATTGTCGAAAAAAAAATCGGGTTTTTTTCGGGCAAGGATGAAAAATTTCCGGCTCGGGTCGGATTCGGGTAAGATTTTGGAAATGAGCTTCGGACTCGGGCCGGGCCTGGTTGGAGGTTTTCGGGCTCGGGCCGGGTAGTTTTAAAATTTCGGCCCGTGCAGACCTCTAATATGTATACTGTATTTATGGTATCGTAAGTAAAAACACTTTTGCCATATTTACGAAAATGAAATATGTCAATCAATCATTCAATCAAATTTCGCGTTGAAAATAATATCGAATACAATGTGCTGTTTTTTCATCCCCTACGCCTCTACGCCTCTACGCCTCTACGCCTTCTACGCCTTCTACGCATCGTAGGAGCACTTATAACTTTCAATACTTATTTTAACATGACACTGCTTTCGGCATTAAGACTTAAGTACTTCTTTAGGGTGTATTGTGCGTATATCACGAGGCTTCTTGACACGTTATACTTACAATCAATGGCGGTCGGTGTCAACAATATCAGGGAGTGCATAAAAGTTGAATCACTTTCATTCATTCGCGAATATTTCCTCGAAAACTTTACCGATTTTAATTGTCTTTCTTTCTGTATGTTGACCGACTGTTCTAAAGTTCTAAATAAAATTAGGTTATGTGTCAAACAATGAGACATCGCAAAAAGAAAATTGGATATGAAGAATTCTATATCGCTTTTTTTTCATTTTTTTTACCATGTCCGTTCCTAACTTATGGACTCCTGGCGGAGTTTATCTCAAAATATGTTTTTTTTTTCTACGAGAACTGCTTTTCAGTTGCTCAAACTCTCTTTGTCGAAGAGATTACGGTTTGGAAAGGATACGAGGATTAGTGGTTAGCTAATCGCTGTCACTATACGTCGCTCTTTGGTATAGGAAATGTGGGAAGGGAATTTTAGCAACACAAACACCCATTACCTCTAAACAGCGTCGATTTATCATCTGAATCTGCTCATACGGGGAATCGAACCCGGGCGGTCCGACACAGTAGCCAACGACGTTGTCCACCACATTTAATAACTTATTACCATATAAAATTAGGATGATAGAACAGAAAAGAAGATGTATTGTGTACCCTGTCTACGACAGTATATATAGATAAGTAAATGTATGCTTAAACATAATTCTGACGATGGTGTAAGCCGAAATAGCTATCAACATAAAGGGTCTTTTTATAAGGACGCTTAATTTTGAAATATAAATAAAACAAGTTGTTTGTGAGATTACGACTAAATTTTAATTTCATTTGTAAGTATATTTTACGGCATTAAATATGGAATATAGCATCAAATGTCTGCCAATATCCATTCATTATAAAATGGGCCATGTCGCTAAAGTTGACTTTTTTGACAAATTTGGGTAAACTTCCAACTGCTCCGGAACCCAATCAGGCGTTGTCTGCGGTCGTTTACCTGAAGTTCCTCGGTTAGTTGGATTTTATACGGGTGCAGACATAAGGCCCGATTCAAAATTCGCCAAGCTGAAGTCGCAGAAAAGCCAAGTTCTAGTGAACGACGAGAAATAAGCTGCCTTGGGTTTTCCTGTACACTTTCACACACAGCAGCAATGTTTTCACCAGATATTGTATTTTGATGACGTACAGGTTTACCAAACTGGTTGACTCAAATTTGGCCACTAAACAATGAATAATCTACTCAGCAGGACAAAGTAACATATTTTGAGCGTCCCTATTGAAAACCCTTTAAATATAAAATAATTTCATTTTCATTTTGCACTAAATAAGTGGGGTAAGGTGAGAAAAAAAACATGGTTTCTTCTATTTTTTTTATTTATATAGTTGAATATTTTTCAATAATATAGTATTTATTTTGTCATAAATAATCAATATAAAAAGTACTTTGTTATACAGTTCCAAAATTTTGTTGATTTAGAATATATTTCCAAACGTTTTCTTTTTCCATTTATTCAGCATCCGTGAAATAAAAAAACACTTCACATAGAACTATTTCTTCATTTCTAACATTTAAATATTTACTTAAATAATAATAATTCTATCGAGTATGGTTAATTTGGTATATTATGCATTAAATTCACTTCCAAATGGACACTTCAAATTTCATCAGAATTCATAAACAATGAAAATAAAAAATATACAGAAGTAGAAATTATTATTATAAGAATAATTCCAAAATACTGATTCTTTTAAACAGCCTTGAAATCATAGATTGGGTGTTGTCATTTATGTCACAAAACATCAAAAATAAGATATGAATGCCAATCGATATATTGTCGAAACATAATTTAACCTTTTAAACGCCAAGCCAATCCTTTTTTCAATAAAAATGCCACGTAACATACCCAGAAAAAGCATTTTAAGCACGACTTATTTTTGGCTTTCAAAGAATGGTTAAAAAAATATATCAAAATTGTAAGATTTAAAAAATGTTTCCAGGGATATTTACGTTAATAAGGTGCAAGCCCTAGTGATATCTGTTAGCTTAACCTCAAATAAAATAAAAACGGCTAAACATATCGATATTTTAACAATCACATTGCCTTTAATAGTCGTATCTGCATTAGGTTTCATTGAAAAATACGATATTTATTCATAAATAAACACGTAGTGGCGTTTGCGTGCCTGCACGTTGTGGCGTATGAACGGTTTAAGACACATATTTTTACCATGTAGAATGTGTGGAATTTTTTGAACCTTGTTTTGGCTGGTAACCGGACAAAACAGAACGTGACTTTTCAGAACATTAGAGGTTAGGTAAGGTTAGGTTAGGTTTTTGTCATGTTTTGGAAAGTCACGTTCTGTTTTGTCATGGAACCGTTTTGGCTGTATCTCAAAATGACAATTTATGACATACCAACTAAAGTATAATACCTTATTTAACATTCAACGAATAAAAAAAACTGTTTCCATGCTAAACAGCTGTCTTTTGTTTTACACGACTGACAGTTAAAATTCTGATAAAATTTAAAAATAACATTCGGTAAATTTCAATGAGTACATTAAAATCTATTGCATTTCCGACTCCGCCATTTTATATTACAATGAAATTTGCACAAAATGGCGGGCCAGTGTAACACGAAAGGTTAAGTTGAATTAAAATCAAGTACAACAGTATTGCCAGGCGATAAGTTTAATTACATTTTGTTGCGTTTTAGAGACAGAAAACAAACAAATCATTAATTTTTGTCGTGTTTTAGAGTCAATTTGCATTTAAGTTGTTTAGTATCAAAATTAGAACTATCCAATTTTCGACTTTTCGATAAAAACACGAAAAATGTTTTGTTGGCTTTTTCGAGCTATATTTACATGTTTCGATGAAAGCGCATACTGGTAGTCAATACTATTTTGACGTAAAATTCAACATGGCCGCCGAGCCAGTGTTCCCCTTTTGATAAATTGAAAGTAACTCATTATTGTTAATTATAAATATATGTAAATAGGTTAGGTTAGGTTAGTTTTGATAGATTATAACAATATTAAGGTAAGTTAATAACTCATACTTTTTTCAACTCACTGGCTCGTCAGCCATGTTGGATTTTACGTCAAAATAGTATTGACGGCCATTATGCGCTTTTACCTATTTTTCAATTTCAATTTAAAAAAAACAGTCCATAAAAGCATGAAACTTAAATTTGTATGAGCGGCCACATTGCAAAATAACTCAATGTGATTGGTCAAAAGTATGATTGACCAAACCTTTCTACTTTTGTTTCCAAAGTCGTGAACCGTTCTGATTTTGATACCAACCATAATTTTCTTTCATCACATGTACATGATTTTTATACACATATTTTATTGCTAGCAATACACTATGCCCAGAAGAATAATGCGACGACATTAGTTCAGTTTCGAAAAACATGGGACAGTTCTACTTTTGATACTAAGCGACTCATTTTATGAATTTTTGACACAGTGTAACTGCCTTCGTTGATTTAGAAAAAATACATTTTACTTGGCCCCTTAGAATAAAAGAAACGTATCTCAATTTTTGCCAGTTTTGAATCATGAATGCCACTAGATACAAAATAGTATGTTACGTTATGTGTCAAAGAGACATCAATGGGAGAAGTGGATACAAAGATATTTCGATACGTATTAAAAATCACTCTCTTGTTCGTAGCTTCACTAAATCTTAAAACAGTGATGCACAAGCTTTTTCCGAGAAGGGCCAGATAATTAAATTCTCAGGTAGATGGTCAAGGGCCACATGGTTAAAACTGATTAAATTATCGATATTTTTATTGTAAATAAATATGAACATTTGGTAAATTATGGATATATGGTCACGGGACAGAATTTTTGTAAAGATTTATGAAAAATAAGCACATGAAATGAATGTAAGGCTTACGATTTTTTTTGAAATGTTTCGTCTTTATATTTTAAATTTATTATAATAGAAGATCCTAAAGAATACTTCGCAATAAGTATGAAATCGAGTTTTAATTTACAGGAGCAAAAATGCAACCACAAACTACACAAATAATAATATTATACAGATAGAGACAGTCACATAAGTTTATTATTTGTTTAAAATAAAAAAAATAATTTTATTATAGGCTAATATTAAAAAACAAATTCTTCTTTCAGAACTCATACAATAATCAGTAATATTCTTCAGATTTAATCATTTTGATTCCACATTTTATAATAATCCACAAGAACTCAAAGAGCAAAGTCAAAACATTAAATTATAAGCCAGTTAATATGAATTTTTTGAGCTTTGCTCGAGAGGATTGGGATTCTGTCCCGTGACCATATATTCATAATTACCGAAAATTTTACTGTTTTATGCTGTTCTTCCATCATCCAGAAAAAGTTCTGAATAAAAAGGGTGATTGATATTTGTCATTGCGGGCCGCATGGCATGTCATTGAGGGCCGCAGGTTATGCATCACTGTCTTAAAACAACACATCAGAATAAACAACTATTTTGTATTTAACAAAGAAATCAGAAAGCCTTTAAATATAATAATAGTGAAAAGGCAATTTTTATCCGTTAAAAAATAGTTAAAACTGATTACTAGTGAACTGTGTTTTTGGCTCTCTTGAAAAGTAGAGAAAAATGAGTTAGGTTTCTCTGTCACTAATGGGCCATATTGGAAAAGAATATAAAAATGACAACTCCCACATAAATATAAACAGAAAGAATTGAAAAGTACAAAAAAAAACATTTTCCTATTTTTTTTAAATCAACATGACATTTCTTTCCAGTGCCATGAAATGGGTAAGATAATATTAGAGCATTATTATTTTACATATCAGATCTTTATCAATACATTCTTAACCCTTTTAATCCTGCAAATATATGCCAAGAATCCCAGAGGCTGAGATAAATAATAGAATAAGAAGGCAAAAACATGCCTCGGTATTTTTTGTGAGCACTTTCCAAAATTTACTGGGATACAAAGGGTCAAGTAAAAAAAAATGTATTCGATTACAATTCCAATAGTTATTAAAAAGATAATTTATTTTGTTTCTATCCAATGTAAACAATCAAAAATTCGTGAGAGTTCACTGGATATTAAAAAAATGTATAAAATTGATGTATTTTAAGATTTAGTTAAATCTTAAAATTATTTAACTATCATATTATCAGTTTAGTTTAGTGTTAAAAAGTGTAGAATTTTAAATTAGACTTAAATAAATATTAAATTCGTGTTGAGCATATGTTATTACTTTGTGAAAAATGGTTAGTACATTTCCTTACAAGAGAGTACACTTGGGCCTCGTATAACACGGTTATATTGTTCCACAAAACGTCGGTTATACAAAATTTGGGTTTGCGTTCCAAAAAAAATATCGGATTACATATTTACTTACAAGCAGTGGCGGCTGGTGACAAGAGTATTAGGGAGTACAAAAAAAGATTCAACTATTTTTGCAAGAGTTCTTTCCTATTCATTGGATTTAAAACACTTCTATAACATGGACTTTCAATTAAGATGTTCGCAATACCAACGGAGTGCCAGTCTTATGAATATTTGGCTGTCCGTAGTACGGAAAAATAGTTGAATCTTTTTTTGTACTTCCTAATACTCTGTCGCCAGCCGCCACTGCTTACAAGGTTCCAAAATATTACGTAATTCCCTCATGAATTTCGAACTCTTTTCCATTATAAGATCATTTTCAATAAAAAAAAAAAAAAATTTAATAGCCAATTCTAGGCCGTCATTTATTGTTTTTAATGTGAAACATGTAGCTTATTCGCTGCAACTGCTTTCTGAGTCAGTAATTGTGGTAGGTTCATCCAACATTTCGAATAATTCTTCTTCGTTCAACGTACGATCCTCCAATATTTCCTTGAAGTCATGAATATCAATGTCATAAAAACCTTCTCCACGAAAAAATTTTATTGAAATTTTGTTTTTCCTTAAGCCTTGTTATATAAAGCGTGTTTTATAAAAATATGTCACAATTTATACATCCGTGTTGTATAAAACCGTATTATACGAGGCCCAAGTGTAATATCTTTTTTAATTTTTCACAAAAGCTATACACTATACATGACTCAAAAATTTTTGAATAAATTTACATGAAATAAGTTTTGTTACATTGTTTTCTAATTGACTGACATGCACACTTTGACACACATTGTTTTTTTGATTATGTCAAAAATACATTAAATCTATTTACACAGGTATTGTTTTAAATGTCCCTGAAGACTTAACGTTAAGTCTTACTTCCCGATGATGTTAAGCAAACAATTTATGATAGAGGAAGCATCCGTGGCCAGAAGAGGAATATTTTTATAGCTACATCAACGCAACAGTGCGACAATCTGAAAATCATATACTGTAAAACGGGGTGAATAGAGACAAAAACAAGGATTGAACTTTAGCACAACTTTACTAAATATCCAATGTATTTTTTACTGTTTATATATAATTCTTTACAAGTCTAGATAGACAACTTTACAGTATAACAAAAACTGTATTAAATGGAGATGTGAGATATAGCAATGTTATTTTTGTTTCAAATTTTGATGCTTTATAAATACACCCAATCCTTTTTTTACGCGATACATTGATATCAAAGAGTGGCCGCATATAATTTACCGAAAACATTCAAAATAAAGTGCATTTTGAAATTGTAAAAAAATCTATTGTGTTTAAACAAGTTTCAGATCAGAGTCATCAATTACATCACATGATTTTGCGCAGGGTCATCACTCGCAATTATTTCTGTAAAATAAAATTTTGCAAAACAAATCGCAGAACGGGTAAATCGCGTAAAAAAAGCCGTCAAAAAAAATCGCGTAAAAAGAGAACTAGGTGTATGCCGCCCTTAAATTCTTTTATTAAAATTGTCTCACAGCGGGATTCCTCTAAATAAATTATATGTTTGGAAGTTTCTTTCATTGTTGTTGACATATATGTTGGTAGAGACACAGTCAAGATGATATTCATTACAACTAGATCTTTAAGCTAGGCATAAGAACATCATTAATAATTACAGTGTTGTGATTTGTGATTGAGGTAAAAATTCTAATATTCTACAAACTTCAAATATAAAATACTACTTAATCTTTCCACTTCACATCCACGGAATTAGAAAATTTACAGTGCCCAAATTATATGGAGACTTATCCTGTAAAAATTATTGAGGTACCGTAAAACGGGGTGAATAGAGACACTTTTTACCCTTCACGATTTTTATCTTCATGAGCGCCACATAATTCAAATATAAATGGGTTGAAACTTGTTTCTATGGTCCTACTACACATTCATGATAATATTTTTCAAATATTCACTATCGTTATTAAGACACAGTCAATTTTGTTTGATGTCTCTATTCACATTGAATTGGGGTGAATAGAGACAAAACAACAGATTGTAATGATTGGAATATATGAACCACTATTTTATATGAGTATCTTCACTTCGTTTTACGGTACTTTTTAACCAAAAGAAATTTATAAATGGTCAAAAAGTAAGGATGCACAGGCATCGGACTTAAACACGTTTGTTTCAATTTTGGCCAATCATTTAGTTGGTTTGGTTTTGTTATTCGAGAAATAGTATTCCATATCCGCTCCCTATTTGGAGCATATGGCCGCCACACGGTGCCACCAAGATTCTCTATCTCCTGCCAACCTTCTTGCATCTTCCCAGGTCATCCCGGCGTCCCGGAGGTCCCCTGAGTACATCCTATGGATGGTCATCAGAGGCATCCGCGGCGTCGGGATCCATCAGGTTGATAAAAGAGGCAGGCAGGATTCAGGCTCCCCTAAATTATATATAAATAGTAAAAAATACATTGGATACTTTGTAAAGTTGTGTTCAATTCTTGTTTTCGTCTCTATTAACCCCCAGTCTCTATTCGCCCCGTTTTACGGTATGTATTTACAAAACAATTGTACAATATTAAATCGTGTTTATATTCTTCTAGACGCAGGATTGTCATTTCGTACATCCTCCATTTTAAATCTACACTAACACTAATGCTGACATTAAAACTGCGCACGTGTACGTGAAAATAGATATACATTGACACCAGTTGCTTATAAATAAAAGAATACGAGTCGTTCCTACATTGGGTTAACAATTAATATCAGTCACCTTAAAATTTTCAGTCAATACTATTTTAAGTCGAAATGACTCCTTGAAACTCTATAGTAAACAAAGAAAACATATAAATAATACTTATATTCAGAAGGGTTACAGGTTACAATATTTAAAAACATGATAAAGAAGACAAAATGGAATATTTAAGGTTTCTAACAATTAGTAAATGCATTAAAAATAAGTATTGGTTCGTAATTAAATTTAAAAAAATAATACAGATCTGGAATTATCAGATAATTAGTTTGATTGTACGTAATTGATATTGGATATTTTTTTGGTACTTGGTTGTTTTATGCCAGGCAGTGAAAGGCAGCACAAGGATAGGTGCTGACCAGGGCTGTGGAGTCGGGGTTTCGGAAATTTTGAACAGATTGAATTTTTTATTTTTACATATAATATGTAAAATTTGGCTATTCGTAGGATTGGTTGGTTGATATATAATTGAATCAGGGCTGTGGAGTCGGTAAAAAAAAGGCCGACTCCGACTCAAGCATTTACCAAAACCACGACTCTGACTCCGACATTGACCAAAAACACGACTCCGACTAAAAAAAGGTTAATATCGTCACTTTTTTTCCCTAAATTTCCTATTTATGTGTATTCAATTAAATATCAACCCTATCAATGCCGCCAAAAGCCAAATATGACATATTAAATGCAAAAATAAAAAGTTCAAACTTTTGTAAATTTCCGACTCCGGGTACGACTCCGGCCAAAACGCCGCGACGACTCCGACTCCGGCCAAAAAGCTCCGACTCCGACTCCACAGCCCTGAATTGAATACACATAAATATGATAGGTAGAAAAAGCGTGATGAAATTAAACTTTTTTTAGTTGGAGTCGGAGTCGTGTTTTTGGTAAATGCAGGAATCGGAGTCGTTATTTATTTTAACGACTCCAAAGCCCTGTTAAATATGCTTCCCTGCTATTGTTGTCTCAATAACCCGATCCCCACATTCGCTTTAATTGTAATATTGATGATTCACCATCAAGCGCTAGAATTGTGCACTGATCTTCGAATATGTACTTCAGAAATCACCGAAAATGATTTCAGCGGGTTAAAGTTTAACATGCGTAACTGACGGCTAGGATGCATACCTGGATATTGAGGGTCCAGCGATAATCCTTTCCTGATTTGCTGCCTGGCATAAAACAACGAAGCACCATTTTTTTCAAATAATAAAAGCTTATTTGGTGTTATCAAGTAATAGCAAACGTCTGCGAAATTCACAGTGAAAATAAATTCACATTGAGTACGCTAATAAATTAAGACAATCTACAATTATTACACGTATGTGTTCAGATTAGTTACATTATGTATTATAAAAACTTACAAAACGAAAATATTACAAACGCCTCACGTGATATACAAGAGTTAAGGCAAAGTATTGATTACCACAAAAATAATATAGTATTATAAATATTCACATTAGTTTAACTTGTTATTTGTTAAACTTGGGTTCCGTGACAACGGTCGACACAAGTCAAGTCGACACATGATAATTCGACACATAGTGAGCACAAAGACAACAGGACACAAAGAAAATTTTCTTTTTGTGAATAAATGTATTTGAGCTCTTCATAAATAATTTTATATATAAAACCGAAACGGCGTATGTATGTATGTGGGTCTGTAATTCCCTTTTGCATTGTTGTTGCAAGTTCAAACAAACGAATTGATTTCGCTTGCGAAAGTTTTGACGATAAATTTGTTTCGTTATCAATGTTTGTGTAGAGACTCCAATTACTCGAGTATCGAGTAGTACATTTTACAAAATACTCGAGTACTCAGTTTCATATGAACCAAAATATCTTATATATAAAACCGAAACGGCGTATGGTCTGTAATTCCCTTTTGCATTGTTGGTCATTAAGTTGCCAGTTGTTTCAACTTGGCCCGTCTGAATTTACGCGCCGAGGTGAACATAACCCCAAACTGGTCCGAGCGAAGCCGGGTTCGAATACTAGTATAATATATCAATGACTTAAAGAGTAAATTTGATATCTCTGTTTTTGTCAATTGTGCTGGAGAGAGTAAAAACTGATTATTTTGGTATTTTCAAACCGATCGGGAAAATTTCAAATAGGTCTTTCAAACGATTTTTTTGTACCACCGCTGAAAAAAAACGAATGAATGACAGGTGACGATAGAAAATGGTGGAGTTGGATAATTAGCAGAGTAGGTTTTAGAACGACTAATTTTCCTAAAACGTTTTTACGATGCACTCAAATAAGTTTAAGTTATAAAAAATTTACGGGACATGCACATTGCTTGATACACCAAGATGGCATTATTAAGTCATTTTAAGCCAAAAGTGGAGTTAACAAAATTACTCCTTAAGCCATCGATGTGGTTGATAGCTATTTCATAATATGGCTTGAATTGTGACAAATTGATTTTATGTACTTCTTGATACGAAAGCAAATCTGGGTTGGTTATTATTGAGTGGCGTACATCAGTTTTACATCAAGTTGATTTAAGTAAAATTAGTCGTATTAAAAATAATTAACAATCATATTTCTGCACTGGGAGCACAGACACGGCTATGTTATATTATAATAACGACTTGATTTTTCATTATCTAGCATGCAAATTATCTATAATTATGTAAGCATTCACTTCCCCTAGTGTGCCAGAAGGTGTTTCTTCCATAAAACACCCCCTTCGTGCAGTATGTTGACGGAGATCGAATAAAAAGAGGAGTGGTGTGTCCATTTATCTGTATGCTCAGTTGTCTATGTGTCGACGTATCATGTGTTGACTTGTCATGTGCTCGATTGTCTTGTGTCGATTTGTCAGGTCACCGTTAAATGTGAACTCACAAAATACATTTGACACTCAACTGGCCATATAATTTAAACAAAAAATAATACATGCAATGGCCTAAATAATATGGCAAAATATTTTCCTTTTAACAATTTATCTTTGATTCTTTATTGATCATATACAATATGAGCTATGTGCAATGAACAAATAAGCGGATTTAGGCGCCCATTAAAGACTTATATAATTTCATATCCGCTCCCGACTTGGAGCATATGGACTTGGACTCAACATAATTTTGCAACGAAAACTGCTTGTTACTCAGTTGCTCAACCTCATTTTTTCGAAGAGAGTAAGGATTTAAGTGATACGAAGACTACGACAGGACTAGTGGTTAGATAATCGCTCTCGTTACGCACAGATTTTTCGGATCAGAAGGGTGGGAAGGGATTTTTAACAATGCCATTGAACATAATCAAAAATATGCACATACCGGGAATCGAGCCCTGTCGGTTTGACACAGAAGCCAATGACGTTGACCACTACACTATGAACCTAGCTGTTTTACAGTATAGCCTCAGATTAATTTATTTTCGAACTGTTTGCGGCTTGCAGAGGGTAAAAGTTTTACTGTTACATACTGTGAACTAAGTGAAAAAAAAAATCATCCATGTTGTTGATCAACAATGTTACAATTATGTTACATATTGATTACGGTGTTCAATGTGGCCGGTTAATGACATCTAAATACTCTTCCACCAATTAAAACAGGGCGTTATTAATTCCTACAACCTTTATGTCGAGTCTTTTCAGCATCGTAAAACTTGATTGCAAAATTAATTTTTAAATATCGTTATTTCAAAAACCGTATTTATTGGATCGTGTGTCATAGTTTAAGTTTATAACATGCCATAATGTGGTATATTTTGTCGGTATTTCGTTTTACCGTGCTAATAAATATGCAAACCCTGTGATATAAATCAATTTCTCAAATCTATCGCAGAAAGCTGGAAGGAAAAAAATAATAAATCGAAGGAGTGCAAAAGGTAAATTTAATTAATCAATTGACCAATTTTTATATCCTTACTCTATCCGAAAAGAGAGTTTGAGTGTCTGCTGAAACTTTGAACAAAAGACGATGAGGTTTGTGCAAAGACGAAGAAACAATTTTAACAACTTTTTCAACGTTTTTTTAGATAATGTTTGTTTTTTAGATTTGTTTACTTTTACAACATCTATGGTGGATCATGCAATAGAAAAGTGGACATGTATTATCATACCTGTGCTATTATTTATAATGTTTGGCACATAAATATATTAAAATTGAAAACAATTCATTATGGACAGCATATCGTACGTAGTTTATGACTAAATGCAAGAAAAAAATTGAGCAAGTAATGGTCAAACTACTTTTTTGACATGATTTTTGTTTTTGATCAATTTGAACCGTTTGAATTTTGTACTTTTCCATGAGTTTTGTCGCCGACAGCCCGGGTTTCGCCTTTCGGCATCTTCAGGCATTCCAAGTGCACGGATGTATTTGAACTGACGCGTAGTAAACAGTTTGTATCGTTTATATACAAAAATAGAAGTAGATCACTAAGTTAAATTGCTATTAAAATGCAAATTAGCGAAAATTGAATGCAAACAAGTCACTACGTGTCAGTTCAAGTACATCCGTACACTTGAAATGCCTGAAGATGCCGAGAGGCGAAACCCGGGTCGTAAGCGACAAAACTCATGGAAAAGTACAAAATTCAAAAAATTCAAATTTGATATTGAAATTCCATCAAGCACCCTCAGTCGAAATACTTGATGATTTTTGTTTTTGATCAATTTGAACCGTTTCAATTTTTTACTTTTCAATGAGTTTTATCGCCGACAACCCGGGTTTCGCCTTTCGGCATTTTCAGGCATTTCAAGTGCACGAATGTACTTGAACTGACGCGTAGTAAACAGTTGGTATCGTTTACGTAAAAAAATAAAAGTAGATCACAAAGATAAAAATAGAATTTTAATTGTTATTAACATAATCTAAATGAATTATTGGGTATTTTCAATGAAGTATCGTAAATACTAATTACCAGATTATAAAATGGAAATGTCGATAAATATAATTCGTGGGTTTTATCCAAACTATTATTAAAGAATATTCTTCAATCAGTTCTAGTTTATTCGTGTAATTGAAATGCCTGAAGATGCCGAGAGGAGAAGCCCGGGTCATTAGCAACAAAACTGTTCAATTGACAATTTAGTCAGTGAGTTCAAGTTCATTTGGGCACTTGAAATGCTTGAAGATTCCGAAAGGGCGAAACCTGGGACTTTGGCGATAAAAATCCTGGAAAAATACACAATTCAAACGATTCAAATTTTATATTGAAATTCCATCAAGCACCTTCAGTCGGAATTCTAAATTATATCAATTTGATAGTTAAAAAATCTTGTCATGAATTAATCAAATTTTTGATGAGCACAAAAGAATTCTGAAGATTCTCATGAAGATCAGGAATCGGTGTAAAATCAAAGAGTACAGATTATTATTTCCAGTAAATGAGATCAGAATATGTAATAATCTTCGAATAAAATCAAGCAGTGAATAAATAAAATTCACTGTTCAAAAGTACTAGAAAAATTTATTCGAATAAAATCAAGTAGTGAATAAATAAAATTCACTATTCAAAAGTACTAGAAAAATTTATTCGAATAAAAATTATAGCATCAATTGTCTTTTGATTTCAGTTGAATGAGATTGACTGTTTTGCATGAATAAATTATGTTTAATTAATTTAAAATTAGCACAAATCAATTATGGGAATATATTGTGACCTATTAGTTAATAAAATAAATGCCTTGAGTTACAGTGAAATAAATGGAATACCTGAGTTACACAGGAACTTCACTGCTTTGAATCTTCCGGGAACGCTAACTGAGGACACGCCATTAGCAAATTCTAATAAAAAATTTCATTTGGAATATGTTGATTGTAAGATTTTCTACTAAAAATCAAGACTTATTTAATAAAATCTGTTCTACGTATCTTTCACAACTTTTTGAAGACAACAGTGGATGAAAGCGCTATATGACATCGACACCTTACTTTGAAAAGGTTCTAACTGCTCTCGACCCAGTTTTGAGATATCGAGCGTTTGAAGTTTGGATTGTTTAAAATTCACACGTAACAATGAGCAAGTAAAAATGTTTCAAATTACTTATTTTAAGCATACTTTTTCACAACTCTTGCTGAGAAATAATGATCTTAAAGATCTAATGATGGAAATAATGATGACAATCTTAGAACTTTCTCAAAGAAATTTAGTAAAAAAAGTGTGCAGATGAATTCTGCTAACTTCTTTATTCAATAATATATAATTCTGAAGTTATCATATATGCTAGAATACAGTTAATACAAACTTTTCCGACGTAAAGGTAATTTTTTTGCCAAAATGTCAGTTAGAACCTTTTTCAAGTTTCTGGATAATAAGTTAAGTTATAATGAATTACAGTCAACCCTCCTACAGCACTGAGGATTTTTTTCTATGGATTTCTTTATCAAAAGCTACTTATATTTTTTTTTCAATTTACTGTTTTGTCCCTTTTTGTAGTTTTCTCGCTAACAACCCGGTTTCATTCATATAGATTACGTTAATAGCAATTTAACTCAGTGATCTACTTTTATTTTCGTGTATAAACGATACAAACTGATTACTACGCGTCAGTTCAAGTACATCCGTGCACTTGAAATGCCTGAAGATGCCGAAAGGCGAAACCAGGATCGTCAGCGACAAAACACATGGAAAAGCACAAAAATTCTAAACGATTCTAATTTGATATTGAAATTCAATCAAGTACCTTCAGTCGAACATTGTTTTATGTCACATAGGTCTTTTATCCACATAAATGTTTTCAGTTGATTTCAGTGATCTAATATCTAAGAATACATAATAAAATACGCAAATTTTCCATTGTATCGCTGCATTATATCGTACAATAATAATAATATGTTATATAAAACTAAAAACCATGAGAATGAATCGATGTTTCGAGTATATATATAAATATATAAATGAGCTCTTCGATAAATGACATTAGTAGATTGATTGCTCATTAAGACATGCGCAGTGCATACAAGTTGTGTTTGCTTTCACCCTGTGAGTAAAGTATCAATGGAGACACCGGTCGAGCGTCACACGTCTTATCTTATCATCTCGAGGTATTTGTGTTTGTGTTTCGTGAGCATGTCGGTGACGGTGACCAGCTTCTTGATGGCCGGCTGCGACTTGGCCAGGATTTGGAGCTCCGCGAGGTGCGACACGCAAATGTGGTGGAGGGTCGCTAAGTCTTTTCCTGAAACAAACGAAATAATATTGTCAAGTCACGTTATGTTTACCTTGGCTGTGGAGTCTGCTGGTTTTTGGCCGGAGTCGTACTCAGAACTGTTTATTTATGCATATATGTAAAAATTGGTTATTGGCCAGATTGGTTGGTTGATATTTAATTGAATACACATAAATAGGAAAGGTAGGAAAAAAACCTGACAAAATTAAACTTTTTTTAGTTGGCGTCGTGTTTTTTGATCAATATTGGAGTCGGAGTCGTGCTTTCGCCTAGTGGTCCCTTGGTCTAGTGGCAAGAGCTTTGCCCTAGCGATCAGGTGGGCCCGGGTTCAAGTCCCGACAAGGTCAGCTTTTTTCAATTGAAAAAGATATCTTGGACATGGGTTTATGTAATTTTTTTATTCAGTAGTTCATGACTGATTCGCAAATAAAAAATTGAACTAAAAATATTTTTTAAATTCTATTTTAAAATGACACAGTAAGATTTTTTACTAAGAGAACCGCTTGTTACTTGGTCACTCCCATTACGCTTGCTTATGGGATCAGATAGGCGTAAGGAAATTTTTAGACAGTACAAACACCCATGCCTTTGAACAGAATCGATAAATCAAATGGAAAAGAACTGCTCATACTGGGACTCGAATCTGTGAAGTCCATCACGGAAGCCAATGACGTTGACCACAGCACCATCGACCCAACATTTTTTCTTAACACTTTGTTTACGGGCCCTTTTAATTAATATGGTAACTAAGCACAAATTTGTCCACACCGTAAACAGTGGGTTAACAGACTAAAACTTTGTTCATCCATTAATCGAGAGGCGTGGTTAGATATAATAGTGAGGCTAAAGATAGTTACCTGTATCAACGTTAGCAGTACTGGTGGAGGGCGGGAGGAAGGTGTTGATTCCCGGGTCTCCTACAGCGCTCAGCTGATCCAAGAATACCACCATTCGTTCTTTGTTCTTCAGGATAAAAGGATTCACAACTTCCATATAAGGCTCCTAGATGGACAAAAAAAATACCAATTAAGTTTTATAAATTACTAGCCGGTACCCAAGAAGGCAAGCGTTGCAAGCAGGGCAGTGGAGTCGGAGTCGTCGCAACGTTTTGGCTGGAGTTGTACTCGGAGTCGGAAATTTTGAAAAGTTTGAACTTTTTATTTTTGCATATAATATGTCAAATTTGGCTATTGGCCGGATCGGTAGGGTTGATATTTAATTGAATAGCCATAAATAGGAAAATTAGGAAAAAAGGTGATAATATTAAGCTTTTTTTAGCCGGAGTCGGAGTCTTGTTTTTGGTCAATGTTGAAGTCGGAGTCGGAGTCATGCTTTTGGTAAATGCTGGAGTCGGAGTCGAACTATTTTTTTTACCGACTCTACAGCCCTGCTAAATAGTGTCATTCGATAAGAACCGTGTGGACTAACTTTTCCGCCAAATTCAACAAGGTTGGCGAGGTTCTGCAGGCACTTGGCGACCATCACGAGTGAGCGAGTGGCGGATGCGGGAGGGGGCTCCGACACGAGGCCCCAGGACCGCGGCGCCAGCAGCGCTGGACACACGAGCCGCAGGAAAATAAAACCTGTAAAATGAAATAAAAACAGTTTTAATAATTTGGATCAGATTAACAGAATTATTAATTCCATATTTTGGGAGACACGGTCCTTTTTACAAAAACAAACCTGTGAAACATTTTGATTAGTCATTAGAGTTTTTGCAAGCCAATAGACACCCCTTTGCAAATAAAGTTCATCCTATTGCCAATGAAATTCATCCTTTGGCATGTGAAATTCATCCTTTTGAAAATGAATTTCACCCTTCTGCAAACAAAATTCATCCATTTGCAAATGAAATTCATCCATTCGCAAATGAAATTCACCCTTTTGCAAATGAAATTAACCCTTTTGAAATTAAAATTCACCCGCTGAATAATTATTATTTTTTGTTATATAGAGTCGGTCCCTGTGGTCTAGTGGCAAGAGCTTTGCCCTAGCGATCAGGTGGGCCTGGGCTCAAATACCGGCAAGGTAAAAATTTTTCAATAGAAAAAGATATCTTAGACATGATGTTATATAATTTTTCGTTGAGTTTTTCTATTCAGTATCTATCATCGAGACTTTCATAATTAAAATTTTTTGGCATTAGCTGCAATACCAATTTTTTTTATTATAAAATATTAAATAATGTACTATCTTTATTATATTTGTCAAATGCATGGCGCATCGGCGTCATTTGTAATGCCACGTATTAATTTCATTCACAATAAACAGTAAACAATAATAGCTGCTTAAGAACTTATGTATGCCCAAATAAGGACATTTTGTAATGGGAAATATAAATATTACCGGAGACAACTCGTGTCCTAACGAAACGTTCATTCGGCCACTTGGCCACCACTGCTTTCTGAAGGCAGCCGCAGAGATAGCGGACAGGTCTCGGACAGGCATCGGGAGATGTGAAGATGGACAGAGTTATCTGGAAGCAAGAAAAAAAATCATTAAAATATTCACCATTGAAATAAAAACAAATCTGTTGAGGGCATTTAGGAGACCATTGATGGGTGAAAAAATAATTCAGGATAAATTGGTATGCAAGGTTTTTAGCATGCTTTAGGTCAGTGATGCACAACCTTCTAATCAAATCACTTTAATTCCTTCATAATTATTATTGACACTGATTCAGTGATATACAACCTTTTAGGGAAAAGGGCCGGCTTATCAATTTTCTGAATGTTCGGGGGCCGTGAAGTGGGTAAAAGTGATTAAATGTATATGATTTTTAGTGTATATTATAATATAATTATATATTAGATGAAAATTTAATTATTTTATATTGTTCTTCCAGCAGACGTGAAAAATTCTGAAAGAAAAGGTGATTGACATTTTAGAATTTCGGTTGAAGGAAAAATCAATTTTGAATCGCTTGAATATTATACTTTTACATGAGTTTACAGTTATAAAGTGAGTTTATAGATTCCAAGTTCATTTGTGCACTTGAAAAATGCCTGAAGATGCCGATAGGAGAATGTATAAAATTCAAATTTTATTGATATTTGTCATAATGGGCCGCATGAAATGTCATTTCGGGCCGCAGGCTGTGCATCACTGCCTTGGAGGCTCCTAGAAAAACTGATAAAACTGTAATGACATGTTAACGCGTTGCACAATATAATACTTGATGGAGATGAGTCGTTATTGCATGAGATATGATTATTTGAAAATTTTGCGTATTTAATCAAAAAATACTATAAATGCCAATTGACATATTCGATTGCATAAAAAATTATTACAAATATATTTACAGTTGGAAATTCGAAAAATAAAAACTGCCGCATCATTGAGGGGATGTTCAGTTTTTTTTAAAGCAGACAAAGGGTTAATGATTAACCGAATACTCTACCTGATCCAAAACGAGAAGAAGAAACTCGGCATTGCAGGCGTTGTCGGGGAATCCATTTTGGTCGGATTCAACTCGGCAGACTGTTTGGTTTCCATTAATTTTTGAACCGTCTCCGACACGGCAGCCTGAGAATAAAATGAAAGATGTCAGTAAAATCATTGCAATCCGTGCTTGGCATTTCGTTACCATACTTTGAAAAGGTTCTAACTGATTAATGAAAATGCTATCATGTGTGTTAACTTCAGAGTCATCTGTTGTTGAATAATAGAGTTAGCAGAATGCTGGAGTTTTTTACAAATTTTTTGAGTTTATTTGACAATGGTTTTTGGCACATTATCATCACACCTCCATCACTAAACCTCCCAATTTTTTTTTTTTTAAACTTTAGGTTTGTGGAGTTCATTCGGAGGTTTCTGGCATAAATACGCCCCCAAACCACTCCCACCAAATAACCCCTTTTGAAAAAAATCGAATTGAAAAAAAGCTGCAATTTATTTTTATTAAAATGCGAAATATAAATTGACTCAAGTTATAGACAGTCAACTTTCCTTCAAAAGTTAGGGCTGTGGAGTCGGAGTCGTGAGGTCACAGTTTTTTTAAAGCCTTCATATTATCATCACAAATTTTTAAAGTTTGAACTTTTTATTTATAAAGCCCATGTTACAATTTGCGAAACTGTATTCTCAGTGAAATGTATCAAGTAACAGTTGTAAACATGACAAAATTATAGGTAAATCGATGGTAAAATAAATAACTAATATGGTAAAATGTTTTTGGAACATTCTCATATCTCGTCTCTGGCAGTGAAAGAGTTAAGCAGGGATTTGCCATTAAAATTTTGGTTTGCTCCATCAATGAAACAAAATCGGCTCCGAGTAGTCAAGCATTTATTAAAATAGAACCAAAGAAAAACACAGACAAAGATAGGGCTGAAGAAAGGATCAGTCAGAGTCGGAAATTTTTTAAAGTTTGAACTTTATAAAATGATAAGTTTGGACTGTGGAGAAGAATCGGATTTGGAGTCGGAGAATACGGCGTTTCAGTGTAATTGAATTTTGAAAAATTTTGCATTTAATATGTCAAATTTGGTTGGTTGATATTTAGTTAAATATACATAAATAGGAAAGGTAGGAAAAAAATGTCGGAGTCGGAGTCGTATTTTCGGTCAATGTTGGAGTCGGAGTCGTGTTTTTTTGAAGACTCCACAGCCCTATATAAAACATACCTGCAAGAAATTGTGACACTCTGCCTTCATATAAATATCCATGAGGGTCGTGCAGAGTGAAGTCGCTCTGAAAAGCGTCGGAGTATCTGCTTCCCTTCCTACTTCGGCTTGAAGCAGTTCTCTCAAGAGTTCCGGGGCTCGTTTTTCTTGGCGGAAAACTCGAAGGAGACCTAAGTATAATTAATAAATACTTACTTATACCATTTATAAAACAAATACTGGCGTGTTTTATTCGTTTCTGATTGGCTGCGGTTAAATATTCTTTTAAATTTATTATAAAATAAAAAACCAATGTAGTTTACGTACCATGACCAAATAATTTGGAATTCATTCATTCATCATTTGTGAATTTGTGAATTTGTGAATTTGTTGAAACTGTGATTTTATAAACCCTTTGGATTGCAGACCATTTTGGGGAAGTGTTGTGTTCTTTTCCAGGAGTTTTGTCGCCTTTAACTCGAGTTTTGCCTTTCGGCATCTTCAGGCATTTCTGGTGCACGAGTGTACTTGAACTTGACACATTCGTGCACTGTACATTCAAGCACTGAACACGTGTACATTCACACTTGAAATATCTGAAGATGCCGAAAGGCGAAACCCGGATAGTTGATATTGAAATTCCATCAAGCACCTTCAGTCAAAATTCTAAATTAACCACTTCATAACTGAATGATTTTTCAAAATTTACTTAACTATGAGGTTAGATGTACGAGTGTGTTCAAAGTCACACAGATCGTCCGACATTCATAAACGACCTAGAAAACCTAATAAATTGTAACCCAAGTGTAAGACGTAGTGTAACCGCGGACATGTGCGGGCCCCGGTATAACGCGACATGCGAACGGAGCCCGGCCTCTATAAAAAAAAATTTTAAATGTGATAAAAAAAACTGGCCTATGGCATTCTTGGCATATATTCGCAGGGCCGGTAGATTGGCCCCTTGGCATTAAATTGGTTAAGGGGTTATATACAGTTAGAATTTTCAAAAAATCGATTTTTTTTTTATTTTATTTTCTTAATGTACATATATTTAAGAATACACACAGAATTTCATATCGTTCCGGTGAATATTGTCAAAGTTACAAGCAAATTTGAAAAGGCGTTTCAGAGTTTTTTATCCCATGTAAAATCCATTCCAAACTTTAAACGCGTTTTTCTCAAAAGGGTGTTTTCAAAGTCGGTGACCAACATTACTCAAAAACGGCTAAACCGATTAGTCTCAAATTTTAACACGACCTTCTTAAATATATTTTTTAGTAATTAATCGAAGATTTTTTCTCTCCGATAAATATTTTTTTTTTTATAAACAATTTAAGGCCGAAATTTCGGTGAAGAATCGTTTTTTTTTTTAAAAAAACCGCCATTTTGCCAAAAAAAAATATTTTGCTTATTCCTTCGATTAATTACTAGATTTAACATTATTTTAACGAAATCTGTTTAGGTTTTTAATTTCAGATGATTCAGTTCCAAGATATAGTGGTCACCGCAAAACGTCTTTTTTGAGAGGAGCTCCTGGAGATCAGCTGTAGCTCTTTTTCAAATAAATATTTTTACTAGTACTAAGTCTTAAAATACAGTTAAAAGATACCATAATATGTGTATAAATTTTTGGATCAATAAATTTAAAAGTTTTCTCAGAAAAAATTCTAGAAAATTCACTTTTTTTCGGCCGTCTAACTGTATATAACCCCTTAAGCCAGATAACGCACTAGTATATTGGTAAAAGTAATACACTAATTGAAAAAATGGGATAACCTGTCGCCAACGGCATTCTATCGGCGTGGCAGAGTTCGGCGAGAGCTCTCACGGCCAATAAACCTGGTTCTAGAATAAGCTGCTGCAGGGGGCTGTACTCTTCGCTCGGCATCACCAGATCATGCATGTATCTGATGCAAAAAAATATCATTTATTTATTTATTTATTCAGGAACAACACAGGTAAATAATTATTATATGACATGGTATTTGCTGAGGTAAAAAAAACAAGCAATAATAAATAAAAGGGTACAAGGAAAATCGAAATTCGAAAATGAAAAATATAGAAGTTTTAGAAATAAATAAAAGTATTAACCCTTTGAGCAGTATTGCTGTACCGGTACTGCGGTAGTATGTTGTCATCTATTATCCATTGCCATTCTCTTATTGTTTATTGAAATGTTATTATTTTTTCATATATTGAAACTAGAGGTGTCAATCAGTGATTTTTATTATATGTTTGAAATAAGCAAAAGTGTATTTGGTAAGAAATCTGTGGTCATATATTATTGAGTGTAAAAATCCATTTCAGTTCGACACGGTTCCTGGAACCACAGTCAATAGAGAACCACATGTTGACAGATGAATGCAATAAAGATCCAGACCCAAATTGGATGTAAAAGCTTCTAGTTAATTATTTGAAAGTAATATTTAATTATTTGAATATTTTTTTAGAATTTGCGTTTTAAAATTGCGGAAGAAATAACAATTCCTTCAATAAGTAATAATATTCTTCTTAGATTTACGGATAACAAAAAAAATAATGTTTTATATTTTTTTTGTTTGCTATTGATGTTTTATTAAATTTATATTTAAAAAAACCTAATTTTATGCAAATTCAACGCACCACTCAAAGGGTTAACAGCAAGGAAGTATGGTTGGTTGATATTTAATTGTTATTTTTTTTAGCCAGAGTCGTGTTTGTGGTAAATGCTGGAGTCGGTGTCGGAGTCGTATTTTTGGTCAATTATTGGAGTCGGAGTCATGTTTATGGTAAATAATGCTAGTCGGAGTCGGAGTCATAATTTTTTAATGACTCCACTACCCTGGGATTAACCCTTCCCAATTGATTGCATCTCATTAGTTAATCATTTTGTAATGTTAATGTCATTAGTAAAATAATTATTTGTTTGTTTTGGTTCTAACATCCCCTCCTTGCTTCCCGTTAAAAGAAAAAATCCCAAACTCCATTTTGTAATTCATCATTTTAAAATATTAGAATAATTCTTGCTTTATTACTTTAGCAAACTTTGCTATGATAGTGAGTCCGAAGATGCCACTGAAAGAGGTGAAACACGTGTCACAATTAGTAACACAATACGTTGAATAATTAAAGTTATTTAAAATTTTATACTAAAATATATTTTTACCTGGTTCTCAGTCTTATGGAGCCCCATTCGCCGATGGGAGTAATCCCTGTAAGGGGATACCATTCTTCAACTTCTTCGCCATTGGCTAGAGTTGAAAGATCTACCGTCAGCTCGGCCATCTGTTTAAATAACACAGAAATATAATTAAACTTAACATTCCAAATTTGAATTTGAATAAAGAATCTTTATGTAAAATAATTACCTCAGAATCTTTTCCTCTCTTTCCTTTATTGTGAACTGTGAGGGTAAAAGACACCACATCAGGAGGGACGTCACTGTAATGAATAGATTCATAAGTAAACTTAAAATACTTAACCGGTATACGGCCGTGAAGCAAAAAATCATTGAAAGGTTAAAAATAATGGTTTTTTGTAAAAAAAATATTATGCCATGCATTTGTTAGTTTGGCCTGCTTGGCTATCAACCTTGTCTGTGTGAAGCTAATCTACATTATAATGTTATAATAAAAATAATAAAACATTTTTAGTACTCATTCCACATAAAATTTATTGGATCAGGACCGGTTTCGCTCATGGTGATCATTGTCAACTGAAGTATTAACAGTGTACACCTTAAAAGTGATTGTAATGTTACATTATAAGCCACTTACTCCAAAACAAACTCTTCGTCCCAGAGTGGATCCGGTCCTGTCTTCAGCCTTGTGCGTGCGACTTTGACTTGGTTAAGCTGCAAGGAGCAATAAGGCTGAGGGACCAATTTGTATGGGAGGCGGTGGGCATCCATTACATGCAGAGTGAGACAACGTAGTGATCTAAGTCGAGGCACCTGAAACAGCAACACACAATCGTAATGTAGCATTTTATTTCAAAACCTTGTTAATGACCTAACCTAAAATTACCACAATAAAATTATCTATTATGACCTAACCTGACCTAACCAATAAAATTATCCATAATGACCAAAGCTTACATAAGTACAATACAATTATCCATAATGACCTAACCTAATACTACCACAGTAAAATTATCCATTATGAACTAAGCCTAACATTACCACGATAAAATTATCCATATTGACCTGACCTAACCTAACATTACCACAGTAAAATTATCCATTATGACCTAACCTAACATTAACAAAATAAAATTATGCATAATAACCCATAAGCACAATACAATTATTCATAATGACTTGACTTAACCTAACCTAACCTAAATTACCAGTTAGATTATAAAACCCACCAGATACAGGCGTGACCATCCTGTTTCCATCTTTTTATCTGAACATTATCTATCACTCATTTTCGGCAATAAAATTATGTCTTAATAACCTTTTTTAACCGAAACCGCAATAATGTTATCCATATTGACCTAACCTAACATTCCCACAATAAAATTATCCATTATGACCTAGCCTAAGAAGAAACTAGAAACCAATTAGATATGGAAATTACGAAAATTATTTGATCTAGTCCAAGCATTGGACACAGAAATGGATAAAAAATATGCTTCACAAAGGCCGTTTTGTGCATATGTTAAATCTGGATGCACTGCCTAGTCAGTTGTGGACAGATATCCATGCCTTCAAATGCAAATATATCTCAGGCCGTTTGGTTGATCTATGCCTAGACAAGTGGACATAATCAGCAATAACAATGTCAGCAATAACAATGTTTATTGTTTTTTAGTTTCTTTTCAACTTAATATCAAATAAAAATCTTAATTATATTTGGCTTGTGCGTGGCATATTGGCGTCAGCTGTAATGTTATCTATTATAGTTACTAATAACTTAAAATTACTAAAATTAAAGAAGCACTAATACCTTGCATTGAGCCCTAGAAAGTTGAGGAACACAAAGGGGTTTCAGGGCATTCACCCACTCTTGGCAGGAGTCGGTGGTGGGAGCAGATAAGTAAGACACGGTGGACAAGCACGGAAGGGCACGCTCTACAATCTGCAAGCAGTTCGGGCGCTCCCACAGCGAATCGTGGACCTGAAAAATTTTCACATTGATTAACCTCTTGTGCATTTCTATAACAGTTTAAAATTTTATTAAAATAATTCTTCACAACTAACTAATAATTATCTAGAAGCTTTTAACTTTGCAATTTGGGCCTAGACCTTTATTGCATTTGTTTGTGGACATAAGTAGCTGTAAATTCACTTTGGTTCCAAGTAAATAGATTTTTTCGATCAATTTTAAATGGCTATAAATTTGTTTCTAAAGATCAACCATTTTTTAAAATTCTCTTCTTTAATTTGAAGCAAGTAAAAATGTTTCAACTTTATCTTTATTTTTTCACAATAACTCTGATCTTAAAGGTCTAATGATGGTAATATGATCTTAGAACTTTGTCAAATAAATTTAGACAAAAGGACTGTGCAGATGGTGCAACTCTGGAATTCAACTAACTCCGTTATTCAACCATAGATAATAAAACATCAGGAGGTAATTTGTGACAAATCCATTTGTTGAAAAACTGGGAAAGTGAGATATTTTCATTAATTTTTCCTCATAAATTTGTGTTTACTATCAATATTTTTAAAATATGTTTTAAACTAAAGAATTACAGATAATGTGTTAGCATTCAAACTTTTCCATGTGAATAAAAAAGGTCTCAAAAGTTTAATCTAAAACTGGCAGTTGAAAAAAATTATTTTGGAATTGTCCACTTTTGAAAATTACCTCCTGATATATGATAGAATGCGGTAAATACAAGCTTTTCTGACCAAAAGGTCATTTAAGGTTTTTTTTACCATCTCCACAGCCCTGTTAAAAACTATTGCTATATTTTATCTATGTCCATCGCTTGCAATGCTTGCAACTGTGCAAAAAATTCATCACTGTGCCCCATGAACACGGGTGATCAACGCAAAAAACATGTTCATAGATAAATAAACAATGGAGTATAATCGCACCTGATAAAGATAAGCGCATGAGAGGTCTATCAATCCTTTGGGTTTGGTCCTTTTCGGAGTATCATAGAAATAGAGATGCGTGTCGGTGCCTTCAACTTGCAAAACAAAGTACAGCAGCTTCCACTTCTTGGCCGTCTTATCGGACTTCTTGTGCAGGTAGCCTTGATATTTAATGCCCTTCATCTTCTTCAGCCCGATCTGGTCGCGGCACTCCCGCAGCGTGGCGTAAATCTTCTCGGCCGCGGCTCCCTGCGCAGACATTTGCGTGGCGTGAGGCTCCGACTGGTGACCTTCGGTTACCAACTGAAATGAAAATGAGATATTTTTTAACACATTCGCTACGGGGAATTTTGCGTTTTTACACACATGTGCCAGGACACACAAAAAAACATCTTCAAACTATAAATTATGCAATTTCTATTTTCACTAAAATCGCTGGCGCACAGCCGTAGATCTAATACTTCGACTTTGACGGTTAAGGGGCTAAAAATATATAAAATTGATTACAAGTGAAATCTGTTTTTGGCCCACCTGAAAAGTAGAGAATAATGAGTCTTTCAGGGGCCAAACTATATCGCTAAAATTGGCTATTAAGAACAGGATATAATAAACATATTTACCGGTTGCATCAGTGTATGACCTTCCACAATTTGCTCTTTCCTGTATCTGTTGATGACGGCATCCAAGCATTCGAAGGTCCTTCCGCCCATCAAGTAGCGGACGCCTTTCTTCTCAATCCGAAACCTCTGGATCTGATTGTTGATGTGGAAAAATAGAGAATAGTCACCGGGGGAGTTGTCGGACGGTCTCACTAGGAAGCTACCAGGACCAGCTAAAAATATATAACAATTTTTTATTTAATCAATTAAACCCTTTGCCTGCCTAGGCGATGAATGCTTTCTATCTTCTCACACCCAAAAAAATAATAAATAAATAGGCATTGTGACAGCAATAAAATACTTTTACAATATTTACAACATAAAAATAGAATAAAAATAATAATACATATTTAGTACTATCAGTTGACAATGCTCGCCATGAGCGAAACCGGTCCTGATCAAATAAATTTTATGTGGAAAAAGTACTAAAAATGTATTATTATTTTTATTATAATGCCTTTCCACCAAGTATTGACAGTGAACACCTTAAAAGTGATAAAAAATAGAATACAATAATATTCAAACCAAAGATTAGCCTTTCAAGGAGTGACTACTGGAAGTAATTCAACATAATCTTGCATTATTAATTAAGCAAACTTTGCGAGAGTATGTCCGAAGATGCCTCTGAAAGCCGAAACATGTGTCACAATTAGTAACACAACACGTGGAATCAAAGTTATTTTATATTGAATTTAATTCGTTCTACTGTGTTGAACCAAAAGAACGTTCATACTCCTTCAAAGGTTAACACATGCGGCAAAAGGATTTCATTAAAACCCCAAAATCCATCAGCAATATAAATCAGGGCTGTGGAGTTGAGTCGTGAAAACCTTTTGAAAAGTTTGAACTTTTTATTTATGCATAAAAAAACACGTATAATATGAAAAATTTGGCTATTGGTTGGATTAGTTGGTTGATATTTAATTTAATACAGATAAATAGGGGAGGTAGGAAAAAATCCTGACAGAATTAAACTTTTTTTGAGTCGGAGTCGTGTTTTTTTTAACTACTCTACAGTCCTGATAAAAATACGTATGGAAAGTAAGAAAAACATTATATTTATTGACATCGTTGGAATTGATTGTCAGGTGTAAGGTATAATAACAAAAAGTCAAAATTACAGAATGGGCAGCAAAAGAGTTAAATCATATCTTCAATTTTTTTTTTATAACTATAAGAAAGTGAGTTCTCTCAATACAGATGAATATTAAGTAATACCTTTTACAAGCATATCAACGGCTTCACTCTTGGTGCAGTTCGGATGAAACCAAGAAAAAACCGTGTTGGGATCGATGGCAGCATCCAAGTCTTCAACTAACTCTCTGAAGATCATACCTTGCTCGCCGGTTCTGAAACATTTCAACAATAACACATTTGAATCGCTATGTACACTTCCATAAGATTCTACAATGCATGGAAAAGCTCTTACATTAGTTAGTAAATTAGTCATTAATTAATCATTAGTAGCCAGTAATTAATTAGTATTTATCAATTAACGGTCGATTAATTAATTAATATAAGTTAATTAGTCGTTAATTTACTTGAATACAGAAAGGAAATGGAATAACATTCAAGATGTTAGTAAAAAAACTTGTATGAAAGTAAAACTCATGACTGTGGAATCAGGAGTCGTTGGAGTTGCGTTTTTTTGACCAGAATTGGAGTCGAGGTGTTTTGGTCTGAGTTGAAAAATTTAAACTCTTTATTTTTAACATGTAAAATTTGGATATTGGCCAGATTGGTTGATGATAATTAATAAAATAAACATAAACAGGAAAAGTTAGGAAAAGAATGTGACAAAATTAAACATTTGTTTTGTCGGAGTCAGAGTCATGTTTTTGATAAATGTTGGAGTTGGAGTCATATGCATTATAAATGTAAGAGTCGGAGTCATTTATTTGATAAATATTGGAGTCTGAGTCATGTGTATGATAAATGTTGGAGTCGGGGTCGTGTTTTTGGTAAATGTTAGAGTCAGTCATGTTTTTGGTAAATGCTAGAGTCGGATCGCATTTTTTTTAACAAATCCACAGCCCTGGTCAAATTTTTAGGATTCGAGTGTGATTAAACACCCGGAAAATATATATCTGAATGGTGTAAATTGCTATTTAGTGATTCATTAGTTCATAGGTAATATCTCTTCCGCCATTCACCTATATATCACTATGTGAAAAAGAAAATATTCAAATAACATATTTTGTAAATATTTTTCTCTAGCTGTTTGTTAAGTTTTAAATGTTTACCTGTGAGCTGTTACCCAAAGCCATCCATCTCCCATGTCATTGTGGCAAAAGAATATATCTCCTTTCTGGAACGTCAGCTCGTCGGTGTCTGGCATTTTAGTGTACGGCAGAATCGCAACCACTCTCTGTAACAATAAAATCAAACCTGTAACTTATCCAATAAAAAAAATGAAAGACTAGAATTTTAACCCTATGGGAGTATCGCCGTACCGGTACGGCGGTAGTATGTTGTCATCTATTATCTATTGCCATTCTCTTATTTTTTATTAAAATGATATTATTTTTTAATATATTGAAACTAGAGGTGTCAATCGGTGATTTTTGGTAGTCACGTTATTTTTATTAAATGTTTGAAATAAGCAAAAGAGTTAGTAGGTTAATATTTGATAATAAATCTGTGGCCATATATTGTTGAGTGTAAAAATCCATTTCAGTTTGATACGCTTCCTGGAATCACCGTCAATAGAGAACCACATGTTGACAGATGAATGCAATAAAGATCCAGACCCAAATTGGACGTAAAAGCTTCTAGATAATTGTTTGAAAGTAATATTTAATTATTTGAATATTTTTTTAGAATATGCGTTTTAAAATTGCAGAAGAAATATCAATTCCTTCAATAAGTAATAATATTCTTCTAAGAATTACGGATAACAAAAAAAATAGTGTTTTATATTTTTTTTGTCTGCTATTAATATTTTATTAAATTTATAGAAAAAAACCTAATTTAATCCAAAATAACTCACCACTCAAAGGGTTAAAAACACCTTCCTATGAACTCGTTTAATCCCAGACGACTGATCTATGACTGAGCCATGCGAAAGAATCCAATCTATCATAAAGACCAATTGCGTGGAATACTGAAATGTCGGTAAAAGTTTGTACCTTTTTGTCATTGACAGGCTCTGGTGGAGGCACGGGTTCCAGGAGACGCTCCCTCTTCAGCAAGTCCGAGCAGTGGCTATAAAACCCGACGAGATCACTGAGGGAATCAAACTGACGACCGCCGATGTAATAGTCACCGCAGACCGCCGTTATTCTATTGAGAATTGAATAAATAAATTATACATAGAAATAACTTACCAATTGATAGATTGTGTATTAAATGTAAAAGTGCGTACCTGAAGTGATTTATTCCAGTGCGGCCCAAATAGCTCAAGACGTATGAACCCGGTTTTCTGTCACTCTCTCGAACTGAAATTAAATGTAAAAATCAATCAAAATATGAAGAAATATTAGAGATAAACAGGGCTCTGCTTTATAGTTTACCAATTTTAAACGAACAACTTAATAAAAAGAAAAATAACCGTATTTTAATTCTACATAAATTATTTTATATATTTGTTGACACGTGTTTCGACTCTTTCAGAGGCATCTTCAGACTTCCTATCGCAAAGATTCTGTAACCACTTAAAAGGGAAAAATCCCAATCTGATTGATTGCAGCTCATTAGAATCATTATTTATTTAGCTTTGTTTGATTTATTGGTCTCCTTGCTTCTTTTAAAAACAAAAATTTGAAATCCATTTTGTAATTTCATAAAAAATGTTCGAATCAATCTTGACTTCATTATTTCAAGCTGCAAACTTTGCCCTTATTGTAGGAGTCTGAAGATGCCTCCGAAAGAGTGAAACACGTGTCACAGTTAGTAGCACAATTTGTGGAATAATCAAAGTTATTTTATATTAAAATGAACTTCCACAAAGTTTCTGCTGAAACCATTTAAAGAACAACTTAATCTTCCAAACTCGCCATTGTTATACTCCTTTGAATAATTATCATTAAGTATTAATTGAAAGACTTGAAATCAATCAACTCATTAATAAAATTATGGATAACAAACTACATTTATTTTAGATATTCCTACGACACTTGAAATCAATCAACTCAGTAATAATAAAATTTGAATTGTTTGAATGTTGTACTTTTCCATGAGTTTTGTCGCTAACGACCCTTCAGGTATCTTCAGGCATGCACGAATGTACTTGAACTGACGCGTAGTAAACAGTTTGTTTCGTTTATATCCAAAAACTGAAGTAGATCACTAAGTTAAATTGCTATTAAAATGTAATGGGTTTGTTATATTTATCGGTATTTTATGTATGTATTATCGCAAATACTAATGACAAAGAGAATAACATAGGAATATTTAAAATAAATGTAGGGTTTTATCCGACTTATTATTACTGATTTCGACTGAGGGTCCCGCAAAATCGCGGCACTCTGTGCACGACCCTTCTTTTACCTACCGGCATATAACAGGTTAAAACGGAACACTAAATATGAGTTATGATTAATGAACATTTAGTTGTTTAATAAATCAAAAGATGATTACTGAATTAAAAACTAATGATTACTGAATATGAATTAAAGAAGTCACTGCGCTCTGTCTCCATTAACAGACCAATCACCTCTGTAATAAAGATACAATACTCGCCATTGTTAGGGAAAAAAATTCCCACGGTCTCAATACTAATAATGAAGTAAGACAGATGTTCTTAACCTGTTACCAGCTAGAATAATTCCCCACTTTTTACCCTGTAGGCTACGACTTTTTCAAAAATTAAAAAACGACAATACCTCAATACTACTTATGTTATTTAAGGGCTTTGATGTTTTAGATCCCTTATGAAAGAAATCCCATGTTAATTACCATACCACGTGGCTTTTACAGCGTATTTACGAATCCTTGATAAGGGTTGTCACACACAATTTATAATATTATGTCAATTTTGCATCCCGATTGGCTTTCATAAAATGAATTTTCTTATGATTTTATGAATAATTTGTATTTATTCATTTGGTTTGAAACATATTGAGACGGCCTTGATTCGGCTCCCTCATAAATCGAGAAGGAGCATGCTATCAAACACTCAGAGAGAGGAATTTTGGGAACGGAGTAGGAGAAACATGATGCTCTTATAAACAAAAGATGATCTCAAAGCGTTATGTGGGTGTGGTCAGCACCCATTATTTAATTGTTACGAATTTTCACAGACTTTACACACGGATTTAACACAGATAGATTTACAATCCACGTTATGTTCTACAATACATAATACACGACTATTATAATTGCGAAGGCGATATCAGGAATTTACTATAATTTATCCTTAGCGAGAGGATTAGGAGCTTGAAGGTCAGTTCCAGGGCTTACAGTTGGGAGAAGCCCCTCAACCACGACTGTAAGACTTATCTGGCAAGCAAGTGCACACTCAATGCTCTCCAATCTCTAACTGACATGCAAAATAATATTTACGTTTGTGAATATTTTATCAAAAGTTTTGACAGCCCTGATAACCTCTTTACACGTTTTGTTGAATATCTTTTAAGAAAACTATTAAAACGATTTTTTTTTATTCATTTTATGAGCCTTAAGAGATCTTGGATACATATTGGATGTGATAATTTGAGAAATATTATTCTTTGACGCCTTAAACATAGTTGCCCACCGGTGGACCGTTAGCTTTAGAATGGTTAAAGAAAGTGTGTGAAAAAACAACATGAAGGTAATGCCCAATTTGAACATTGCACAATCATTGCAGATGATAATAAAATGTGTATAAAACTTTTTTTTAAATAAATTTATTGTTCTTTTTTTTTTTTTGATTTTTTTTTTCTTAAATAAATAAAAAAAAAATATATATCTTTATCTATTATTGTGGGTTTACTTATTCATGTAAAATATCTATAATTTTTTTAAATATCAATTAATATTTTGAAAATGTTATTTCTTTTTTTTGTTTTTTGTCTTTTAGCTTATTTTATATGTAATTTTCATTGTAGCAATTTTTTTTAAGTGAGTATCAGTCTGCAATGTTGTTTCTCCATAAAAATATAAAATATTTTACCAAAATGTCTTTATTTTTAACATTTTTTTTTGAATTTACGAATACAGTGATACCCCGGTTCTATGTTTTTCAAGGGACCGTATAAAACAAACGATTAATGCAGGAAAGTTTTAAATATAAACTAAATGCCGGAACTATAGAAAATGAATGCACCACGCGGGTAAACGTATAATGCGAGAACGTAAGATTGGGGTTCCACTGTACACTAAAAAACAGATAATTTCAAGGGTATTTTTGGAAAACTTATGAAAAAATATAGGGTATTAAAAGAGTTAAAGAAGTTAACTTGATTGAAATAACAAATTATCATACTGTGGATTGTGTACTTCAAAATACAAAAGTATGACAAACGTTAGTTAAAACTTATGATGGAATAAAAGTCGAGTCATGAAATTAAAAAGAGATAACTAAATAATTATGAATGTGCGTTAACATTATCAGAGAATTATTTGATTACAGTAAACAGGGAAGAGTCTTGGTAGGACATTTTGGAATCGTTATCATGCCGTGTCATTTCGTAAACTAAATGCAAAATTGATGGTGACTAAATAAACATTAAATTGTTGTATAATTTTCCCCTAGTGATATGACTTACCCCTTTAGTGCCAATATCAATCTGCCACACATGCAAATGACACCGGCGAAACCGAATCGTTTATCTAGCAATAAATATATGATCATCTTTTTGTCCAGCAGAAGTTTTCTAATAAAACTGTTTTTAGCAGGGCTGTGGAGTTGTTGAAAAAAACACGACTGACTCCGACTCCAGGATTGACCAAAAATACGACTCCGACTCCAATATTAAGGGCTATTCGGCTGATAAATGCGCTGCCTGTTGATGTTGACATCTTCGGCAGTGAACTTGATGCTTTGTTTAAAAATTATGTTTTCTTATGTAAATAATATGTTTCTGTTCTGTTTCTTATTTTTGTGTAATATTTTATGTAATCTTTATTAATTTCTCAAATGCATGGCGCATTGGCGCTTGCTGTGATGCCATGTATTTTTAATAGTTTTTGCCAATAAATAAATAAATAAATAAATAAATATTGACCAAAAACACGTCTCTAACTAAAAAAAAATCATTTCGTCAATGTATTCAATTATATATGAAACCAACCAATCCGGCCAATAGCCAAATTTGACATATTATATGCAAAAATAAAAACTTTTCAAAATTTCTGACTCCGACTACGAATACGGCAAAAAATGCTGCGATGACTCCTACTCCAGCCAAAAACCCCCGACTCCACAGCCCTGCTTATTACTAATTACACATTACACAAGTCACAAGGGCTGTTGGGGTGCTCAATGCACTGCAAGTTTGAACTTTTTATTTTTGCATATATGTCAAATTTGGCTATTGGCCGGATTTGTTGGTTGATATATAATTGAATACACATCAATTGGAAATGTAGGAAAAAACGTGACAAAATTAAACTTTTTTTAGTTGGAGTCGTGTTTTTGGTAAATACTGTCGTATTTTTGTTTAACAAATCCACAGAAAAGGTAATAAAGCAAAATTATGTTGAATTACATTCAGTATAGATTTACTCACTCCATAAAAGCTTAATCAAAAAAATACCATGCTTAACCCGTTGTTTATGGTGTGCACAAATTTGTGCTTAATTACCAAAGTAAGGAAAAGGGCCCGTAAACAAAGTGTTAAGATCGCAAAACAGAGCACAAGACTTACCTAAGTAACTTCCCATCTTCGCAGCACCCCAAAGACGGTCTTCCGCGGTATACCGATCCAGGCGACCGTGGTACCATTCTGTCTCGGGAGGAGCCAACACAGCTTGCCGTTCTCCTGTTGACATGTCAACGCTATATGATAATAAATGCATAAATTTTAACAATAACATAATAATGTAACAGCTTTATCTCATTCCAATGACCTTCGACTTTGCAGTACAATGTTATTATTAACCCATGAAGCCCTAATGTCTGTCAGACTGTAATCAGTAAATTTTTCTTTTTTTGAAAAATCGCAAAAAAATCATTAATTAGATTTTTTTTAAATTCATCAATTAACCTTTTGCACTCCACAATATATTATTTTTTCCTTCAAGCAACACCTCAATAGATTTGAGAAATTGATTGTTATCACAAGGTTTGCGTGTTTATTTTTATTTTTTTAACCATGTCCGCTCCCAACTAGAAACATATGGACACCTCACGGAGTTTGTCTCAACATATGTTTTGCTTGTTACTCAGTTGCTCAACCTCTCTTTTTCGAAGAGAATAGGGATGGAAAGGATACGAGGACTAGTGATTAGCTAATCGCTGCCACTATGCGTCGCTCTGGCACGCAAGTCAAAAGGACCTGGCGTGTTTATTAGCATGGTAAAAATGTTTTGATTTTAAACATTTCAACTAGTCTTGTCATTTACAACCCAGATTTCAATTGCATGAATGAACTTAAACTGCCTCATGGAAAAGTCCAAAATTCAAATTTAACTATAACGAAAAATATACCACATTATTTTATTTTTTTTTTAATTTTGAAAGAAAAAAAATATTTGGCATTACAGCTTAACGCCAATGCGCCAAATATTCTTAATTGTGAAAGTCATACGACATTAACTCGATGATAAATAATGAATCAGTTGTGCACAAAATCAATGATAAATAACATACACCCAGCCCAAGATCTCTTTTTTCAATTGAAAAAATCCAACCTTGCCGAGAATTGAACTCGGGTCCCCTGATCGCTAGGACAAAGCTCTTGCCACTAGACCACAGACTTTAACATGTTACAAACTTTAACTAAGGCACACAATCCACTAAATACGGTTTTAGAAATAGGGGTAATTTAAAATTAATAAAAAAGTTTTACAATGACAAGCAGGACTTGACATAGGAGTTGCATGTCACCTATAAAATGTCGTGCTAGACCAGTGGTTCTCATGTGCGGCCAACAACAGTTTGATCGTTAATATTGATATTTAATAAAAATGGGTTTTTACAAGTTAATTTGTCAACAAAGACACTGAAAATTTAATATTTTGTTTGCATTGTATAGTGCATCAAGAATTTCCAGTTTTCAAAAACTCAAATAAATGCATGTTTAGGTATTTTTGACAAAAAAAAACTTGGTGCGGCCACCAGACATTTTCGTAATACCGCTGATGTTCCTAATGCAGCCACAGCCAAATTTTACATGAGAACCACTGTGCTAGACTCAACAAAGAAGTTGTAAGAGTTTAAATCTCTAATCTGTATTTATTTTTGTTAAACACATAAAAACCAGTTACAACTGCTTGGTTATTTTGACCGATTAATAAAAAAACAATTTTCCAACCATGTTTTACAATGTCGAGCAGGAGTTGTACATTGCGTGTATGATGTCGAGATAGACTCAAAATGGGTTCTTGGAGTTAATTAAAGTTTTGTCAAACTGTTAAAAAGCTTTAACAAAATGTTGTTAACGCTTTCAATGCTGAAGCTGTTTCTTAGTATGAAAATAGACACGCTAGGCGTGTTCTCAGCATCCAATGTGTTAATTCATGTTATTTCACATTGAAAGGACAATATGCAAAAGCACAATTTTGTGCACTCTGTAAGGATTGTATTAATCAGGGCTATGGAGTCAGAGTCAGAGAGTCCCCGTGTTTTGGCTTGAGTAAGGGTCATGAAAAACTTTTGAAAATTTAAAACTTTTTATATGTACATCCAATATTTATAATTAATTGAATACACATAAATAGGAAAGATAGGAAAAACTTGACCAAAAAAATGTCTGAGTTGTGTTATTTTTAAGACTCTACAGCCCTGTAATAAATTCACTTAATCCAAAACTTTCTTTTAAAGCCATGTCCACTCACAATGTGCAGCATATTATGAAGCTTTCTCAACAGAAGTTTTTCTACTAGAACTTCTTGTTGCTCAATCAATTAGATTTTGAAGAAAAAAACAATGGAAGGATAGTATCTAAATTATATTTATGTTGTTTTTTCGTCTAGTGGAATGAGCTCCACTCTACTATTGATCAGATGGGTCTAAGTTCAAGTCCTGGCACAGTCAATATCAAATGCATTTTTTTTTAATTTCCAATCTCACACGAGTGTTGGTGATGCAATTTATCTGTATGTTGTTTCTGAGTGACAGCATTGATATTTTTAGTTATTCCGATTTCAAATTTGGAAATGTTTGACACTTTGGCAACATTAAACTGTGATGGGAAAAATATATTTTTTTTCTCGAATAATATACAAAAAACAATACCTGTTTCCAGCCGGATAAAATTAATAAAAACCGATGAGCATACCTGTTTTCTTATGTTCAACAAATTGCCATTGGATTGAGTGAATTGTACAATTTTCGGCAAGGTACTCACCATTGGTACTAGGCCCATCGATTTCATCCAGCTCTAGATCTGCAGCCAGTTCCACCAGGTCAATTCCACCGCCGTCTTCAGAACCGGTGGACGGAGATCCGAGCTTATCCTTGAATAGACTCAACGCTGCTCCGATTGCACCCCCTCCGATGGCGCCGCCGCCCATAGGTCTGATTAAATCAGCCATCATTCGGAATCGACTCTCGACTTCTCGATGAGTAACAACCGTGCCAAAGAAACTTGTTAACTCGTCGTCATGCCCACATCCACTTATTCATAGCATGTAAATAAGGCTTTAAAACGAAATATTACACATCTAAACTAGTACACAATTCTGTTGTTGTTCTTACTCATGACCGCGACAAATAACCCAGAGATAAGGTGAGACGCAATTATCACTACACAGGCAGACCATCATGATCTCATAGATGAAATGTGTATTTTTAAAGGAAATGTAAACGTATTTGGCGGACTTCAATGGTTCCTAATATCCAGCCAAAATTGCATGAGATGACATGCGGGGGTGATTATTGACGTTCCTGAGAAATCCATAGACTTTATACATAAAGTAATATCCATAGATTTCTAATTCCTCCTTTCAGTCGAACAAATTAGACATTTGGAAATATTTGTGAATCATCCCAAGTAGGTATTGGGAAATGCATAGGTATTCAATTTAAGTTATATTTATTTTTATTAACCGTTCTAAAGCTAACGACACACCGGTGTGTCGCATAAGAAAAAGCTCTAAGGTAAGAACTCACTGGTGGCCAACTATGTTTAACTTAAATATTATTTTGGATATATTTAAATGTTTTTAACCCATTGAATAAATACGAATTATTCATAAAATCATAAGAAAAATTCAACAAAAATTCATTTTTTTAGGATAGCCATTCGGGATGCAAAATTGACATAATATTATAAACTGTGTGTGACAACCAGGGCTGTGGAGTCGGTCAAAAAAAGTCCGACTCTGACCAAAAACACGACTCCGACTAAAAAAAGGTTGATATCGTCATTTTTCCCCCCTTATTTTCCTATTTATGTGTATTCAATTAAATATCAACCCTATCAATACGGCCACAAGCCAAATTTGACATATTAAATGCAAAAATAAAAAGTTCAAACTTTTCAAAATTTCTGACTCCGACTCCGACTCCACAGCCCTTAATCGAGAATTCGTAAATACGCTCTTAAAGCCATGTGGTATGGTAATTATCATGGGATTGATTTCATAAGGGAACAAAGACATTTAAGCTCTTAAATAACGTAAGTAGTTTAAAGATATTGTCATTTTTAAAAAAAAAAAAAGTCGTAGCGTACAGGGCAAAAAGTGAGGAGTTCTTTTAGCTGGTTACAGGTTAACATAGCAATGAAGGTTTTGGAATCCTATTTTACAATGTAAAAGAATATAGTAAGGATATTTATTTTTTATCTCAAAATATGTAACTGTCAGCCATAGTATGGCAGCATTAAAAATCTATCAGTTTGTCAAGGAGACGTCAAAGTTCAAAACAGTATTGTCGTGTTGTTTACCATCATGTCGATTTTTCATAAATTGGAAAGTGACATCACCAATAACTTGAGATCTGCCAACATCTTAACTCGGTACTTGATTTATTATATTTGTTTTTTTTTATTCGTAACGTATTTCAACCTAAACTCATAGATCATTCCGGTATAGTTGCCTATCTAGTTATCTACCTTTTTAGTCTAGACGTCTGGATAGAGTACTTGTCACCCGGAGCGCAACGCGCATCTGCAGGTACATGATGCATTTCCCTAGATGACCTGGACAAAATGCAATTTGAATCAATAAATCTGCTCAATCGATCTGATAAAAAATAGACTTCATTCTAAGAAATAAGTTTCACCGAAAATACAAAACACAATTCTTTAAATAATAATAAATTAAAAATGTTCCTGTTATTTATTATAATATGTCATTTAGAATATTTAGAATATTTCATTTACAATAATGATTTCAAATCAGTGCTTTGTAAGAAGATGTATTTAAAAAATTGTAAATATTAATGTTGCAATTTATAAATACGAATTATTATTTCAATACTTCTACAAAAAAGTTATTGGCTTTGAATATTTCCTTTTTTCACTGACAAGAATATATCCAAGAGAAATGTGCCAATTTAAAAAAAAACATCTATTTGATTTTTTTGATTGCGCAATCCGATTTTTTATTTATTGGAGTCATGTTTTTGGTAAATGCTGAAGTCGGAGTCGTATTTTTTTTTTTAACGACTTCACAGCCCTGATAAAACCACAAACTTTGCATGAAGCGTAGAGACTACAAATCACTGGATCGGATGATGCTTTTTGGTACCGTAAAGGATAAAGGTTAAATATAATGCACAATTACTTTTAAGGTGTTCACTGTCAATACTTGGTGGAAAGGCATTATAATAAAAATAATAACACATTTTTTAGTACTTTTTCCACATCTGATTTATTTCATCAGGACCGGTTTCGCTCATGGCGAGCATTATCAACTGATAAGTAATACAATAAGACAGTGGTATTTATGCAAAAGTTAAGGATGAAAACAAGGTATGACAAACAATTGGTAAAGCAACTAAGCAAATAAATTAAAGTAAATTACAAGAAAAATAGACTAAAAAATAAAGCGAAGGAAGAAGAGGCGAAACACGTGTCACAGTTAGTTACACAATACGTGGAATAATCAAAGTTATTTTAAATTTTATATTAAAATGAACTTCCACAAAGTTACCGCCGAAACCATCGAAAATATAAAAATAAAATGTTCAAGACCTCTTAGCAATGCAAAACTAATACATCAAAAATCAATTAAGTATGAATTTAACATTTACAAAGTAAAAACCCAGATATTAAGTGAATTTAATAAAAATAAATAAATCTACATGTCTGTCAACCATAATTAGATGGAAGTCCCGGTAATGAGTTCAAATGAGTCAGTTCCTGTAACAGAATAAAAGCCATATCAATTCTTACAAATTAAAATCAAACAAAGGAAAATAAAAATTATCAGAAATACAAGTGGAAAGAAATACAATAAGAATTGGTTTAGTGAATAGGGTATAGTAATGGAGAGGAAACGAAGACTAATTGATCATTTAAAAGATTACAATTATTCATAATCTCAATATTAACTTTTGCATAAATACCACTGTCTTATTGTATTACTTATCAGTTGATAATGCTCGCCATGAGCGAAACCGGTCCTGATGAAATAAATCAGATGTGGAAAAAGTACTAAAAAATGTGTTATTATTTTTATTATAATGCACAATATTAAAAATAATAAAACATTTTTAGTACTTATTCCACATTAAATTTATTGGATCAGGACCGCTTTCACTCATGACGAGCATTGTCAACTAATATAATACAACGAAACAGTGATATTTATACAAATTACAAGGTTACAATTGGTATTACAACTAAGCAAATAAATTTAAGCCAAATACAAGAAAAATAGACTATAAATAAAATGTTGAAGACCTCTTAGCAATGCAAGCTAAACGCCAAGAGGTCTTCAACATTTTAATAATAGTCATAAGCATCAATTTATTTGCTTAGCTACAATACCAATTGTTTGTCATACCTTGTAATTCTTTACTTAAATATGTATAAATATCACTGTTTTGTTGTATTTGTTACCAGTTGACAATGCTCGACATGAGCAAAAACGGTCCTCATCCAATAAATTTTATGTGGAATCAGTATTAAAAATGTTTTATTATGTTTTTTATAGTGGCATTCCACCAAGTATTGACAGTGAACACCTTAAAAGTTCTATTGCACAATATTGATTTTTTCTTCTTTTTATTTCAGACCCAATGCCAGCAACGGACTATGGATAGCTCTGCTCCTACCACTATGCATGACGGCGTCCATTTTCTGCTATCCTACATCAGACGTCTACAAGGAGACAGCAGTATGCTCAATCGGCCTCGCCTTGACCTCCTTGATCTTCATATTTTACTTAGCCCAGAATGATATGGACGTATCGCCATTCTTGAGTTGTGGTTTACCCATTATTATGGTGTCTGTCTTGCAGATTCTTATTGTAGATAAAAGTAAGTAGAAATTCTACTATAGATGTACCATTATAACTTGACTGTTAGCGAGGGCGACACCATTGCGTGAGTGATGTTGTTAATTTACTTACATGTGTTAATATGCATGATGTAAAAAATGTACATATATTTTTATTTCATTGATATAACTCAACCAAAAATTGAAAAGTTTGAGTATTATCGTTAACGAACCGGGTTTCACCTTTCGGCATCTTCAGGCGTGCACGGATGTACTTGAACTGACGCGTAGTAAACAGTTTGTATTGTTTATATATGTTACATTGAAGCTGTATTCTCAGTGAAAATATATACTTCTCCAAGCTGTCATTAAAATTAAATTTGACCGCCCTATCTTTAGCCAAATATTTGTCTGTGTTTTTCTTTGGTTCTCTTTTCATGAAAGGGACTACTTGCTGATTTTGTTTCATTGAAGCAAACCAAAATTTTTGGCCGGCAAATCATTGACTTGGGCCAATAATCTCAATGATCGTGACCAGTGAAATCATGTTGTCATACAAATCTATTACTTGATACATATACAAAAATGAAAGTAGATCACTATGCTAATTGCTATTAATGTAGTCAATATGAATTAGCGAAAATTTTACGTATATGAGTTTCAATGAATTAAGTGGGTTTGTTTATAATTATCGGGATTTTTGAATATAGAATCGCAAATACTAATTACCTTTTATCCAACCTATTATTATTGAATTGTTTGATTTCAAGTGTTTGAATTATTAGTTAAAAATAATTATTTAAAGGGGTATAGCAATAGAAGATAGAATAGAACGGTTTTACACCTAGTGCTGCCCAGTATGTTGTGGAGACTGCCAAGCTTTTTATGTTGGGCAGACAGGTAATTTTTTTTCTATTAGAATTAAAGAACACATAAGATAATCCAGCTTCTGGTCGAAAGATGCAATGTTTCAGCGTTCTGCATTTAGCGCATGCGAAAATTGTCTTTAATTGTTGGTGCATGGCCAGTGAAAATTGCAAGCAAAAATCTCAGTCGATAAGACTCAGTATTTCCAGCATGGAATGTTTATTGACTGGCGGAATCTATACTATGTTTATATTGGCGTCATTGCTTTTGCGACAAGTACATATCTTTTGACTGACCAGTTGTTATTTTATTTTTCATTGAAATTTATTATCACTATAGAAATTTCAAAAAAATTTATCGACATTGAAAATGAAACATTGTTTTATATTTGACGTCTGTTCTGTTCAGAACTGTGGAGTAGATAAAAAAAATGACTCCAACTCCGACATTGACCAAAAACATGACTCCGACTCCAACTTAAAAAAAGCAGGGCTGTAGAGTCGTTAAAAAAAACATGACTATGACACCGACTCCAACTTAAAAAAAGCAGAGCTGTAGAGCCGTTAAAAAAACATGACTATGACTCCGACTCCGACATTGACCAAAAACATGACTCCGATTCCAAATTAAAAAAAAGCAGGACTGTAGAGCCGTTAAAAAAAACATGACTATGACTCCGACTCCGACATTGACCAAAAATACGACTCCGACTCTGACATAAAAGCAGGGCTGTAGAGTTGTTAAAAAAAACATGACTATGACTCCGACTCCAACATTGACCAAAAATACGACTCCGACTCTGACATTTAACAAAAATATGACTCCGACTCAAAGCAGGAGTCGTCAAAAAAAACACGACTATGACTCTTACTCCAACTCCATCAATGACCAAAAACACGTCTCCGACTCCAACATTGACCAAATATACGACTCCGTCTCCGACATTTAACAAAACCATGACTCTAACTTAAAAAAGCAGGGCTGTGGAGTCGTTAAAAAAAACACGCCACTTACTCCAACTTCATCATTGACCATAAACATGACTCCGACTTCGACTAAAAGGAAAGTTTAATTTTGTCATGTTTTTTCCCTACTAAATATTCCTATCTAATTTTTGACTGATTTCAGAGTCATCGCGGCGTTTTGGCCGGACTCGGAAGTCGGAAATTTTAAAAAGTTCAAACATTTTATTTATGCATATAATTTGTAAAACTTTGCTTTAAACCGGATTGATTGGTTGATATTTAATTGAATATACATAAATAGGAAAGGTAGGATAAAAACGTGACGATATTAAGCTTTTTTTTTTGTGTCGGAGACGGAGTCGGAGTCGTGTTTATTTTTAACGACTCCACAGCCCTGGTTCTTTGCCACTATGAAATGATCAAATGCATGCAACTGAAACTTTCTTAACCAGATGACTGCCACAAATGGCACTCCAATTATACAAAAAATGACATCCTTGGACGCTTGCTTTCAGCGGGATTTTACTAACTAAAATCAATTGTATGAAACATACAAATATTTTGAACACACAACGACATCTATTGTGAATATCTTCCTATACTCAAAATTGAAATAGTTTTCAAATAAACATTTAAAAAAGTTATATTTAGAATGTTTTATTTTTACAATAAAATTCGTGGCGTGCGAGGTACCACCATACATGCACATGCTGGCAGTTAAAAAGTTAAGCCTTGATTGATAATTGTAATTCCTTTTTCTTCCACAGCATTCCAATTTCAAAAGATACCACTGTTTTGTCATCTGTTGTTTTTAAACTTGACCTGTCAAAACTTTCATTGTAACTTGTAAGTGATTTTCTTCCAGATATACTATTCTCAATAGCAAGTGCTGTCATCACGTGCATACCGCTGCAGCAAGTCATCATCAGAGTGCTGAAGCAATGTCCCCTGAGTTTCACGGTCGGCGAGGCGATATTGGTGGTCCAGGCTGTGGTTTTGTTTTTATTCGCGGCCATCTTAAACATGCACAACTCTTTCACGGTCACCCCGCAAACGGATATCGAAATAATCACATTGATTCTACAGGTAATTATTTTGGACACGGACCATACTAATGTTCTGACAAACTGTCCTTTTTAGGATATTATTTAATAATAATTCTTTAGTGTTAATACTTTTATTTATTTCTAAAAATTCTCAGTTAAAAAGTGGATAAACCTATTTATTGAGTAGGCATTTACTTGGTAGAACTCCATTATAATACTGAAAGAAAAATAACAATGTATTTTAGTTCTACATAAATTATTTTATATATTTGTTGATAGCTATTTCGGCTTACACCTTCGTCAGAACTATTTTTCTTTCCGTATGGATAAACCTACTTATGATACTATATGACTCAATTTGTATAAAATTTTTAATTGTTTGAATTTTGTACTTTTCCATGAGTTTTGTCGTTAACGACCAATGTTTCGCCTTTCAGCATCTTCAGGCATTTCAAGTGCACGGATGTACTTGAACTGACGCGTAGTAAACAGCTTGTATCGTTTATATAAAGGGTATTTCAATAAGGACACTCAAAATATGTTACTTTGTCCTGCTGAGTAGATTATTCATTGTTTAGTGGCCAAATTTGATTCAACCAGTTTGGTAAATAATCGGCCAACACCTACCTGTACGTCATCAAAATACAATATCTGGTGAAAACATTGCTGCTGTGTGTGAAAGTGTACAGGAAAACCCAAGGCAGCTTATTTCTCGTTGTTCACAAGAACTTGGCTTTTCTGCCACTTCAACTTGGCGAATTTTGAATCGGGCCTTATGTCTGCACCCGTATAAAATCCAACTAACCAAGGAACTTCAGGTAAACGACCACAGACAACGCCTGATTGGGTTCTGGAGCAGTTGGAAGTTTACCCAAATTTGTCAAAAAAGTCAACTTTAGCGACATGGCCCATTTTGTAATGAATGGATATTGGCAGACATTTGATGCTATATTCCATATTTAATGCCGTAAAATATACTTACAAATGAAATTAAAATTTAGTCGAAATCTCACAAACAACTTGTTTTATTTACATTTCAAAACTAAGCGTCCTTATAAAAAGACCCTTTACAAAAATAGAAGTACATCACTGAGTTAAATTGCTATTAAAATCTAAATTTGCGAAAATTTTATGTAAACGAGTTTCAATGAATTAAGTGGTTTGTTATAATTATCGGGAATTTTGAAAATACTAATGACCAGATAATAACATAGGAATATCTAAAATAAATCTAGGGTTTCAATTTGTATCTGTTAAAAAATAAGTAGCATCGATTTTGGCTGTCATGATATGAAGAGAAAAATGATTGAATTGTTTTGTTTGAATCATTCCAGGTCGGACTTCTTGCAGTTTTTTATGTGGTCACCACGCTGTACTTCATCGGAGCTGGTATTGAAATCGGCACATTTTTAGTCGTGGTCGTTCTTCACATAATGGGCCTTCTCGGAACACTCCATCTTGCTCTTGGTCAAAGTCCCCTTCTGTGGATCATAGGGTTTTTATTGGATGACATCAACAGGGTAAGCTGAACTTTCGGTGCTTGTGTCATATTAACACTCAAACGCCCGGTTCTGAGTTAACTCTTTTAGTACCCTTTGATTTTTTAACAGATACACCAAAAATACCCTAGGAAATATCTGTTTTTTAAGTGTATACATAAATTCATGAAGAAGCATTATGAATAAACACTAGGGCTGTGGAGTCATCCTTGTGCTCCTACATTGACCAAAAACACGACTCTGACTCCGGCTAAAAAAAGTTGAAGTTCAAACTTTTCAAAATTTCAGACTCCAGTCAAAACGTTGCGATGACTCCGACTCCGACTCCACCCAACATACCCCGACTCCACTAAGTCTATTTATTTTAGAAATCTCTTGTCTATCGAGTTTTTATTGGATTCACAAAATAATAACACATTTATAGTATTTATTCCACATTAAATTTATTGGATCAGGATCGGTTTCACTCATGTGCGAATTTTATTATCTATTAAGATTTATTAGCTTTTTATTAAATGCACTTATTGTGGTTGTTACATTGTTAACCTTCGCTGCACGGTGATATGTATTTACTACAACTCGACTCTAATAATGAGAATATTTCTATTAAATATAATAGATACTGATCTGAGAATTTTTGTATTCCTCAGTAATGTTATTAAGTATTAAATAAAATTACAGTTATGTATGGTTATTCATTTGCAGCGATGGAAATAAATAATTAGTGGAAGAATCGGGCAAAGAATCACCCATACACACAAACGTATTCCAATTTATGCGCGTGTGTAAGCGCGAGGGCGAGCGTACTCTTGCAGGTGTTCAGCCCCGGCGCGAAAGCGCATGCGTAGAAGTGATCGACTTCGAACTAGCCAATCATTTCGTCATTACGAATTCGACTGCCGACGGGTGAAGACGTCGGAGCGGCAGCTAATTGCGATGTTTTTTTCTTCTTTTCAGACACTTAGATTACAAAAATTGCTATATTTCAACTTCAACCATAGTCAATCAAAGCAATGTTTAGAAATATTCACATTTTTCCGGTTTTTAAATAACTTTTTCATATGGTGTAGTAAATACATATCACCGGAGCTCGCGGAAGTTTTTAGCACAGTATGGGGAGGGTTAATGATCATTCATACTTAATGGATTTTTGATGTAATAGCATTTATTGCTAAGAGGTCTTCAACAACCGACTTGAGAGTGGATCGATTGTTTGGGCACCGAGGGGTGCGAAATGTGTTCTTATGGTGGAGAGGGTTCAGAAGAAATTTTTGAGAATTCTCTATTTGAGGACATATGGGTACTACCCATGGCTTTATCCAACAGACTTTCTCTTAGGGATGCTCACTTTCAACAATAGTTTGAATGCTCGAAGAGAAATGTATTTGGCATTATATTTCTTTTGGCTTATCCGAGGCCAAAATGAGAATTCCACCATTCTTGAAAATGTTAAATTGAATGTTCCTGATAATTTTTTGAGGAATCGTGAACATGAGTTGTTTGTTCTTCCAAGGGGTAGAACCAGTCTGCCAATGGGAATGTCACTGGGAAGAGCTTTAACAATTTTAAACGGCATTGCTTCGGATGTCGACATATTTCATATTGACGTGAGTGAGTTCAGGCGAATACTATATTTTATGAATAAAAGTTGATTTTGTCAGAACTCACTCGGTTGACATCTTTGAATCATCAGTTTTTATGACTACAATTTTTCCATCTTGTTTTTAATTAATTAGTGTATGTATATATATAAATACATGTATTTATATTTGTCAAATACATGGCGCATTGGCATCAGCTGTAATGCCATGATTTGCTTTTTCTTAGATAAATAAATAAATAAATATCCAATAAGGAATAAGTACAAACAATTTGGTATTATTTTTACTGTAGTGCCATTCCACTAAGTATTGGAAGTGAAAATTGTAATGTTCCATTGTGACCAACCCATTACAAATTAATATTTAATACCAATAAATGAAAAGTCAAATTGTAAGATTAGTCGTCCATAATGAATGACTTGGAAATCAGTTTTTTTCAACAAATACATAATAAAGGATTTCAACTGAGGGTGCTTGATGGAATTTCAATATCAAATTTGAATTGTTTTAATTTTGTACTTTTCCATGAGTTTTGTCGCAACGACCTAGGTTTCGCCTTTCGGCAACTTCAGGCATTCAGGCATCAGACGCGCTCCCGATAGTTATACAAACCCAAATTGTTTGCTAATTTACACCCTAATAGCAATTTCATTTAGTAATCTACTTCTATTTTCGTATATAAACGTTACAAACTGTTTAGTGCACGCCAGTTCAAGTACATCCGTGAACTTGAAATGCCTAAAGGTGCCGAAAGGTGAAACCCAGAACTCACTCGGTTGACATCTTTGAAAAAAAATTTTCTCTCTGTTTTTATGACTACAATGTTTTCATCTTGTTTTTAATTAATTAATGATTAATATTATGTATTTACATGTATGTATATATATAAATACATACACGTATTTATATTTGTCAAATACATGGCGCATTGGCATCAGCTGTAATGCCATGATTTGCTTTTTTCTTAAATAAATAAATAAATAAACATTTTAATAATAGTCTATTTTGCTTGAATTTATTTGCTTAGTTGTAAAACCAATTGTTTGTCATCCCTTGTAATTCTTGCTTAGCTTTTGTATAAATATCAGGGCTGTGGAGTTGGTAAAAAAAGTTTGACTCTGACTCCAGCATTTACCAAAATCACGACTCCGACTAAAAACAGTTTAATATCGTCACTTTTTTTTTCTAATTTACCTAATAATGCGTATTCAATTAATATCAACCCTACCAATATACAGCCAATGGCCAAATTTGATATATTATATGCAAAAATAAAAAGTTCAATCGCCGCCACGACTCCGATTCCACAGCCCTGGTAAAAAGTTCTGAAGATAAAATGTGATTGATATTTGTCATATTTGGCCGCAAGAAATGTCTTTTATGGTCTTTGCAGGTTGTGCATCACCGATCTACACGCTAATCCAATCAAAAGCTCGAAATGTGTTGGTTACTAATAAATTTAAAACTTAATCTGATTTCGTTTTGTTTCAGATATTTTTGATCATATATTGGATGGTCGCTTCGACTTTGTGCGTGATAGCTGTCACATATCAAACTACCATCAATGAAAAGGCTTCAACATCTTGCCGGAAGATATTCCACATTCTGGCGATACTGGTCTTCATTCCCGGAATACTAATCGACTTCCCGCTAATTTATTTAGCGAGTGGGATTGCGTTCGCAGCCCTGGTCGCTCTTGAGGTTGGTCTATTGATTAAATTGGCATTTATTTGGTAGAACTCCATTATAATCAGGGGTGTGGAATCGTTAAAATAAATTACGACTCCAACTCCAGCATTTCCCAAAAACACAACTCCAACATTGACCAACAACACAAACCCGACTAAAAAAAGTTTAATTTCGTCAGTTTTTTTCCTACCTTTCCTATTTATGTGTGTTCAATTATATATCAACCACCGAATCCGGCCAATTGCCAAATTTGACATATTATATGCAAAAATAAAAAGTTCAAACTTTCCAAAATTTTCGTCTCCGAGTACGACTCCGGCCAATGCCCCGCGACGACTCCGATTCCGGCCAAAAAGTTCTGACTCCACGTCTCCGACTCCACAGCCGTGACGAAATTGAACTAATAAATAAGATTTTTCATTTATTGGTATTGAATTTTAAGCTTTAGAGTGAATATATTGTATATTGGGCTATTTTGCTGTGACAATCCTAACTTTTGCATAGATTAAGTCCACCTCAACAGGCAGTGCATTCATCAGCCGAATAGCCCTTGCGACTGGCGACTCAAATCACTTAATATCCATAAAGTTACATCCTAATTATTTATTATTTTCTTTTCATTACAGACCGTTCGGATGCTCGACCTTGGTTGGCTGTCAGATATTCTAAATAACAGCTTTCAAGTATTTTCTGATGAAAAGGTAAACAAATGAAAATTTCACTAATTTATTGAAACCTCATGTTTTGTCATTACTTATTCATAATCTAATATATGAAAATTTGTTTTCACAGGACGTGGGCGGGATTTCTTTGACTCCATTGTACCTGCTTGCGGGTATATCGTGTCCAATATGGCTGCAATCGAGTGCGTGTTTCGCATCGTTCGCTGGAATCCTCTCAGTCGGAATCGGAGATACGGCAGCCAGCTACATTGGCAGTACATTCGGCAGAAACAACTGGACAGGTTTGCATTATATATTTTACAGGAGTTGTTCTTCAATACAATAGATCACTGGTCTCTAAACTAAATTTGGATGTGAACTACTTTCCGAAATTGAATTTGTCTGTTGAGTCACATATCCATACAGTAGAACCTCGATTATCCGGATTGGTCAAAATAAACAAGAATATTACAAATTTGCTGATATGCACATGGCGAATTGCGTCCACTGTTTACGTACGTGATGGAATGCAGTCGTAATATTTTGATCGTTGCATTTGTTCTAACAATAAGTCCTGTCTAAAATATGGGTTAGTCATCGTCCAAATTCGATACGCATTGAACGTTTGATACTTGAAAAATTGATCACTATTTAAATATTTATTTTACAATCATAGTTTCATTAAAAGACAAATTGGATATAATCGATGCTTTGAGACGGGGTGAATCGGGAGGTTTTTTTTCTAATAAATATGGTGTCGGAACTTCAACAATCTCGGATATAAAAAAACAAAGTGAAAAAATCTTGAAGTTTACCAATTTTTTAACGAGAGTCAAGAAGAGTGCTATTCAAGGCAACTTATGTGTCTTAAAAGTATTCGTGATTTGGCAGCATCGAAAAGAAAAGCTAGCTTTAAGCAGAAATCGGCACCTTTTTTCGTGGTGTTTTTTTTTTAAATTTTAAAATCAATTAGACGAAACAATGTTTGCACTTACGTAATTACAATCTATATTTATAGAATTCGTCAAAATGATAACATATGGTATTGTACTGAACCGGATGAGATGTGTATGGATTCTAAATTGGTTCTCTCTTCTCTCCTGTAGCGACGAGGGAGAAGGGGACTTGTCCACGTTCCCATTGGTCACTCGTGCTCAAGGACTGATAACGGCCAGTAACTTCTGACGCACTGACTTATATTCATTTTGTATTTCTGACGTTTGTGATTGAATGCACGTGCCTAGCGATTGACAATTTGCGGAACATATATTTTATTTTAACCCTCCCCATACTGTGCTAAAAACTTCCGCGAGCTCCGGTGATATGTATTTACTACACCATATGAAAAAGTTATTTAAAAACCGGAAAAATGTGAATATTTCTAAACATTGCTTTGATTGACTATGGTTGAAGTTGAAATATAACAATTTTTGTAATCTAAGTGTCTGAAAAGAAGAAGAAAACATCGCAATTAGCTGCCGCTCCGACGTCTTCACCCGTCGGCAGTCAAATTCGTACTGACGAAATATTTGGCTGGTTCGAAGTCCATCACTTCTACGCATGCGCTTTCGCGCCGGGGCTGAACACCTGCAAGAGCTCGCTCGCCCCCACGCTTACACACGCGCATAAATTGGAATACGTTTGTGTGTATGGGTGATTCTTTGCCCGATTCTTCCACTAATTATTTATTTCCATCGCTGCAAATGAATAACCATACATAACTGTAATTTTATTTAATACTTAATAACATTACTGAGGAATACAAAAATTCTCAGATCAGTATCTATTATATTTAATAGAAATATTCTCATTATTAGAGTCGAGTTGTAGTAAATACATATCATCGTGCAGCGAAGGTTAATGACTCCACGGCCCTGTGGAAAACATCAAATGCAAGAACGATAGATCAATTAATTTATTCTGTTTCCAGGTTCAAGAAAGTCTTATGAAGGCACCGCCAGCAGTATCCTTTTCCAGTCACTTGCCATCTACCTTCTCGCATATTTTGGTAAGTAACAATCTGTATATTTTGTTCTCATTGATTTGTCAATTGTTTTATCCAGGTATGTGGAGTCATTAAAATAAATATGACTCTGACTCCATAATTTACCAAAAACAGGACTCCGACTCGGACTCAGACATTGACCAAAAACACGACTATGTCTCCGACTAAACAAAGTTTTATTTCTTCATTTTTTTTTTCCTAATTCATATGTGTATTCAACTAAATATCAACCAATCTGGCCTATAGCCAAATTTAACATATTATATGCAAAAATCTCCATCTCCGAGTAGGACTCCGACTCCGGCCAAAAAACCCCGTCTCCACGACTTCAACTCTGACTCCACAGCTCTGATATAAAAGAAAAAAACTTGACGAAATTAAAGTTTTGTTAGTCGGAGTCGTGTTTTTGTGAATGTTGGAGTTGAAGTCGTGTTTATGGTAAATGCTGCAGTGTAAGTCGTATTTTTTTTAACGACTCCACAGCCCTGGCTTAAATATGGCGTAAGCCGAAATAGTTATCAACCATAAATATGGTTTAATTTTGGTAGAACTAAAATACATTGCTATTTTTTCACCATTTTGCTTTTTTGGCCCACAAACCATATTTTAATCTCTCACATTTTCTATTACAGGTATCCTCGAACTCAAAGAGTACGGCTTCTTCATCGGATTGATAGCTGTCGTTGTGAACTCCTTGGTTGAAGCTAAGACTGACCAAATTGATAATCTTACACTTCCTCTGATAACATTCTTCATATTAATCATGGCCTAAGTTGGAAAAATGTTGAGTTGAATATAGTAAAAGTCCGTTAATTCGAAATTCAAGGGACCGAATTCCCAAAAAAATTCGAATTACGAATTACGGGATCACTAAAAAAAAAAAATTTCGTGGCAATTGTCGACGGCTTGGAACATCGGTACCATTGTAGTGAAGAGAAATACGTAATATATTGTAGTCTCGCTTGCACTTATGTTATAAATGCTCGAATTGGATTTTTGACATACGATACTTCACTTTATATAGATGTCTCACTTACACTAATGGGTTTACATAAGCTTTACTCTTCAAGATAAGGTGTTGACCTAACTTTTAACTGTCAAATTTCGAATTATAAGAATTTGTATTACATTTTGACGAAAAACATTACGAATTACGAATTATGCGATATTTCGAATTAACGGTAGAATTTACTATGAAAAGACAATATTGGGACCGACCAAATTATGAAAATTTTGAATTAGGAATTATCGTTGTTCGAATTAACGCACTTTTACTTTAAATGTAACTGGATTATTTTCATTGTGTCACTAATATTTCAACTTGTATTTAGGCCCCTTAGAGACCTAGCTCACCTAACCTAATTTATTTTTCTCCCTTTTTCAAAAGAGCCAAAAAACAGTAATCAATGTTACCAGTGACGGCTGGTGACGGGGTGTTGGGGGGTGCAAAGGAAGATTCAACCATTTTTGCAAGAGTTCTTTCCTATTCATTGGATTTTAAAACACTTCTATAGCATGGACTTTCAATTCAGATGTTCGCAATACCAACTGTTTCTCTTCCGTAGTACGGAAAAATAGTTGAATCTTCCTTTTGCACCCCGTCACCAGCCGTCACTGAATGTTACCTATTTTTTAACAGATACGATTGTCTTTTAATTATATTTAAAAGTGATGTTTTGGCTTTCTGTTTTATTTGTTATATAGAAAATAATAATTTATTATACAGTAGAACCTTGATTATCCGGACTAATTGGGGATGAAGATAGTCCGGATAAGGATACAGTGAAACTCCGATGCTACGTTTTTCAAGGGACCGTATAAAACAAACATTAAATGCGGGAAAGTTTTATATATGAACTAAATGCAGGGACTATAGGAAATGAACGCACCACGCCGGAAAATATATTATGTGAGAACGTAAGATCGGGGTTCCACTGTAATCGAAAAAAATCATTATTGACAGGGAAAAACAAGTATATTCAGTATAAATCATTTTTATTTCTTTCGATCAATACACAGCTTTAATAATAAATTATTTTTTATTGAAAAATTCAATTATCAATTTCTGCTTAAAGCTAGTTATGGACTAGATATTGGCTGTCCAGGTGATCGTCTTTGTATGAACCACATAAAAATACACTCTTCAACTTCTTCATTTCATGATGTTTTCATAACTTCTGAGCTTCCATCATCTGACATTAAACAATTGGTAAACTTCTAGATATTTTCACATTGTTTTTTTATATTCGAGATCGTTGACGTTCCGACACCATATTTATTAAACAAAAAAACGTCCTGATTCATCCCGTTTCAAGGTTGTCAGTACCAAATTTGTAATATTTTTGTTTATTTTGACCAATCCGGATAATCGAGGTTCTACTGTAATGTGTTATTTTTAAGGTTTAGTGGAGCTATGAACAAGAAAGTGATTTTAATACGTAGTGAAATATCTTCGTATCCACTTCTCTTATCGATATGTCTCATTGAAACACCCTATAGTTTGCATCTTTTGTACTTAAGTACAAAAGGGTACTGAAGAAACGTGAATTATTGTCTATGAATGTTGAGTTATGTAAATAACATAAAAAAATGTATTTTTTAAATATTTTAATTAGAATTTTTCGAATTTTGTACTTTTCCATGAGTTTTGTCGCTTACGACCCGGGTTTCGCCTTTCGGCATCTTCAGGCATTCCAAGTGCACGGATGTACTTGAACTGACGCGTAGTAAACAGTTTGTATCGTTTATATACAAAAATATAAGTAGGTCACTAAGTTAAAAGGTTATTAAAATGTAAATTAGCGAAATTTGAATGAATACAAGTTTCAATGATTTAAGTGGGTATGTTATAATTACGGGGATTTTTGAAAATATTAATGACCAGATGATAACATAAGAATATTTAAAATAAATCTAGGGTCCTATCCGACCTCTCGTTAATGAGTTGATTGATTTCAAGCCTTTATTATTATATTACATTAATGATAGTAAGTGAATTGATATTTAATAATAGCAAGTGCTGGAATTGTAAATAAATGACAATAAATTAAAATTAACAATTATTTAAAAGGGTACAACAATGGTGAACTAGGCAAATAACCCGGGTCGTTAGCGACAAAACTCATGGAAAAGTACAAAATTCAAAAATTCTAATTTGATATTGAAATTCCATCAAGCACCCTCAGTCGAAATACTTAATTATTTTAAATATTTATTAGTCAATTAATCCATGGATGTAATAAGGATGAAATATATTACTAATTTCATGTTTTCTTAACACTTTGTTTATGGGTCTTTTAACCTTTGAAGGAGTATGAATGAACTTTTGGTTCAACACAGTAAAATGAATTAAATTCAATATAAAATCACTTTGATTAATAATATTGTCTTTGTGTGTGTGTGTCATTGCTTACTTGTATAGGTATTTATATAACCCTATCCTTCTTTACCCATTCAATCTTTAAGACTGGTAAAAATTATATATTAGTGCACAAAATATGGCCAGTAATCAATCGTGTCTCTTTAATTGACACGTATTGGTGCTGCCAAGATTGTGGTGGGGATCTGTGATATTTTTTGTTTTTAAATCACTACAAGATATTAATCAGTTTTTGTTGTTGTTAACCCTTTTGGGCTCAGTGATTTTTGGGTGGTTTTGAAAATTCCAAACATTAACTTTCTTCATTCCTGTATGTACGTATTTAAAATGAAAAGTGTTTTTGATAATTATTGACATAAAGGACTTTAGATATTATATCAGCATCTAAAATCTTATACAGTGAAACCCCGATTCTACGTTTTTCAAGGGGCCGTAAAAAACAAACGATTAATGCGGGAAAGTTGTAAATATGAACTAAAAAACATCAACTTTTGAAAAACCTATTTATTTATTAGAATTTCTTATTATACCTATAACATTTATTTCTTTAATTATTCTTTAACCGCTTGAGACCCAAGCGGACACGGGTGTCCGGATCATGTGCCGACCACCAATCCCAACCGGACACTGGTGTCCAAAATACTTCGAGATAAATAATAATTGGTATTCCAATGGAATATACGCGATATATTAATGAATATGTGTAGTCCTATCTATCTAGAATCGATACAATTTTTAAAAATATCGAATTTAACTGTATTTTAGGTGAAAATTTTTTTTTCCCCGAAAGATGTCACACGCTCGGGCCAAGGGCTGCCACATGCGCAGTACATAGGCAACCACATGGCACACATTATCACCATGATTTATGACCACCTCTCGCAGTCTCAAATTCATTGTTTTGTTCATTGGGTATTCAAATTCAATGTCTCTACAAAAAATCAGTGTTTCTAAAAGTTCAGTGTATTATTTTATATTTATGTTTTCAATACATAAATGAAAAACATTTCTGCCAGCATATGACTACTAAATAAATTTATTATTTTTTATGTATTGGTTTTGGAGATTTATAACAAAAAGTTTATAAAAATAGCTTTGGTTCATGATTTAATTTTTTTTTACAAAAATTACATACAAAGATTTTTTAATACGGAAAGAAAAATAACAATGTATTTTAATTCTACATATATTATTTTATATATTTGTTGATAGCTATTTCGGCTTACGCCTTCGTCAGAACTATGTTTAAAACGTGTATTAGAGATAGCTTATATACCTTTGCTAGACAGGGTGCCCCCTACATAATCTCTTTCTGTTGAAACCACCTCTGTTAAAACCTTTAACAAACAATAAACTTAAAACAATTTAAAATAGATGCACTTAGACATTGCAGATTTTAAGTGGTTTCACACGACCAAATAACCCAAAAATACCCAAATTATTGTTTTCCACCATTACTTTAGACCAATAAATCAAACTTATTTAAATTCTTTCATGTGACGTAGGTATGGTTTCAACAGAAAGAGATTATGTAGGGGGCGCCCTGTCTAGCAAAGGTATATAAGCTATCTCTAATACACGTTTTAAACATAGTTCTGACGAAGGCGTAAGCCGAAATAGCTATCAACAAATATATAAAATAATTTATGTAGAATTAAATACATTGTTATTTTTCTTTCCGTATTATAATGGAGTTCTACCAAGTAAATGCCTACTCAATCAACAAAGATTTTTTGCAAATATATAATTTATTTTAAGTGTTATAATTTGGTAATTAAATAAAAAAATAACAATATTTTTATGCGGTGTCAACCCTGAAATTTTTTCGAAATGTTACATTTTTCAATTGAAAAATGGAAAAATTATAAAACAATCCATTAATATATGTGTAAAAAATATTTAAAAATTATAATTACTTTTACTTATTTTTTTATTGGCCCTCAAAAACACGTGGTCCTGGTGGCACAATAATGATTTTCTTGCGTGGTACTCAAGCGGTTAACACTACGTTGCTTCTTTGCAGTTTGGCACTTCAATTTAAACAAATTCCCCTCAAATTCTCATATTTTTTAACAGATTCATCTATATCCTTGAAGTAGAAAAATATTTTTATTTTTTGAAGGCCAACAACGCTGCTGTAAATATCATTCCATGGTTCATTATTGCATTTTTCGCCATCTTCTTCTACAGAAAACTCTAAGTACTAAGACGAGCAGTAATTACCGGAAACATTATGATAATGAATCGTAAACAATTGAATACTTACAGTCTCAGTTTTTTTCTACGAATCGATTGGATGGGTTCGAATGTGCTTCTAAGAAATATTCAACAAAATCGGTCAATCGGGATAATATTTGTGACAGAATCATAATTTTAAAACGGTTGAAGCGGGAATTTTTAACATTGTTCTTATGCGTGTTTCGCCGGGACTATACAAAATGAACGAACCATGTGGGAAAACGGTTAATGCGAGAACGTAAGATCGGGGTTCCACTGTAACCCATAATTCGAAAGCCTTATCAAAGATTTTTCAATGATGACAAACTATTAGCGCTAATATACTTTTAGCGCAGTTACAACTCTTGGGCCAAGAGGGTTAAATTAACAAGTCAATTGGAAAAAGCTCACACATGTTATAATTGAAACAACAAATTCATTTGACCTAACCTTAATATTAAGTATTTCGACTGAGGGTGCTTGATGGAATTTCAATATCAAATTTGAATCGTTTGAGTTTTGTACTTTTCCATGAGTTTTTTACAGGGCAAAAAGTCCGACTCCGACTCCAGCATTTACCAAAACCACGACTCCGACTCCAACATTGACCAAAAACACGACTCCAACTCCGACGAAAAAAGTTCAATATCGTCACTTTTTTCACCTAATTTTCCTATTTATGTGTATTCAATTAAATATCAAACCTATTAATGCAACCAAAAGCCAAATTTGACATATAAAATTAATGTCTTTTTTTTAATATGCAACTTTGACTCAGTGTGTTTGGGTCTGTTACCCAGTAAAGACGTGTGTTATTGTTTTTCTCTTCTCTGTGATTCTTTACCTGTCTTTTAAACAAAAAAAAAACAATTCTACCCCTTCTACAAAAAATGGCAGATACGTGTCCTTCGGAAACACATTTAAGAAGCTGTATGCTGATTTTGTTCCATTCAAAAAAAAACTGCAATAGAAGCAACGGAATCCATTTGTGAGATTTAAGGTGATATACTGGACGTAAGGAAGTGCCAACGATGGTTCAGAAAATTTCGCTCGGGCAATCTCGATTTGAAAGATGAGCCTCGAAGTGGACAGTCAAGTGGATGAAGCAGCCCTGAAGGCGGAAATTGAAGCAGATCCGACATTGACCATCGATCAATTATCCAAGAAGGTCGGGACATCACGATCGAATACTCATCGCTATCTAGAGAAACTGGGGAAAGTTCAAAAAGAAGGCATTTGGGTTCCTCACACGCTAAGCAAAAGTCCTCAGAAAGCCCTATTGTGTGTGTGGTGGGATTCGAAAGGCGTGATCTATTATGAAGTGTTAAAACAAGGACAAACTGTTACTGTAGCTCTCTATTGTGATCAGATGGACAAATTAAACACAAAGTTACAAGAAATTAGACCCGCTCTTATGAATAGAAGAATGTTATTCTTCAACATGACAATGCCCGTCCGCACGTTGCCGATATTACACCAAAAAAAATCCAGGACCTTGGTTTTATTGCATCCGCCCTATTCACCGGACTTGGCACCAAGTGACTATTACTTGTTTCGTTTTTTAGAAACGCAATTAAGGAACAATAAAATTCAACAATACTGAAGCACTAAAATCAGGTCTCTCGGAGTTCTTCGAATCTAAACCAAAGACCTTTTATGAGAAAGGAATTTTAGATCTTGAAAATAGATGGCAAAGAGTCATAGACAACACTGGTAATTACTTTGTTTCAAAAAAATAATAAATAATTTAAAAAATTACTGTAAAAAACGACATTAATTCCGGGATTACATAATACATCCGTGCACTTGAAATGCCTGAAGATGCCGAAAGGTGAAGCCCGGGTCGTTAGCAACAAAACTCATAGAAAAGTACAAAATACTAACCTTAAAAAGTGAATATATCTCTAGTCAGTAGATCCAATATTGAAACTTCACTTCTGTAATATTTGGAACGTCATAAATTTTAGAACACTTAAAACCACCAATTTATTTTATACACCATACATTCCATTTAATTAAAGTTTTCTTTCAAGCAGAGTAAAAATATTATTATTTTTATTCCTTATAATCATATAAATAATCATTTCTTGTAGAATGAAACAAACTTTCTTTTAATGAAATTCTAAGAATAATTCCATACCAAATTACGGATTTATATAAATCTGCAGGGTATAAAAGTCTTGAAAAGATGAGCTTTATGGTTAAAATTGGGACCGCCCTCTATGAAACTAGGCACCCATAGACAATTTGGGGATAGTAATGTTATTGTCTATATTTTAATTGAACAAACTCAACATATGTATATATGTTACAGTGAAACTGTATTCTCAGTGAAAATGTATCAAGTGATAGATTTTTATTACAACATGATTTCACTGGTCACGATCATTGAAATTATTGGTCCAAGTCGATGATTTGCCGGCCTAAAATTATGGTTTGCATCAATGAAACAAACTCACCAAGTAGTCACTTTCATAAAAAGAGAACCAAAGAAAAACACAGATAAACATTGGGCTGAAGATAGGGTGGTCAAATTTAATTTCAATGACAGCTTGGAGAAGAATATATTTTCACTGAGAATACAGTTTCACTGTAAAATTTTCTTTGTTTTAAATGACTTAGTTTATGGTTTGTTCACATTATAGGTTGGCCCGGCCCGTGTGTTGAGTCGGGCCGGGTAACGAAGGTTTGGATTCTTGGAATGAGCCTTGGGCACGGGTTAGGTACACTTTTGAAATTTCTGCCCGTGCAGACCGCACGTGTTATATTTTTATATATATATGTACATATAATATCACAAATTGAAGAAATATGTAATTTAACGTTTTGTAGAAAACGGCAGTTTAAAAATTCTATTGTTATTTTTGTTTAAGTCGAATGTTTATTTATATTGTTATTATGTGCGTATTTTTCGTTTATCCTAAAACAATAACAATGTTATCGTATTTTATTTGTAATTACTTATTGTTATTTTGCATTTATTAATCAGTGTAAAAGTTTCATATTTTAATGACATATTGTTCTTGAGTGTAATTAATTTTGTACATTATTGGCACTCGCAAAGATCGTCTCGTGTAATTGGCAATAATTATTTAATGGCTGTATTCTTAGAACTCCTTGTTTATAGTGTACACACCCCGCCCCGCCCATATTTATTCAGTGGTAGTTTGTAGGATTAAAGAAGTTTATTAGGAGTATGGACGTACTTTTGGTTCAACACAGTAAAATGAATTAAATTCAATATAAAATAACTTTGATTATTCCACGTATTGTGTTAATAATTGTGACACGTGTTTCGCCTCTTTCAGAGACATCTTCGGACTCACTATCGCAATGTTTGTTTTAAGTAATAAAGAAAGAGAATGTTGAATTACATTCAGTAATTTACAGTAGTCACTCTTTGAAAGGTTAACACTTTACTGTCCGTGAACGCGTACATGGCGTCCTGAATTACTCAAGCGATGTAAATTGGATGTTCAATGTTAGCTTCGAAAATTTATCAACAGATGGCTAAGCAAAGACTCAAATCATGACAAAAAAATATATTCGTTCTATATTTTATAACAGATGGCAGTCATTTGAAAAAATCGCCTTTTTATAGTCAACGTAAATATTTTGCTGGAGGATTTTTTTGCATTTTACAATTGTTATTACCAGGACTGTGGAGTCGCGGTGTTTTGGCCAGAGTCGGAGTTTGAATATATTGATTGCATTGGCATTTAATTGGTAGAACTCCATTATAACACGGTGAATAAGTAATGTATTTTTGTCTTGATAGCTATTTCGGCTTACGCAATCTGACAGTCCTGAAAATTTGAATTGAACAATCGAAATTTGCTGAAATTTATCAAATCGACACCTTACTTTGAAAAGGTTCTAACTGCTCTTGACACTGTTCTGAGATATGAGCATTTGAATTTTTCGATTGATTAAAATTCACTTGTAACAATGAGCAAGTACAAATGCTTCAAATTACACAACTCTTGCTGAGAAATAATGATCTTAAAGATCTAATGATGGAAATAATGATGACAATCTAAGAACTTTGTCAAATAAATTTAGTAAAAAAAGTGTGCAGATGCAGTGCAACTCTGGAATTCTGCTAACTCCGTTATTCAACCATAGATAATACTGAAATTCATATATGTACAGTGTAACCCCGATCTTACGTTCTCGCATTATACGTTTTCCCGCGTGGTGCGTTCATTTCCTATAGTCCCGGCATTTAGTTCATATATAAAACTTTCCCGCATAATTCGTTTGTTTTATACGGTCCCTCGAAAAACGTAGAATCGGGGTATCACTGTATATGATAGAATGCGGTGAATACAAGCTTTTCCTACCAAAAGGTAATTTTAGGCAAAAATGTCAATTAGAACCATTTCAAAGTAAGGTAACGAAATATTGCCAATATTCGGGGTATAATTCATGCATGATTAGTGTGGTTATTAAAGTGTTAACTTATTTATTTTACTGACAAGTGTCTATAACTCACTATTGTTTGTAGTTTTAAGCTTGAAAGATAAGTTATTGTGCCAAGTTATTGTGCCAAGTTATTGAGGGTTAAGATTTTTTAAGAAAGACATATCCATTCTATAAATGTAATCCAATGTTATTAGTTCCATGAAAAGAGTTTGTATGAAATATTTATTTATATATTTTGTAAAAAGAAAGTTAACAAATTAATCAGTTAAAATTATAAAATATAAAATTTGTCACTTTATATTTGGGTATGGTAGAATTGTAATTATCAGGGCTGTGATATTAGAGTCGGAGTCGTGGTGCTTTGGCCAAATTCGAAGTGGTGAAAAACTTTTCATTTATACGTATAGCATATATTGTCGGTCCCTGTGGTCTAGTGCAGTGGTTCTCATGTGCGGCCACCGACAGCTTCTCGGAAAATATTGCTATTGAATTTCTTTTTGACTTTCAGGCTAATTTGTCAACAAAGACTCTTGAAAATTGATAAGAAAAGACGCAATTAATACCAATAGTAAATTGATATTTACATGACAAGCATGTTTAGGTCCATTTGACATACCTCACAAACAACAAAATGAAAAACAAAAATTTGGTGCGGCCACCAGACATTTTCTTAGGACCATTTATGTTGACGATGCGGCCACAGAGCAATTTTCCGTGAGAACCACTGGTCTAGTGGCAAGAGCTTTGTCCGAGCAATCAGGGGGCTCGGGTTAAATTCCCGGCAAGGTCAGATTTTTTCAATTGAAAATGAGGCTGGGTGTATGTAATTTATCGTCGATTTGTACACAACTGATTCATTATTTATCATCGAGTTAATCTCGTATGACTTTCACAATTAAGATATTTGGCGCATTGGCGTTAGCTGTAATGCCAAATATTTTATGAACAAAATATTATACGAAATATTTTGCTATTGGCCAGATATCTTGGTTGATATTTAATTAAACGCTAATCACGTACTGTGGGACTGCCCCGAGATGAATGCCGAACGAGCTGAGCTGTTTGCTGCGGTCCGTCCTCATACGGGCCCAATATGCCACGCTGACTTGATCTCAACCAAGGCCAATTTTGAGGCATTCGATAAATTTGCAACATCATATGGGGAACGGGATAATCTTGATTCCTCTTCAGATTCAACGCGAAGTAGATCAAACTCCACGGATTCTCAATATACAGATACATAAGATACTTAATATCACTCTAACAAAGTGGCTGAGCAAGTCACATTATCTTTTTTATTTTCTTTCTATTTTTCTTCTCTTTAAGCACCTTAGTGCATGGTTAAAAGGTCAGTCCCGTGCAGCTCTGTCTCGGGCCAAGTAAGTGAGGAGTAAATTCGTTTCTTTTCTTGATCGTATAGCGTTATGGAAGGCGGCTGTGAAAAACGGCTGCACACACATAACGGATGGGTGGTGGGACAACCAACTTGTTCACCCAAATATATAAACCTTTTACACTCTTCAATATACTATTTTTTTCCTTCCAGCAACTCCTCAATCAATTTGATAAATTGATTGATATCACAGGGTTTGCGTATTTATTAGCACGGTAAAACGAAATACCGAAAAATATACCACATTGTGACATGTTACAAACATTAACTAAGTTACACAATTTAATAAATACGGTTTTTGAAATAAGGATAATTTAACATTAAGGAAAAATTATTTTCCAACCAAGTTTTACAATGTCGGGCAGGTCTCGGAGGATATAGGAATTGTAGTTATTTTGGAGTCGTGTTTTTGGTCAATGTGGGAGTCGGAATCGTGGTTTTTCAACGACTCCACAGCCCTGGTTATTTATTTACGCGGTAGGATTCGTATTATGTACATGTTTTTATTATTTGATTTTAATAAAATATATAAAACATGCTATTTTGGCATTGTAAAAATTTGTCGTATCAAAAAACAGCCTATTTATAAAAATGGCATATAAAAAAGTTTATTAGAAATAAGCAAAAAAAGATTTGTTCAAGGGCTGGATACCGGCTCGATAATTTCAGGCAATCTTAAAAATTTACATAAATATCTATTTTAAATAATATATATTATAAACGGGCTTCAACCAAAGATAACCGTACCAAGTTATTCCCAAATTTGAATATAGTATGAACATATTCTCTCTTGTTTTTTAACTTGTTTAATCCTCCTAATTACTTTATTTAAGTAGTGTAATACTAATATAACAATTATTTATATATAGTTGTACGATATTTATTGATTTGTTTGGCATTTACTTGGTAGAACTCCATTACAACACGGTAAAGAAAATAAAAATGTATTTTAGTTCTAAAGAAATTATTTTATATTTATGTTGAACGCTATTTCGGCTTACGCCATCGTCAGAGCTATGTTTAAACATGCATTTACTTATCTATATATACTGTTGTAGACAGGGTACACAATACATCTTCTTTTCTGTTCTATCATCCTATTTTTATATGGTAACTAGCTGTACCGTGCGCGCGTTGCTACGCTAGCAATTGTAGGGGGGGGGGGGGTGTATGCCAGAAAGTTTCGCGGAAGTGTACTCGAAAAATTTGTAAAAATTCGATATCAATTTTTGGGGGGGAGGGGGGTTGTTTGGCGGGGTGGGGTTTGGGGGCGTATGGGGAAAAGTTTAAAAAAAATGGGGGTTGAGGTTGGGGGGATGGATTGGTAGGCCAGAAACCATTGCAGGAGTGTACTCATAAATTTGTAAAGTTTCACATCGATCGGTCGAACGGTTTAGTAGTCCATAGCGGAAATACAGACAGACAAAAATTCATTTTATATATATACTAGCTGTACCCTGCACGCGTTGCTACGCCAGCAACTAAAATAAATTTGAAGGAAAGACATTACTTAAATATTCAATTTGCATGTATTCAATACTCGAGAAATTTGTAAAATTTCGATATCAATATTTGGGTGAGAGAAGGGTTGTTTGGCGGGGTGGGGTTTGAGGGGCGTATGGGGGGGGGTATGCCAGAAACCTTCGAAGGATTGAACTTAAAAAATTCGTAAAGTTTAAAAAAAAAATTGGGGGGTGGAGGTTGGGGGGTGGTTGGGGGGAGAGGTTGGTAAGCCAGAAACCATTGCGGGAGTGTACTCAATAAATTTGTAAAGTTTCACATCGATCGGTCGAGCGGTTTAGTAGTCCATAGCGGACATACACACAGACATTCATTTTTATATATATAGAAGATATAGATAGCTAATAAGTTATTGAATGTGAATGCTAATCTGGGTTTTTACTAAGTGGGAATAAATCCTTTAAAATAATAAAAATGGGGAAATAGATGAAATGATGAAAATCCTTAAAATCTTAATTACCGGTGTCAATTAAGAGTTTCAAATTGTTCAACAAAGTTGACAAAACTGACATATCCTTAAACAGTGCTTTTTTGAAAAAAAAAAGGTGCCGGAACGTTCTTTTTTCATAATGTACAACAAGCCCTTTCAAAGAAAGTACATACCTTATAATCTTATGCATGACATTAATTTATGGGTCCTGATACCCTATATATCGTGAATCCGTGATAACTCGGCACAAGTCAAGTCGGCACATGGCACGTAGACACATGTCAAGTCGGAACATGACAGGTTGACACATAGAAAATTCGGCACCTAGACATCTTGACAAAATTACCTTTTTGTAATACAGTGAAAAAATGTATTTGAGCTCTACAAAAATAATATATTGTTGATGGCTATTTCATAATAATGCTTGAATTGTGACAAATTGATATAAGTTTTTCTAAATGAAAGCAAATCTGGGTTTTTAGTGAGTGGTAAAGAACGTACATTAGTTTTACATCAAGATGATATTAGTAAAATGGCATTGGCGATCTGTGATGATCAGAGTATTGATGTTGGATTAATGTTTGTTTTCTCATTAAAAATGTCATTGGATTGATGATATCTATTAATTTCCAATTGTTCTAATGCATTTATCTAAAGGCCAATTAATAGTAATTCTGTACTGGAAGCTAGATATGGCTATGGCTGGCTAAGTTAGACTGCAATGACGACATGACTTTTCATAATCTAGCATGCAAATTTTACGTAATTATGTAGGAATTCACTTCCCCTAGTGTGCCAGAAGGTGTTTTCTTCCATAAAACACCCCCTTCGTGCAGTATTTTGACGGAGATCGAATAAAAATAGGAGTGGTTTGTCAAGTTGTCCAGGTGCTAAATTGTCTATGTGCCAACTTGTCATGTGCCGACTTGACATGTGTCGACATGCCATGTGCCGACTTGACTTGTGCCGATTGGTCTGGTCACCATATATCGTGGGTGTAGAAACATACGGGCGTAACTACAAAAATAGTTGTTTTGAGTTAAATATGGCATTGTCATGCTCAAATGCAGTCCTATAAGATATAAAAATATGAAATTTGTACGATGAGCGGTTTACCAGATATTGCTCCGTTTTTCTGCAAATCCGTAAGCACACAGTTTAAAATTGGAAACTGTTTTGCCATTTATCTCAGTTCGTTGTTTTTGTAGTTTCGCCCATATGTTCCTACACCCACGATATTCAAAGAGATTAACAGTCAATGGTTTCCAAGAAAAGAAACGAAAGTTTTAAAATAAAATTTTACAAACATTTATTAAAATTTCGAGAAAAAAAGGTGCTGGAACGTCGTTTTGCCGCGTTACAGGGTAAAAAAAGCCCTGTCGTTATATATTATGATATTTGAACATATCTGACAATTTGCTGTACCTATACCAATGATACACAACCTGTGGGCCGCATGCGACCCTCAAAGACATTTCATGCTGCCCGCGGCAAATATCAATCACCTTTTTTCTTCAGAACTCTTAACGGACGATAGAAGAACAATATAAAACAATACAATATTTTCAGTTTTATATCGATAATTTAATCTCTTTTACCCATGCGGCCCTCGAACTATCTGAGAAATGATGATTCGGTCCTTCTCCCAAAAAGGTTGTGCATCACTGACATTTGTATCATGTTTAACACATTGAATGCTGAGACACGCCTAGCGTGTCCAATTCCATACAAAAATAAAGTCGGTTTACGGACGATAGTTTAACGTGACAACGTCATAAGAAAACATTGATAAAATGATTGCATACTTTTATGAATAAAATGGAATCATTTTTATTGAATTATCATTATTTTGTATGGATACGATATTTTGTATACAAGATAAGGGATTTTTAATATGCAAGAATTAATTACCTTTATTGCCGCAATTGTTGTTGTAATATAAACAATTCATAAAATATCTATAAAATTGTCTCTTTTCTACTCAGACGCATCGACCAATCGAGTGGAAGAGAAAATGTGCCTTGATTGCTTTTGTTTTTCCCAATTTTTTGTGGTCAAAACAGGTTCAGCATTGAATGTGTTAAATACAAAAAGAATATTGTGTACAAGTGTATTTACACAAAATAAGGGATTAAATCGTGTATTTTTCTCTGCATATCTTTTTTCATAGATTCAAACATAAAAAATATTCAATTTTAAAAAATTGTTGAACTGTTTGTCCCAATTTTTGTGGACGGCAATCAAATGAGCCCTGCGCTAAAATCGTCATAAAAATTCATCACCATTTTTCATTCAAACATACAAACATTCCATATTTAAAAAATTGTTAACTGTCATTATAAAGATGTATATAGACAATTTAAAATAACTTTGATTATTCCACGTATTGTGCTACTAACTGTGACACGTGTTTCTTAAACTCTTAACAAAAAAGAAATATTATTAAATAATATTCTTAATAGGACAGGTTGCTCGCCATTACTTACATTATTTCCAATTAATAGAGTAATCACTAACCTATCTGATTGATTGCAGCTCAATAGTTTAATAGTTTGTAATGTTTAACGTCATTAGTAGTATGATTATTTGTATGTTTTGTTTCGATTCTATTACCCCCTCTTTGCTTCCCTTAAAAGGGAAAAAACCCAAACTCCATTTTGTAATTTCATAATTTAAAATGTTAGAATCAATTTTGCTTCATTACTTATGCAAACCTTGCGATAGTAAGTCTGAAGATGCTTCGGAAAGAGGCGAAACACGTGTCACAGTTAGTAGCACAATACGTGGAATAATCAAAGTTATTTTTAATTTTATATTAACATGAACTTCCACAAAGTTACCGCCAAAACCATCGAAAGTATTAATGTATATAGGCATTGTTAAAAGCTTTTCATGAAATATGGAAGATGTCTAACCATAGACAAATTTGAAAACAATTGCTTCAATGAATCAAAGACAATTTCTTGTAAAATTATTCAGTAACAATATTGCTATACATAAGTCTGTGTCTAATTTATAACATCGCTATGTTGTTTTATGTATCATTATTAAATGTATTTAACTACAATACATTCAAACTATATACAGTCAAACCTCCGAAAACACTACTCCGTAAAACACGCTGGTCGAAAATATTCGGCGCAAATACCCCGATGGCACGGTCGCATTCCATTGTCATTGCTATGTGACCATAGACAACATATATGTGACGTTGCTGCTCGGACGACTGATGTCGATAAAAAAATGGGTCCGCTGTGACCGATACACACACACAGCCAAACGGCTGGCCGTCTCTACAGTGCTTACTCTCGCATTCACTCAAACAACACGTGCTAGACAATACACGACGGCGTACTGACTTCCTGTTTGCTACATTTTGCATTGTATCACCTAGCAACCAAATATTTACGTAAATATTTCGTTCATATATTTTTTTTCGCAAAACTCATATAAAGGGTATTTCAATAGGGATACTCAAAATATGTTACTTTGTCCTGCTGAGTAGATTATTCATTGTTTAGTGGCCAAATTTGAGTCAACCAGTTTGGTAAATAATCGGCCAACACCTACCTGTACGTCATCAAAATACAATATCTGGTGAAAACATTGCTGCTGTGTGTGAAAGTGTACAGGAAAACCCAAGGCAGCTTATTTCTCGTCGTTCACAAGAACTTGGCTTTTCTGCGACTTCAACTTGGCGAATTTTGAATCGAGCCTTATGTCTGCACCCGTATAAAATCCAACAAACCAAGGAACTTCAGGTAAACGGCCACAGACAACGCCTGATTGGGTTCTGGAGCAGTTGGAAGTTTACCCAAATTTGTCAAAAAAGTCAAGTTTAGCGACATGGCCCATTTTATAATGAATGGATATTGGCAGACATTTGATGCTATATTCCATATTTAATGCCGTAAAATATACTTACAAATGAAATTAAAATTTAGTCGAAATCTCACAAACAACTTGTTTTATTTACATTTCAAAACTAAGCGTCCTTATAAAAAGACCCTTTATAATCTTAGTTTGCATTTTTCGCGGAAAAAGACGAAGTCCCTAATTTTGTATGAGATTGACGTCCCGTTTTACACTACTTCATATACCACGGTCCCGATTATAGTGTTAGCGGGGGCTTAACTGTACATTGTAAAAATTGTCAAACTCATAAATAAATGTTGATGTTTTGTAATATGTATGTATGTATTTTTGGATTGGTGTCTAATTACATTAATTAGTCCTGTTTATACATGACCTTGAAAAACAAATAAAAGATGTCTACATTATTTCCTTTATATGTTTTAAATTTTAATATATCACACAAAATGTTTTCAATGCTGTGATCATATAAAGTACAGTACACTCCTGGGTAATGTCTTAAGTTAATATCCTTTAAGATCTGACGTATGCCATTATGACGCAGAAGTAACTTGTGAACTATTATTGATAAATAATTACTAAACATACCTAAATATTATAGCTGTCACTGAAAGCAGTTAAAAATACTCCAAACACAGCGGCGTCAGGAACTAAACGAATTCCCTAAACGTACATTCGACCAAATAGGAGACGAACGTTTAAGTTGACGTTTAAGATTTCGTTTTGTTTATATCCAAATATTCTCACCGTTTTGCAAATGAATTTATAAATAACTAGTATTGCTACCCGGCGTCGCTCGGACTAAGCGACCAATAATTATTTAATGTTATATCATTCGACATAATTATATCACAAAATCTAACATCTAAAATAGAGTTAAAATAAAATCACAAACTTTATTTAATTTGATGGCAGCCCCATTCACGCCCATTAAAATGTCCAAATTCAAGGAAAATATCTAAATTGCTGTCAAAGAAATGTCAAATAATACCTTCACGTAAATAATAAACATTATTATATTAATAAAAGCCGGGAAAAGTTCTGTAGAAGACTAATTTATTACATTTGACTAAATGTCGATAAAAATTCAAACATATTTTCTTTCATATTCGTTTTTATGGCAACTTAATGACCAACAATGCAAAAGGGAATTACAGACCCACATACATACATACGCCGTTTCGGTTTTATATATAAGATTCACGAGATACTTCTGCATTTGTTTTTTTTACTGGTATCACTGACACTGGCCATGTTGGATTATGCGTCAAATCTTAAGAGATACTGACTTAAGACTTAACCACTTCTGCATTACTGATTTGGATAATAAACATTCAATTTCAGTTGATTGTTATTTCCTTCCTTTTCAGATACTAAAAGAAACATTATTAGTTTCTAAAAAAAACCAATTAAGTAGAAGCATATTGTAAAAAAATCATGAAATAGCTTATATTACAAAAATTTTGAATGTTGTTAATTTTAATCCAAAATGTGCAATTGCCCGACACATTTTAATGTTGTGTACATGTGACCAAGAATTATACAATTTGGGAAATAGTATGAATGCATTTTTACTCCACATGTATAAATCATGTCAACCCTTTAAAACCTCTATCCACCACCATCATCTTCAGTCTTATGAGAACTGAGCAGCTCCAGCAACACCTCAACACCTTACTTTGAAAAGGTTCTAACTGCTCTTAACCCTGTTTTGAGATATGAGCGTTTGAAGTTAGGATTGATCACATGTCAACCCTTTAAAACCTCTATCCACCACCATCATCTTCAGTCTTATGAGAACTGAGCAGCTCCAGCAACACCTCAACACCTTACTTTGAAAAGGTTCTAACTGCTCTTATCCCTGTTTTGAGATATGAGCGTTTGAAGTTAGGATTGATCACATGTCAACCCTTTAAAACCTCTATCCACCACCATCATCTTCAGTCTTATGAGAACTGAGCAGCTCCAGCAACACCTCGACACCTTACTTTGAAAAGGTTCTAACTGCTCTTAACCCTGTTTTGAGATATGAGCGTTTGAAGTTAGGATTGATCACATGTCAACCCTTTAAAACCTCTATCCACCACCATCATCTTCAGTCTTATGAGAACTGAGCAGCTCCAGCAACACCTCGACACCTTACTTTGAAAAGGTTCTAACTGCTCTTAACCCTGTTTTGAGATATGAGCGTTTGAAGTTAGGATTGATCATACTATTTAACCTTCCAAGGAGTAAGTATCTCAACATAATCTTGCTTTTTTTTGAATTGTTTGAATTTTGTACTTTTCCATGAGTTTTGTCGCTAACGACCCGGGTTTCGCCTTTCGGCATCTTCAGGCATTCCAAGTGCACGGATGTACTTGAACTGACGCGTAGTAAACAGTTTGTATCGTTTATATACAAAAATTTAAGTAGATCACTAAGTTAAATGGCTATTAAAATGTAAATTAGCGAAAATTGAATGTATACAAGTTTCAATGAATTAAGTGGGTCTGTTATAATTATGGGGATTTTTGAAAATATTAATGCCCAAATAATAACATAGGAATATTTAAAATAAATGTAGGGTTTTATCTGACCTATTATTAATGAGTTGATTGATTTTAAGCCTTTGAATTAATATTTAATGACAGCAAGTGCTTGAATTATTAATAAATGAAAATTATTTAAAAATAACAATTATTTAAAAGGGTACAACAATGGAGAATTTGAAAATAAAGTTGCTCGTTTAAAATTGGCAAACTGTTGAGCTGAGCTCGATTAATCTCTAAGATTTCTTGGTAAAATAATTTAAAACTCATGGAAAAGTAAAAAATTCAAACAATTCAAATTTGACATTAAAACTCCATCAAGCACCCTCAGTCGAAATACTTAAATAATCTTGCTCTATTACTTAAGCAAACTTTGCGATAGTAAGTCCGATGATGCCTCTGAAACAGAGTTCTACATAAATTATTTTATATATCTGTTGATAGCTATTTCGGGTTACGCCTTCGTCAGAACTATGTTTTAAACGTGTATACCTAAGCCTAGGTATATAAGCTATCTCTTATTCTCTAAAACATAGTTCTGACGAAGGCGTAAGCCGAAATAACTATCAACAAATATATAAAATAATTTATGTAGAACTAAAATACATTGTTATTTTCTTACCGTATCATAATGGAGTTCCACCAAGTAAATGCCTACTCAATCAATAATGTTTATTTATATGCTGAATATTTGTCCAGTCCGTGGTGCAGCGGCCGGCTGAAGTTGGTGAAGTTGTTGGCTTCCGTGACGGACCTACCGGGTTTGAGTGTTATACGGATTTGACTATTCATTGATTCTCGAAGATTTTCTATGATCTTCTTACATGATTCTCTCCTGTTCACTTCAATCCAAATAAAAAAGTTGTAAAATTTTTTGTAGCATCTTTATTCTGGTATACAAAAAAGTATAAAAATAAGTACAAACTACAGTGGAACCCGGATCTTACGTTCTCGCATTATACGTTTTTCCGCGTGGTGCGTTCATTTTCTGTAGTCCCGGCATTTAGTTCATATTTAAAACTTTCCCGCATTCATCGTTTCCCGCATTAATCGTTTGCTTTATATGGTCCCTTGAAAAATGTAGAATCGGGGTTTCACTGTACATTGGTTATCATTTTATAAGTGAAATATTCATGACTTAAATTACCATCGGATCCAAGACTAGAATAATGGCCAATTGTATAGTAAACAATATGAAATATAGATTGTATATAAAGTCAATAACATCTTTTTATTCTTCAACATACAGTTTTATATTTAAAAAATATTAATACCAGGGCAGTGGAGTCGGAGTTGTTGCGGCGTTATTTAAACTTTATTTTTTTGAATATAATATGCCAAATTTGGCTACTGGCCGGATTGGTTGGTTGATAATACAGTCAACCCTGCTAAACACTTGTATATAAATTTATATGTACATGTAAAAATTGGAAAAATGTTTGATTATCTTCAAATCACAAAATACAATTGAAAAAACCAAGCCCCAAATTTTGTATGGGTGCCTTATAGCGTTTATTTGCTATAGCGTACTCCCTTTCTTCCCGCTATAGCAGGGCTGACTGTACTTGAATACACACAAATGGAAAAAAACATGACGAAATTAATCTTTTTTTAGTGTTTTTGGTAAATGCTGGAGTCGGAGTCGTTTTTTTTGTAACGACTCCACAGCCCTGACGATAAATGTGCTTAAGTATTATTATATAAAACGTATTTCTTTATTTAACATTTTTAATTACGTGTTATGAGATTACAAGTAGAAATATCATCCAATAGTTTTCATAATATGTTGTTAAACATTATTATCAAATAATTAACTGAATATAACAATAATATCAAACTTCTTTGTAAAATATCTTATTTGTGCAACTTGGAGAAATTATCGTTAACATTACATCGGCCCCTAAGAGACAAATAAACCTAATTCTACTTTTCAGGAGAGCCAAAAAACAGATTTCACCAGTAATCAATGTTACCAATTATTTTAACAGATACAAATTAAGTATTTCAACTGAGGGTGCTTGATGGAATTTCAGTATTAAGCTTTTGCACTACTCAGTATGTTATTTTTTCCAGCCACACCTCAAAAGATTTGAGAAATTCACTTTTAAGGTGTTCACTGTCAATACTTGGTGGAATGGCATTATAAAATAAATAATAACACATTTTTAGTACTTATTCCACATTAAATTATTAGATCAGAACCGGTTTTGCTCATGGCGAGCATTATCAACTAACTGAATCAGGTCCTGATCGAATAAATTTAACGTGTAATAAGTACTAAAAATGCGTTGTTATTTTTATTTGAGAAATTAATTCGATTGATCAAAGTTTGCGTATCTATTATCATGGTAAAACAAAATACTGAAAAATAAACCACATTATGAGACAAGTTACAAACTTTACGTAAGGCACACAATCCAATAAATACGATTTTTGATATAAGTATAATTAAAAATTAATAAAAAATAATTTTCCAACCAAGTTTTACAATGTCGAGCAGGACTCGACGTAGGAGTTCTAGGAGTTTAGTGTGGCTATGAACAAGAAAGTGATTTAAATATTTTCGTACCCACTTTGATACATAACGTAACATATTATTTTGTATCGCGTATATATTATAGAGGCATTCATAACTCAAAACTGGCAAAAATTGAGATTTGTTTCTTTTATCCTAGGGGGCCGATATATTATATAATATTTATGAAGGGTTCCTGGTTATTCATTGAATAAATGAGGCTCTTAAAGGCCTTAATAGTTGCAAGGCTCAAAAACTTAACATAATACATACATGATTATTAAAAATATTGCCGTTATTCCAAAAATGTATTCTGTGATTATACATTATTTGGTTTTTGAGTAAAATCTGTAAGTTCTCTGTTCAGTGTCCTGTGTTTACGAGTTCTTCTGCAATAATTTGGTGATGACCGTTTTGACCTCGGTGTAGGCTTTGATGCCGTACGGTCCATTCTCTCGGCCGTGTCCTGAGAGTTTGAAGCCTCCGAAAGGTAACTGTGCTGAGAAGACGTTATAGCAGTTCACCCAAACGGTGCCAGCTCGTAGGCCCTGGAATTGGAATGGATAATGAAATAAATATAATGCCACTTTTGATGTGTTTACTGACAATCAGGGCTGTGGAGTTGGAGTTAGAGTCGTAGTCAGAGTTGTGGAGTCAGGGTTTTTTGACTGGAGTTGGAGTCAAAGGCGGCGTTTTGGCCGGAGTCGTACTCGGAGTCTGCTCCCAACTTGGAGCATATGGACTCACGGAGTTTATCTCAAAATATATTTTTCCACGAGAACTGCTTGTTACTCAACCTTTCTTTTTCGAAGGTGGTAGGGGATGGAACAGATACGAGAACTAGTGGTTAGCTTATCGCTTTCACTATGCGTCGCTCTCTTTGGGATAGGAAAGGTGGGAAGGGATATTCAACCATACTAACACCCACGCTTTTGAACAGATTAATCCTTTCCCGGCACGCAAGCCAACAACGTTGACAAATGTGCCACGGAAGGACAAAATGTTGTTGCATGGGCAAATTGGGAAAAAAACGTGACAAAATTAAACTTGTTTTAGTTGGAGTCGGTGTCGTATTTTTTCTAACGACTCCACAGCCTTGCTGACAATACTTGGTGGAAAGCCATTATAAAAAAAAAATATGCAATAGTTATCGAAAATCATACCTGAACCATATAGTTAGCCTTGTCGATATCTTTAGTGAATACTGCAGCAGCCAATCCATAGTCAGAATCGTTAGCTCTCTCCACGATCTCGTCCAGCTGGGAGAACTTGAGGATTTGCTGCACAGGTCCGAAGATCTGTGCGTAAAAAATAAAGTTTATTACACATTTCAAATGTTGATTGGTTCTTATCACATTACCAATGATCACTTTTAAGGTGTTCACTGTCAATACTTGGTGGAATGGCATTATAAAAAAAATAATAAAACATTTTTAGTACTTATTCCACATAAAATTTATTGGATCAGGACCGGTTTCGCTCATGGCCAGCAGTTGACAAAGTTCTAAGATTGTCGTCATTATTTCCATCATTAGATCTTAAAGATCATTATTTCTCAGCAAGAGTTGTGAAAAAATATGCTTAAAATAAGTAATTTGAAACATTTTTACTTGTTCGTTGTTACAAGTGAATTTTAATCAATTGAAACTTCATATGCTCATATCTAACAGTGTCAAGAGCAGTTAGAACCTTTTCAAAGTAAGGTGTCGAACTGTCAAAATAAAATATAATAAAAATGCAAATTACCTCTTGCCGAGAGATATCCATGGTGTCCTTTACGTCAGCAAAGACTGTTGGCTGAACATAGAATCCCTTATCTCCCCAAGTCTTTCCACCAGCCACAATACGAGCACCTTGTTTCTTTCCGGATTCAATCAGCGACATGATTCTTCCGCGTTGCTCTTCATCGATCTGTCAAAATCAGAATATAACTCTGTAAATTAAATAAATCAACCCGTGGACCTAGAGCCCAAGGTTCCTATGAAGGCACAGAAAGTGCACTGCACTCCCATCCAAATATTCAAGTTAAATAAGATATTCAAGCATAATAATTGTACAAGTTCAGTAATATTCAATTGCCAGTGTGTTGACGATAAAAAAAATTGTGTTTAATACAGGGCTGTGTAGTCGGAGTCGTGTATCAGGGTTTTTTGGTCAGAGTCGGAATCGTCGCGGCGTTTTGGCCGGAGTCGTATTTGGAGTCGCAAGTTTTTATTTTCGCATTTATGTCAAATTTGGCTATTGGTCGGATTGGTTGGTTGATATTTAATTGAATACATAGACATAAATAGGAAAGTTAGGAAAAAAAAGTGACGAAATTAAACTTTTTTTAGTCGGGGTCAGAGTCGTGTTTTTGGTAAATTGCTGGAGTTGGAATTTATTTAAACGAATCCACTCATTAATGGCAACTTAAGAAATTCCCTTAATTTTTCTAATGCAAATGCAAACATCAATATTTGGCAACCTCAACATATGATTTCATGGTCAAATTTAATCAGAAAAATTTATAGTATCATCTTTACCAACTGTTTGATCCGACTATAATTTATTTTTTAATATAATAGGTCCCAAGAATAGGAGGGTCGATTTTTTGAAAAAATAGGTGAATCTTTTTCTGCACTCCCTAATATTCTTGTCACTAGCCGCCACTGCAATAATCTAATGAATGACTTTGTTTATTTGTATTGGGTTCCACAAAGCTCCCGCTTAATCCATCGAAAGTATTACTATACTCTATTTAAATTATTTTTTAGCATATAATAATATTTTACCTGGGGTCCTTGTTCAGTGTTCAGATCGTAAGGATTTCCGACGACACGTTTGTTCGCCCTCTCTGCGCTCCTTTCGACAAACTCATCGTAGATTTTATCTTCTACGTATGTGCGTGAACCTGAGAAAAATAAAAGTTTTTTGTCAGTAAAATCTAACGCATTTGACGTCAAAAAATACAAACCAGTTATGCATCTTTCGTGAATACTTATTGTTTGAATAGTGTTTTTTTAACCATATTTGCTCCCAACATGAAGCATATGGACTCCTCACGGAGTTTATGTCAACATGTCGAACTGCTTGTTACTCAGTTGCTCGACCCAGGGCTGTGGAGTCGGAGCTTTTTGGCCGGAGTCGTACTCGGAGTCGGAAATTTTCAAAAGTTTGAACCTTTTATTTTTGCATATAATATGTCAAATTTTGCTATTGGCCAAATTGGTTGGTTAATATTTAATTGAATACACATAAATAGGAAAATTAGGAAAAAAAGTGACAAATTTTTTTGTCGGAGTCATGTTTTTGCCCAATGTCGGAGTCGTGTTTTTGGTAAATGCTGGAGTCGGAGTCGAACTTTTTTTAAGCGACTCCAGAGCCCTGGATCGACGTCTCTTATTTGAAAAGAGTATGGAGTGAAAGGATACAAGAACTTAGGATAGTGGTTAGGTTAGGTTAAACAGAATCAAAAAATCAACTGAAAAAATCTGCTCAACAGGGACTCGAACCCGGGCAGTTAAAGCAGTGTTAATCCTTAGATATCTAGTGAAAAAGAAACTAATCAACAACCTGCGCAGCAACATTGTCCCATGTTGAAGAAGAGTCCGAAGTGAGCCTGTTCTACAGCCTCCGCCACGTCCACATCGGCGAAGATGATGTTTGGAGATTTTCCGCCCAACTCGAGAGTGGTCCTCTTCAAACCGTTGGCAGCAGAACCTTGCTGGATAAGCTTTCCGACTTCAGTAGAACCTTAAATAATAAATTTGTATCATTAACCTGTTATATGCCTCCTTGAGACTTTAAGCTTGCATGCTCACAGATTTTACCTATGTGGTCGTAAGCCAAGGCCAATCAATTTTCTTTGTCAGTACTTGTTTGTCACGTAGGTCTTTTGAGTCGCCAGTCACATGAGCTGTTCGGCTGATGAATGCACTGCCTATTCATGTGGACATCTTCGGCTTGGTGCTTTGTTTGTTTGTATTTTTTTTTTTTATGTAACTATTATGTTTCTGTTCTGTTTCATATATTTTTTGAATTTAATGTAATATGTTTTGTGATATTTTTATTAAATTTGTAAATGCATGGCGCATTGGCTTCAGCTGTAATGCCATGTATAATATGTAATTTTTTACAATAAATAAATATGACAGTAGGTATATTTATAAATATCGTGGGTGTAGGGAATACGGGCGAAACTACAAAAACGGCTGTTTTGAGTTAAATATGACATTGTCATGCTCAAATGCAGTTCTATAATATATAAAAATATGAAACTTGTACGAAGAGCGGTTTACCAGATATTGCTTGGCTTTCCTGCAAATCCGTAAGAACAAAGTTTGACAATTGAAAACTATTTTGCCATTTATCTCAGTTCGTTGTTTTTGTAGTTTCGCCCGTATGTCCCTACACCCACGATATAATCTCACACAATATTTTACATGGTATTTTCACATAATATCTCACCGGTGAAAGCGATTTTATCTACATCCTTATGATGCAGCAGGGCTTGGCCGGCTGGAGCAAACCCTGGAACGACATTAACTGTTCCTGGCGGGAATCCGGCTTCTTTGATGAGCTGAGCTAAATACAGAGCCGTCAGACTGGTCTGCTCGGCGGGCTTGAGAATCACCGTGTTTCCGGTAGCGAGGGCTGGACCCAGCTTCCACACAGCCATCAATAGAGGGAAGTTCCATGGGATTATCTGGCCGCATACACCTGGAATTTTCAACCAAAGAAATGAAGGTTTTTCAACTGTTTTCGCTCCAAAAATAGAATATACATCGTTCCTACCAAGACAAAGGGCGTTAGTAACATTTTGGTGATTCTGAATTATATACAGTGGGGACAGTGTTCATACATACTGCGGAACTGCAGCCCCCCAAGGAAATTGGGAAAAATTTAAAATTATAATATATTTACATAAATTTATCAGTGAAACTGTATTCTCAGTGAAAATGTATCAAGTAATAGATTTTATGACAACATGATTTCACTGGTCACGGTCATTGAAATTATTGGCCCAAGTCGATGATTTGCCAGCCTAAAATTTTGGGTTTGCTTCAATGAAACAAAATCAGCAAGTAGTCCCTTTCATACAAAGTCGGTCCCTGTGGTCTAGTGGCAAGAGCTTTGTCCTAGCGATCAGTGGACCCGAATTCAATTCTCGGCAAGGTTAGATTTTTTCAATTGAAAAAAGAGATCTTGGGCTGGATGTATGTTATTTATCGTTGATTTTGTGTACAACTGATTCATTATTTATCATCGAGTTAATATCGTATGACTTTCACAATTAAGAATATTTGGCGCATTGGCGTAAGCTGTAATGCCAAATATTTTTTTAAATTAAAAAAAAAAAAAAGAGAACCAAATAAAAACACATACAGACATTGGGCTGAAGATAGGGTTTAATGCAAATTTAATGTCAATGACAGCTTGGAGAAGAATATATTTTCACTGAGAATACAGTTTCAATGTAACATATATACAAATGAATGGTTCGGAAATGTTATGAATTGAACAGTGTCAGCGAGTCTTGGTTTACCAATCACCGAGTCGTAGATAAAAAAAAAAAATATCTTACCTACTGGTTCCAGCCTGGTGTATCCCATGTAGTCTCCATCGATCGGCACCGTTATTCCGTGATGCTTGTCAGCCCATCCGGCGTGGTATCGAAGGCTCTTGACACTACCGACGACATCAGCCTGGTGGGCCATAAGATAAGGTTTTCCATTGTCCAATGTCTCCAAGCTCTGAAACACATCAATATTACCGTTTATGATTATCAAGGAAAGAAAACAGCAAAATATACCAGGGCTGTGAACTCGTTAAAACAAAAATACGACTCCGACTCCAGCATTGACCAAAAACACTACTCTTTTTTTCCTACCTTTCCTATGTGTATTCAATTATAAAGGGTTTTTCAATAGGGACGCTCAAACTTTTGAGGTTAACACTCGTACTTAGTTGGCAAATCATCATGGAGCAGTACACACCGGAACAACGCTTGCAAATTATTCAAATCTACTACTAAAATTCACGTTCGCTCACCGCAACTTTAAGAGCATTACGACCATTTTATCGTCGTCATCACTTGCCTGCCACATCAACAATTCAACGTTTGGTGCAAAAATTTGAAAGCACATTGTCGCTACACAGTGTTCCAGTGCCAGTGAGACAAAGAAATGCACGAAGTGAGGAAAATATTGCCGCCGCTAGAGCATCTGTTCTTGATGACCCAAATGAGTCACTGACACAACGTTCTCAACAATTGGGCATTTCTGTGACGTCATTGTGGCGAATTTTGCGAAAAGATCTTGGCCTACATCCATACAAGATCCAGTTGACACAAGAACTAAAGCCGCTTGACCATTTGAAGCGTCGCCAATTCCTCAATTGGACTGCACAACAATTTGAAAATGATATTATATCAACCAAACAATCCAGCCAATTGCCAAATTTGACAATTTTTTAAATTTCCCACTCCGACTCTGGCCAAAAAACCTCGACTCGACAGCCCTGGGAATAAGTAATAAAAATGTTTTATTATTTTTTTTATAATACCATTCCACCATTCCAGTATTGACAGTGAAAACCTTTAAAGTTAACACTTTAGCATTCATAACCAGTACTGTGGAGTCGTTAAAAATACGACTCTGACTCCAGCATTTATCAAAAACACAACACGGCTCCGACTCCAACATTGACCAAAATCACAACAAAAACACAACTTTATGTATTAGGTATTCCCGGAATTAATGTCGTATTTTTTTTTATATGCAACTTTGACTTGAAATCTACGAAAAATGGCGGAGACGTGTCCTTCGGAAACACATTTAAGAAGCTGTATTTTGTTCCATTCAAAAAAAACTGCAACAGAAGCAACGGAATCCATTTGTGAGATTTACGGTGATATACTGGACGTAAGGAAGTGCCAACGATGGTTCAAAAAATTTTGCTCGAGCAATCTCGATTTGAAAGATGAGCCTCGAAGTGGACGGCGCAGTCAAGTGGATGAAGCAGCCCTGAAGGCGGAAATTGAAGCAGATCCGACGATGACCATCGATCAATTATCCAAGAAGGTCGGGACATCACGATCGAATACTCATCGCTATCTAGAGAAACTGGGGAAAGTTCAAAAAGAAAGCATTTGGGTTCCTCACGCGCTAACTGATCACAACAAAGCGCAGCGCCTCAATATATGTAAAATACTGCAAGAAAAGCAACGTTCTTCCCCGTTTCTCCGTGACCTTATCACCGGAGACGAAAAATGGGTGTTGTATCACGAAATTAAAAAAAAAACCAATGGTTAAATCGTGGTCAAACACTAATTTCAACCCCAAAACCAGGATTACATCCTCAGAAAGCCCTATTGTGTGTGTGGTGGGATTCGAAAGGCGTGATTTATTATGAAGTGTTAAAACAAGGACAAAATGTTACTGCAGCTCTCTATTGTGATCAGATGGACAAGTTAAACACAAAGTTACAAGAAATTACACCCGCTCTTATGAATAGAAGGAATGTTAGTCTTCAAAAATTACATTAATTCCGGGATTACCTAATATATTCAATTAAATATCAACTAACCAATCCGGCCAAACTATATGCAAAAATAAAAAGTGCAAACTTTTCAAAATTTCTGACTCCGGCCAAAAAACCCTGACTCCACGACTCCAACTCCACAGCCCTGTTCATAACTAAAACCAGGCAAAAATTGAGTAAGGTTTCTTTTACTCTAAGGAGCCGGATTATAGACATATTGTACATAGATGAAATGTGAAAAAAATATTTTTATTTTTATTTAATATCAGTTTTTTGATTCAAAAAGCAGAATAACAAAGATACCAAATAAAAAATTTATATTTATATCAGTATGCAATAATAGATGTTGAATAAATAAACACACTTCATTAAGAACATGTTTATTCAAAACTTGTGTAAACTCGGAGTCAGTGCTACTCAAACTGTGGTAACAGTGGTAACGGACCAGTAACAGATGGCCACGGCCAACGGAATAATAGTCAATTTTGATGTTGATATATCTCTTGATGTGATGGAGACATGACGGAGTCTCGAACATTATGAGCGGAGTTCACAAATCTTTTTTTTTTACAATATCCGCTCCCAACTTGGAGCATATGGACTCGTCACAGAGTTTATCTCAAAATATATTTTTCTACGAGAACTACTTGTTACTCAGTTGCTCAACCTCTCTTTTTTGAAGAGAGTAGGGAAGGAAAAGATACGAGGACTAGGACAAGACTAGTGATTATATATCGCTGTCACTATGCCTCGCTCTTTGGGTTCGGAAAGGTGGGAAGGGATTTTCAACAACACAAACACCCATGCCTTTGAACAGACTTATCGACTGAAAAAATCCGCTCGTACCGGCAATCGATCCCGGGCGATCTGGCACGCAAGCCAACACCGTTGACACTGCACCACGGACCGTGCATATGACAGAAAAATACATGTTGAGATAAACTCCGTGAGGAGTCCATATGCTCAAAGTTGGGAGAGGACATGGTAAAAAAAGATAGATTTTTTTATTATTCTATCATGAATCGATATTTCGTATATTTCTTCTACCAACTAGTCTAGAAATTTCGAAGTGTAAATATTAGATGATGTTTTTAAGTTGTGCAAGCCCAAGACGCCCATGCCTTTGAACAGATTTATCGACTGTACCGGGAATCGAACCCGGGCGGTCCAGCACGCAAGCCAATAACGTTAACACTGCGCCACGGACCAAATGAAAAGGGTATCAAAGGAAAAACGTTTGAGGAGCACTGCAGAAAAATAAAAATATCTATCTAAAGGATTTTTTTTTATCTATTTTTAGTGTATGGCAATGTATGTTATTCTTTGTTGAAGATAACAGTCCATTGGCCGAATTCTTGGAAGGTTAAAAAATAGATATAAAAAAATAAAAAATTCAGAATGAAAATAGTTAATCGGCCCCTTAGGATAAGGGAAGCGTATCTCGATTTTTGACGGTTTCGGGTAGCGAATGTCACTAGATACAAAATAGTATGCTACGTTATGTGTCAAAGAGAACTAATTATCAATATGAGAAGTGGATACGTAGATAGTTCAATACATATTACATTTGGATCGTTTGAATTTTGTACTTTTCGATGAGTATTGTCGCTAATGACCCGGGTTTCGCCATTCGGTATCTTCAGGCATTTCAAGTGCACGGATGTTTTTGAACTGTCATGGTCAGAAGATGCTGAAAGGCGAAACCCGGGTCGTTAGCGACAAAACACATGGAAAATTACAAAATTCAAACAATTCTAATTTAATACATATTACATTTGAATCGCCAGAAACCTTCGAAGGAGTGAACTCGAAAAATTCGTAAAGTTTAAAAAAAATAATTGGGGGGTGGTTTGGGGGAGGGGTTGGTGGGCCAGAAACCATTGCGGGAGTGTACTCAATAAATTTGTAAAGTTTCACATCGATCGGTCGAGCGGTTTAGTAGTCCATAGCGGACATACACACAGACATTCATTTTTATATATATAGATAGATAGATGGATCTTATCTTTTTATATTAATATTGATATAAATGAATCTTGTAATTGTTACATGAAAAAACTTCGCTTACCCAGTAAACTTATGTCGGCATCACCGTATAAATATTGACAGATACGATCAAAAAATAAAAACATTTATCTTCTTATCCAAATCTGATTATTTATTAACACTTTACCAACCGCACGAATTCGCTGAAAACTTAAGAGTGTTATGTTTCAGGTTTTTTTGTAAAGATCAACATAAAACGATAATAAGGTGCAAGCCCTAGTGAAGTTTGTTAGCTTAACCTCAAATTAAATAAAAACGGCTAAACATATTGATATTTTAAGAATGACATTGCCTTGAAAAGATGTATCTGCATTAGGTTTCATTAACCTTCCCCATACTGTGCTAAAAACTTCCGCGAGCTCCGGTGATATGTATTTACTACACCATATGAAAAAGTTATTTAAAAACCGGAAAAATGTGAATATTTCTAAACATTGCTTTGATTGACTATGGTTGAAGTTGAAATATAACAATTTTTGTAATCTAAGTGTCTGAAAAGAAGAAAAAAACATCGCAATTAGCTGCCGCTCCGACGTGTTCATCCGTCGGCAGTCGAATTCGTACTGACGAAATGTATGCCTCGTTCGAAGTCCATTACTTCTACGCATGCGCTTTCGCGCCGGGGCTGAACATCTGCAAGAGTACGCTCGCCCACGCGCTTACACACACGCATAAATTGGAATACGTTTGTGTGTATGGGTGATTCTTTGCCCGATTCTTCCACTAATTATTTATTTCCATCGCTGCAAATGAATAACCATACATAACTGTAATTTTATTTAATACTTAATAACATTACTGAGGAATACAAAAATTCTCAGATCAGTATCTATTATATTTAATAGAAATATTCTCATTATTAGAGTCGAGTTGTAGTAAATACATATCATAGTGCAGCGAGGGTTAAACACTGTGGCTCTGGTGGTTAGACCGATTTTGCGTGCCTGCACGCCGTGGCGGTTAAATGGTTAAACCTATAAACTGATTTCAATAAAACTTTAGGTACTTATCATTCTTAAGAACCTTATAAGTAATTAAATCAGGGTTTTTGGAGAGGGTTTCCAAACTTTTTTCCATCTGAACAGCGATTAAGTTAAAGAAATCAAACTTTTAAGGTATGACAAAAATTCTCAAAATATTTCCACCGCCTCTTGGTCAATTGTGTATAATTGTAAACCTCGAAATATCGAATTTTTCTGAACAGGGGTTGCCAACCTTTTCTTCACCAACCCACTTTAAGGTAGACGTAAAATTCTCAAAAAAAAAATATATTTTTTTAAATGATTTACATTTGTCGAAAACATAGTTTCTTTTATATTCTATCATGAATCAATATTTTGTATGTTTTTCCTACCAACTAGTCTAGAAATTTCGAAGCCTTAATATTAGATTGCGGCGTATGCAGATGTTAAAGTGTTAAGATCATATTTCCGAATTCGCGAGTTATCATCATAAATATTAAGTGTGTGATTCTTATCCAAAACTGATTATTTATTTATTAATAGAATATGAAATGTAGAGAATTTTATTATGTGTCCTCGAAAATATAGGGCAGTCCATTTAATAAATTTAAATATATTTAAGGAAAACTAATTTTGAAGTTTTTGTCAGCAGCTAGGGGAGCTAAAAGGGAATGTTCAACTAAAAACTAAAGTGTAGTTTAACCCTTCGCGCTCCCCAATATATTATTGTTTTAATACTTTCAATGGAATCAGCAGGTAACTTTGTGGAAGTTCATTTCAATATAAAATAAGTTTGATTATTCCACGTATCGTGTTATTAATTATGACACGTGTTTCGCCTCTTTGTTTCAGTGGCATCTTAGGATTAACTATCGCAAAGTTGTTATTAAATAATCTCCTAAATAGGACAGGTTGCTCGCCACTGATTATATATACATTATTTTCAATGATAGGATTAACCCTTCTTGATTGATTGCATCACAGGAGTCGGAAATTTTGTAATGTTTGAACTATTTATTTTTTCATATAATATGCAAAATTTGGCTATTGGTCGGATTGGTTAGTTGATAATTTATTGAATACACATAAATAAGAAAGATAGGAAAAACTTTAATTAAACTTCTTTTAGTTGGAGTCGGAGTCGTGTTTTTAGAAAATGTTGGAGTTGGAGTCGAAATTCTTTTTAATGACTCCACAGCCCTGATTTAAAAAAATACACTTTCTATCTTTGAGTGACATTGCAACGCATGCCAGGTACAGGTGTTTCTATACAAATAGAGATTCATATATTGCAGTAAAACGGTATCTAAATATAATCCTTCACATAACAAGTAATAAGTGGACATGTAAGCAACATAATAAAAAAAAATACTCACGGCGAGATAAACATGATCCCTCTCGATCAGGTCGGCCAACTTATTCAAGAGTCTGCCACGTTCGGAAGCATCCGTCCTGCGCCATGGTGAGCCCAACCTGCAAATTAATCATTTCCCAATTAGAACGAAAAGGGCTTTGGGGTTGCATCAATCACAGCCAGATTTAAATTTATGATGCGTAAATTCCAGGGCTGTGGAGTCGGGGGTTTTTGGTCGTAGTCAAAGTCGTCGTGGTGTTTTGGTCGGAGTCGGAAATTTTGAAAAGATTGAACTTTTTATTTTTACATACATATAATATGTCAAATTGAATACACATAAATAGGAAAATAAGGAAAAAAAAGACGGTGTATTTTTTTTAGTCGGAATCTTGTTTTTGGTCAATGTTGGAGTTGGAGTCGTGGTTTTTATAAATAAATTCTGGAGTCAGAGTTGTATTATTTTTAACGACTACACAGCCCTGGTATATTGTCATTTATGCCATTCTCTGTTGAATAATTGTTGTGTTTTGTTATATGTTGTCTTTATTATATTTAAGGATTTCGACTGAGGGTGCTTGATGGAATTTTAATATAAAATTTGAATTGTTTAAATTTTGTACTTTTCCATGAGTTTTGTTGCTGACGACCCGGGTTTCGCCTTTCGGCATCTTCAGGCACTAATTTACTTTAGAGTTCAGTAAATCTTGCCGTGTTACTAGCAATGTTGATATATCAACTTATCTTATCTTAATTACGACTAATGACGTTGAAAGGCGAAACCCGGGTCATTAGCGACAAAACTCATGGAAAAGTACACAATTCAAACAATTCAAATTTTATTATATTTGTCAGATACATGTTGTATTGGCGTCAGCTGTATTGCCATGTTTTGGATTTTTTTTTCCGATTTTCAATAAAATATTAGGAAAAGATTACCTGAAAGCTTCTTTAGCAGCTTTGACAGCCTTATCAACATCAGCCTTGTCACCTTCTTGGACTTGAGCGATAACCCCTCCAGTGGTTGGATTTACAGTCGGGAAAGTCTTCCCCGACACAGATTTGTGCCACTCATTGTTGATGAAAATCTGAAACATTAAAAAGGTAAGCATTAAACGGTTTTAGCCTAATGAGTAATAGTCTCTCATATATTGAAACGTCTAATTGCGGTGTGTTTCCAATTGATATGAAAAATATGAAAAAATAAATAGAGTAAAAAGCAAGGCTGTGGAGTCGTACTCGGAGTCGGAAATTTTGAAAAGTTTGAACTTTTTATGTTTGCATTTTATATGTCAAATTTGGCTATTGGCCGGATTGGTAGTGCTGATATTTAATTGAATACACATAAATAAGAAAATTAGGAAAAAAAGTGACAATATTAAGGTTTTTTTAGTCGGAGTCGTGCTTTTGGTAAATGCTGCAGTCGGAGTCGAACTTTTTTTTAACGACTCCACAGCCCTGGTAAAAAGATATAAAGATATGAAAAAATAAACAGAGCAAAAATAATAACACATTTTTAGTTGTAATATTCGGTAATCAGAAGGGAAGAGGTAAACCCTTTTACGACCAGACTTTTTTAGGCAAACCATCTGAGAGGATCAATAACCAAAGCCAAACATTTTTTTTAATCAAAACTTGTTTATCCCATAGGTCATATTAGTCACCAGCCACAAGGGCTCTTCGGCTGATAAATGCACTGCCTATTGAGATGGAAATTTTCAGCTGTGAGTATTGTTTGTTCTCCTTTAATTTATAAATTGTGTCTTTTATGCCATTCTCTATTGAATGATAGTTGTGTTTTATGTTATGTTATATCAGGGGTCCTCAACCTTATTGGAACCGAGAGCGCATTTTAAGAAAAATGCAAAGCGGCGGGCGTCACCTATTTTTTCTAAGGATATTATAAAAAGACAATGATTTATGTCTTTTTCTTTGTTCTTGTTGTGCCTTTTCTTGAACACAATCTGCAAAACATGAAGCTATCTATATTGAATTTACTTGGTAACTAAAATTTTTGACAATAAAGGAAACTAAAGGCTTGATAGTCGTAAACTGCAGAAATCTCTCTTCAAACTGTTTTTGAAGCACTTGAATGTGTACGATAAATAATTCCTCGCTTAATTCACTGTTATCTACCATTTCCTTTATATTTGGGAAATGCACGAGAGACTTCACCTGTCGATGTGATATCCAAAAACTAATTTTGAAAAAATATGTTTCGAGCTAATGTTGGTGGGCGTACAGAAATCGGTTCGCGGGCACAGGGTTGGCAACTCCTGTGTTATATGATGTCTTTATTATATTTGTCAAATACATGGTACATTGGCATCAGCTGTAATGCCATGTATCGTATTTTTCTCCAGCAAACAATAAACAATACAAAGGTGATGCACAAAATATTTTACAGTTTGGCCATTTAATCAATTGTTTGCAGATTACAGAGGTTAAAAGTTCTGCAGATTAAAACATAATTTCTCCAGTGTCACGACACACGGTATTATTTTTATTTTAAAACGACACAACAGATACTTTAGCCTTTATCTACTCATTACGAAGCCGGCTTGAGAGTGGATCGATTGTTTGGGCCCCAAGAGGTGCGAAATATGTTCTTATGGTGGAGAGGGTTCAGAAGAAGTTTTTGAGAATTCTCTATTTGAGGACATACGGATACTACCCATGGCTTTATCCAACCGATTTTCTTTTAGGCATGCTCACGTTCAATAGTTTGAATACTCGAAGAGAAATGTACCTGGCCACATATTTCTTTCGACTTATCCGAGGCCAAAATGAGAATTCCACCATTCTTAAGAATGTTAAATTGAATGTCCCTGATAATTTTTTGAGGAATCGTGAACATGAGTTGTTTGTTCTTCCAAGGGGTAGAACCAGTCTGCCAATGGGAATGTCACTGGGAAGAGCTTTAACAATTTTAAACGGCATTGCTTCGGATGTCGACATATTTCATATTGACGTGAGTGAGTTCAGACGAATACTATATTTTATGAATAAAAGTTGATTTTGTCAGAACTCTGGTTGACTGCTTTGAAAATTTCTAATGTGATATTAATAATATTTTTTCCTCTCTGTTTTTTTTTATGACTATTGTAATTTTCATCTTATTTTTAATTTTTAATTAATTTGTGATTTTTATTATATATTTACATGTATGTATGTATATATATATAAATGCATGTATTTATATTTGTCAAATCCATGGTGCATTGGCGTCAGCTGTAATGCCATGATTTGCTTTTTCTTAAATAAATAAATAAATAAATAAATAATTATAATATAGAAGGTAATTGCTTATGAAAAGACTTGAACAAGCGCAGACCAATGATTCACAAAACGGTCTATGTCATACGTGACCAACCTTTATAGCAGCTGGGCCAGATTTTGGAAATGAGATTTCTTGCCGGGCCACAATCTTCACAATCATTTTTTGATAATATCTATATATATTTTTATCATATGCATGTTGATTGTCAGATTACTGATGCCCAATATGATTTTAGATCAATCTTTTTGTGTATATTGAGTATATATCGCATAATTTAATTCTATAATTTATCAATTGTATAATTGCAAAAGACATTGAGTAGAAATTCGTCTGTTTTGAGTTTGTAATTTCAGCAGTCTGCCAACCTCAACAGTCTGTAGCGCAGCGATTAAAGTCATTGGTTTCATGTTCAATTCCCGGTACGAGCAGATTTTTCAGTCGAAAAATCGATTCGGTTTGAAGGCAATGGTTGTTTGGGTTGTCCAAAAATCCTTCCCACATTTCCGATCCCTAAGAGCGATGCATAGCGAGAGCGATTAGTTAACCACTAGTCCCACTAGTCAATCCTTACTTTCTTTGAAAAAAGAGAAGTTGAGCAACTGAGTAACAAACAGTTTTCGTAGAAAAATAAATGTTGAGATAAACTCTGTGAGGAGTATTTATGCTCCAAGTAGGGGCATATATAGTAAAAAAAAAAAAAATCAGTATATAGAACTTATTGAATAATTTATATACAAAAATCGGAAATTTTTAGAAGGCTGGATGAAAATCTTTGGCGGGCTGAATCCTGCCGCGGGCCCTAGTTTGGTAACAGCTGTTCTAAAGTTTACAAAGGAGCTTTTTTTTTGTTTTTTACCCGATGACATTGAAATAATTAATTTTTCACCAGCCTTTATAGGAAGTATTATTGGGAAATTCAGTTATCAGTGGACTGCCATAAATGTAATTTTGGACAGCAGGTTGTTCATCACTACTCTAAACCAGTGATGCACCACCTTTGGCCCTCAATGACATTTCATGAGGCCGACAATGAAAAATATCAATCACCTTATTTCTTTAAAACTTTTTTTGGACGATAAAAGAACAATATAATACAATAAAATATTCAATTTTAATACTTTTAAGGTGTTCCCTGTCAATACTTGGTGGAATGGCATAATAATAAAACATTTTTAGTACTTATTCCACATAAAATTTATTGGATAAGGACCGGTTTCGCTCATGTCGAGCATTGTCAACTGATAAGAAATACAACGAAACAGTGATATTTATACCTTGTAATTCTTACTTAAACTTTGTATAAATATCACTGTTTCGTTGTATTTCTGCATGAAATGTCATTGAGGGCCAAAGGTGGTGCATCACTGGTTTAGAGTAGTGATGCACCTGCTGTCCAAAATTACATTTATGGCAGTCCACTGATAACTGAATTTCCCAATAATACTTCCTATATATGCTGGTGAAAAATTAATTATTTCTATGTCATACGTGACCAACCTTTATAGCAGCTGGGCCAGATTTTGGAAATGAGATTTCTTGCCGGGCCACAATCTTCACAATCATTTTTTGATAATATCTATATATATTTTATATACACTAAATATATCGATAATTTAATTTAAGTGTTTGCAGCCCTCAAACTATCTGAGAATTGATTTTCAGATTTTAAAAAAATATTCGGAGATTGGATTTATTTAAAACCAATAGTGAATCATTCAAAAGCCACATGTAAGGTGATTGGTTTATTTATCTATTTTTTCTGTGACCATTGATTAGAATTGTATCAACGCTATCAACAAATATATAAAATTTATGTAGAACTAAAATACATTGTTATTTTTCTTGCCGTATTATAATGGAGTTCTACCAAGTAAATGCCTACTCAATCAATGATTAGAATTGTGTTTAACAGAAATAATAATATTTTCGATGGTTTCGGCGGTAACTTTGTGGAAGTTCATTTTAATATAAAATAACTTTGGTTATTCCGTATTGTAACTAACTTATCGACTTACTATCGTAAAGTTTGCTTAAGTAATTAATTAATAAAGTAATTAATAAACTTAAGCAATTAATAAAGTAATTAATTAACTTAAGCACTTAAGTAATTAATAAACTTAAGCAAACTTTGCGATAGTAAGTTCGAAGATGCCTCTGAAAGAGGCGAAACACGTGTCACAGTTAGTTACACAATACGTGGAATAATCAAAGTTATTTTAAATTTTATATTAGAAATAATAATATTTCATAGGCATAGTTTGACGATAGATTGAAATTTATATATCATTATGATAATAGATACCAATGTACAATATATTGATTTAAAAGATATCAACATATCAGTGGTCGTCAGTGGTGGAGTCGAGTAAAATAAGAATATAATCTAATATAATATAGTGAGAAAAATAACAATTTATTTTAATTCTACAGAAATTATTTTATATGTTTTTATATATTAGCTATTATGGCTTACGCCCTCGTCAGAACTATGTTTTAAACGTGCATTAGATCATGTATATATGTTACAGTGAAACTGTATTCTCAGTGAAAATACATTCATCTCCAAGCTGTCATTGAAATTAAATTTGACCGCCCTATCTTCAGCCTTATGTTTGTCCGTGTTTTTATTTGATTCTCTTTTTATGAAAGGGACGATTTTTTTTAATTGAAGCAAACCAAAATTTTAGGCCGGCAAATCATCGACTTGGGCCAATAATTTCAATGATCGTGACCAGTGAAATCATGTTGTCATACAAATCTATTACTTGATACATTTTCACTGAGAATACAGTTTCACTGTAACATATATGTATACCGTTAAGACAGGGTACACAATACATCTTCTTCTCTGTTCCACCATCTTAATTTTATATATGGTAATAATATGCTATTGAATGTGACAAATTGATTTGATGTATTCTTGAAGTGAAAGCTAATCTGGGTTTATACTAAGTGGGAATTAACGTAATCATTCTAAAGATTTGAAATGGGTATCCTTGACTTTGATTTTATAACAATATCAACATTTAATTTTATATATTTTTTTCCTTCCGGAAACTCTTCAATAGATTTGAGAAATTGATTGATATCACAGGGTTTGGGTATTTTATTTTAAACCATGTCCGCTCCCAACTTTTCACGGAGTTTATCTCAACATATGTTTTTCTACAAGAACTGCTTGTTACTCAGTTGCTCAACCTCTCTTTTTCGAACAGACTAGGGATGGAAAGGATACGAGGACTAGTGATTAGCTAACCGCTGTCACTATGCGTTGCTCTTTGGAATTGGAAAGGTGGGAAGGGATTTTCAACAACACACCTTTTTAACAGATTTATTGACTGAAAAAAACCGCTCGTACCAGGGATCGAACACGGGCGGTCTGGCACCCAAGTCAAAACCGTTGCCACGGACCGGATGTATTTAGCGTATTTATTAGCATGGTTAAATGAAATACCGAAAAATATACCACGTTATGACATGCCTAAAAATTTGAACTAAGGTACACAATCCAATAAATACTGTTTTTAAAATAAGAACAATTTTAAATTAATAAAAAATAATTTTTCACCAAAGTTTTACAATGTCGACCAGGATTTGACATAAGAGTTTAAGGAGCTAATAAGAAGTATAGTCCTCGACTTACGGCTTTGTAAGTCACTGTCTGTTATATCGCATTAATCCCTTAATAAGATTAAGTTATTAAGATTGGACCACAATTATTTTTTTCAGTGAAAATATATAAATTCTAATCGAATACGTCTAATCAATGTTTCCTCGCTACACCCCTGCAACTATCTAGGTTTAACATTTTGATCACAAAATAGGAGAAAAATAGCAATAACCCAAAACCGGTTATGTCAACAAAACTAGAATGTAAATATTCCTCATTTTCAATGTGTTTACTACATACAAAAGTGTTGCGTGAATGAAACACAAAATCATAACTCAAAACTTATCATTCTCTTGAAATATGTATAAAGTAGGAATACATAAATTATAATATTGCTATCAGCGTATATTTAAACACGTAAAAATATGACACGCACAGTATTGCACAAATTTAATGACATACGTAAAAATACCGGTATGGGTTACTTAATAGTAAATAGTTTTACTTACCCCGCTGTACAATACTTCAGGCTTAACTTGGGGGGCCGGAAAAGAAGAAAAACTCGCTTTTTGCTGTCGAATGACATTAGATACAACGCGAAACATTGTGACAAGAAACAACCGGACGACCAGAGATTGGATTGAATATGATTTGAATGACAGTTTATCTATGATGACAGTGATCAACTTCGACAAGGCAACAGACCCATAAATAAGACCGCTTAAATATATACTAGTCTATGGCCATAAAAGTCAACCATAGACAATAAGTATATTGTTTGTAACGAATCCGTGATAACTCGGCAAAAGTCAAGTCGGCACATGGCACGTCGACACATGTCAAGTCGGCACATGACATGTTGACACATAGACAATTCGGCACATATACATCTTGACAAAATTACCTTTTTGTAAGACAGTGAAAAAATGTATTTGAGCTCTACAAAAATAATATATTGTTGATGGCTATTTCATAATAATGCTTGAATTGTGACAAATTGATATAAGTTTTTCTAAATGAAAGCAAATCTGGGTTTTTAGTGAGTGGTAATGAACGTACATTAGTTTTACATCAAGATGATATTATTAAGTATTTCGACTGAGGGTGCTTGATGGAATTTCAATATCAAATTAGAATTTTTTGAATTTTGTACTTTTCCATGAGTTTTGTCGCTAACGACCCGGGTTTCGCCTTTCGGCATCTTCAGGCATTCCAAGTGCACGGATGTACTTGAACTGACAGTCAGTTCAAGTACATCCGTGCACTTGGAATGCCTGAAGATGCCGAAAGGCGAAACCCGGGTCGTTAGCGACAAAACTCATGGAAAAGTACAAAATTCAAAAAAATTTAATTTGAAGATGATATTAGTAAAATGGCATTGGCGATCTGTGATGATCAGAGTATTGATGTTTGTTTTCTCATTAAAAATGTCATTGGATTGATGATATCTATTAATTTCCAATTGTTCTAATGCATTTATCTAAAGGCCAATTAATAGTAATTCTGTACTGGAAGCTAGATATGGCTATGGCTGGCTATGTTAGACTGTAATAACAACATGACTTTTCATAATCTAGCATGCAAATTTTACGTAATTATGAAGGAATTCACTTCCCCTAGTGTGCCAGAAGGTGTTTTCTTCCATAAAACACCCCCTTCGTGCAGTATTTTGACGGAGATCGAATAAAAATAGGAGCGGTTTGTCAAGTTGTCCAGGTGCTGAATTGTCTATGTGCCGATTGGTCTGGTCACCGTTTGTAACATACAACATTTTAATCCACTACCTACTTTGATAATCAAAACTTACTTTTGAACAATTTGCAAATTTATTTGGGTATCGGCATAATCTCTATTCTTCACTTGTGTCAATACACTCGTCTAACACGATGGAATCTTAGTATACGGATAATACACGGGATACTTAGTATTAAATAGATTTCAGTGACCTCATTAGTCACTCTTATGTAATTGTATTATTTTATTTTCCATATTCAAGCACACTAGATCAGCCATACTCAACCTGCGGCCCAATCACCTCTTATGTGCGGCCCAAAATAATTATAGTCACCGAATACTTTTTTGGTGTAGTTTTCAATATTGGGTTGCAATCGGTTCGTAAAAAAACTGTACAAAAATGTACCCAGCTTCTGCTCACATTATTCTCATCTACGTATCTCTGAGACTTGTCATATTTTAAAATTAAATATGCAAGATCGTATTAAAAATCGACTTACTGATTCTCACCTTGATGATGTATTAATTTAGAGTAACCTGTAGTAATCAGGAACCTGATTTGACGAAGATAGTTAAAAGTTTGACTCAATATCAAAATTCACATTCATTTTTAAGTAAACGATTTAAGATTTAGGATTTTGGGATACATTAGTATTTTTGTCTTCTTTTTACGTATTTTTTATTTGTTGTTCATTGTTATTTTTTATTTTGAAAAATACATGAATACACATATGTATACACTTGGGTCTCGTATAACACTTTAAACCGTGTTATATAAAGCCTGCTGTATAAAAATATGACACATTTTATACATCCGTGTTATACAAGTGTATTTACAGTTTACTATAAATATGTTGCGGCCCACGTAGCGAAGCAAAAATAGGAATGCGGCCCGGTCGAAAAAAAGGTTGAGTATGCCTGCACTAGACTGACTAGAGCATGGTTCGTCAAACTTTTATGCCTACCGTCCACTTGTGCTTGTTTTTCGTGGTAAAAATTTATTACCTCCCACTAACAATAATCTAAGGTTGCCGCAAAGGCTTTAACGATGGCACCGTCTGAGAATTCAAAACGCAGCGTCACAACGTACACAATTTGTTTTTCGGCATTTACGTTGCGCTTCGACTTCTCAGGCGGCGCCATCGTTAAAGCCATTGCGGTACCTTCGATTTTGAAGCAAGTCTCGCCACGCTACACTTGAAGCTTTGCGATGTGACTCGGGTCATAGCTTTCGACATGAGCACTCCAATTTTAAATGGCGTATTTTGTAGTATTTTGCCTTTGTTCTTTGTCTTATCCATGTAAAAAATCAGTAGGTCCAGACTAGAGACTCCAATTCGAGTATCGAGTACTCGATACTCGAGTATACTCGTCCATTTTTCGAGTACTCGATACTCGAGTATTTTGAAAAATACTCGAGTAATACTCGTTTTAGTAATAATCGTCGAAGTTTTTTCTACTGCGAGAATTATAAAGAAAAACATCAAACCAATTTGCAATTTGAGTCGCTTAATTCTCTGTTGAAATATATCTTGCATAAATGGAAATAAATGTATTAGTTTCTTTAGTTATTTTTCATTTATAAATATACACAAATTCGAATTAAAAATATATATTTTGGTCCATCTGAAACTACTCGAGTATACTCGAGTACTCGAGTAATTTGAAATTTTACTACTCGATACTCGAGTGGTTGAGAAGTCGAGTAATTGGAGTCTCTAGTCCAGACCAAGGATTCTTAACCGCGTGCCCACGGAGTCATTTTCGTGAGAATTAAAAAATATTTTATTAAATTGCACAAATATAAACTTATCTGTGGCTATTTTGATAGGTGATGATATTTTTGATGTCTTAAATTACGCGAAAGAAATTAGCATGCCTTCATAAAAGGTATCAGCAATAATTACTGATAATGCTCAAGCAATGGTCGGCTGCAATTATGTTTTAAATTCTCATTGGAAGAGAGATGAATCTTTCACGTACTTTATGAATTATCATTGTATTATTCATCAAGAAGCATTATGTGCCAAAATGCTTTCCTCTAAACATGTCATGAATGTCGTTCTGAAAATAATCAACAATATTTGACAAATCCTTTATATCACAGAATATTAAAAGCCCTTGTAGAAAAACTGATTTACCTAACATGGTTTTGTCAATGTAAAATGCTCTTCGTGAAATGTAATGTCAAAGATTACACGAAATCTGCTTTTTATTTCTAGGATTTTTGTAATTGTAAATAATGCATAATCTTCCGATTTAAAATAAATAATTTAGTCACACAATATAATGAATGTAAAACATGTAAAGCTGTCAAGGGAGCAATAATAAAATTCATACTGACACCGCCATGTGGTAGGTCATCAGACCTCTCTCGAACGATCTATTATTCACCTCAGTCAATGAGTTTAAGTCGATATCAGGAAATAAATTCATTTTTAATAATACTCTATATTGAAATCTATAGCGATCCAATATAGAGTGATTCAAATTTGTAAAAGAGACATTTATGCGGACGTCTCGTTCTAAAGGTCTCTTGACTCTTTCACGCCCCCTGAGTGCATGGTATTTCATGCAAAGTTCGATGGGCCATACATAATGGCTTATCGGGCTGACGTTTAACGGTATTTTTGTAACGGTCTTTTGGTACCTAATGGAACCGATTTCTTTCATACAGTTGGCAGCGAGAGGTTGGACAGCATTGAGAATTCACGCGCCTAATACTCTCCCTAAGGATAAAGTCTAGTAAATTCCTGATATCGCCTTTGCAATTATAATAGTCGTGTGTTATGTATTGTAGAACGTAACGTGTATTGTTAATCTATCTGTGTGTAAAGTCTGTGAAAATTCGTAACAATTAAATAATGTGTGCTATCCGCACCCAAATAACGCTTTGAGATCGTCTTTTGTTTATAAGAGCACCATGTTTCTCCTACTCCGTTCCCAAAATTCCTCTTCCTGAGTGTCGGATAGGAGGCTCCTTCTCGATTTACGAGGGAGCCGAATCTAGGTAGTCTCAATACATACATACATATGTAATACTTAAATCTTGTATTTTTAAAAATCCGGTCTGCGCCCGTGACTCATCTCCAAAATCTCAAATGTGCCTGTCACCGCAATAAGGTTAAGAGCCCCTGGTCCAGACGATAGAGGACAATACATTCTATCTGCTTAAATTACTAACTCAAAGCAGTATTATGTATACTTAACGTCTTTTACCATGATATTGTTTTGATTGCTTTGCATAATTATACAAAAAAATGAGTGTGAAGATTGTAGCCTGGCAAGAAAACTCTATTATAAATGTGGACCGCCTGCTGAAACGGTTTGCAACATACTTATGGTATAAATCAGAGGCTCTTAGCCTTGGTAACTGGACAAATCAGAACATGACAATTCAGAACATGACTTTTCAGAACACGACTTTTCAGAACATGACATTTCAGAACATGACACAGAACATTATTTCAGAACAATATTTTTCAGAATATGAATTTCAGAAAAATTTCGAACTCAGCGCGTCGCTTTATTTAAATGTTTTCTAATATCTATAGACAAAACCAATATGACGGTGGAGTCGGGCAAAATAACGAAGGTTTTAGTTTTATAATACGTCTTTAGTCTTAACACCGGCTTATTCTCGGAAAAAAGTCATAATTCGTAAAATTTACATTTATATAATATTTTTACATGCTTCTCAAATGTCGTATCGAGATCGACTTGCACAGAATTTTATACACAGTTTTCATTAAAAAATTATTATGTTGTTGTTAATATTAATTAATAATTTTTATTGTCGATCTCGATACGACATTTGAGAAGCGTAAAAATGGTTAAAAAATTTTAAACAAGATTTTTTTTTTGGTATATTTTATAATTAATTATATTTTTTATTATATTATTATCTATATAATTAAAATTCTATATATATATATATATATACATATTTGTGCCAGCCCAACGAATGAATTTTAAAATGCACGCGAACTAACTACAATAGTTAGTGAACATTTATTTTAATTTCGGCGATCTCATAATTACAGTTATTTTCGTTGTGGCAGCCCTATTCATAATTGGTAAATTGTTTATAGACAAATATGTATGTGAAAACCCAATATTATAATATGCGCGCTCGGACGGTGTCCGTAGATAGGCCGATTGTTCTGAAATGTCGCTCTTGAAATGTCGTTCTGAAATGTCATGTTCTGAAAAGTCGTGTTTGAAAAGTCATGTTCTGAATTGTCATATTCTGAAACGTCATGTTCTGAATTGTCATGTTCTGATTTGTCATGGAACCCTTAGCTTTATGCTCGCGGGCACATATGCGCCAGTTACAAAGTAGTAAATGACGAAGAAACCCTTATTATATCTGAAATATATTTTACTTATTGAAATTGAAAAAAATACAACCATATACTTTATTTCACGAACTCAAGTTATTATTTTAATGTATCTAATAAATATCACATAGTAATATACGCATAGCGAGAGCGATTAGCTAACCACTAGTCATATCCGAGTCCTCGTATCCTTTCCATCCCCTACTCTTTTCGAAAAAGAGAGGTTGAGCAACTGAGTAACAGCAGTTTTCGTAGAAAAATATATGTTGAGATAAACTCCGTGAGAAGTTCATATGCTCCAAGTTGAGAGCGGATAATAACTGTGGTATTTTTTATAATTCTTTTGAAGAGATAATTAAAAAAAAATGATATGAACGTAACAAATATATAAAGCTACCGATAAAATATTGATAAAATAAATTCAATTGTGCTACTTTCGATTTGTTTGTTAAAAATTTGAACTGCACCCGTCACTATTCTGTAAAATCTCAGATGCGCCCGGAGTCGCAATAAGGTTCAGAGCCCCTGGTATAAATGATGGCATTGGGTAACTGACATGATTTGTATCCAGTAAAATGCATATGTTTATTTGTAATTGCTTTATATCCACAAAATATGCCACGCCACCGGATTCTGCCACGTGAAATTAACAGATGGGATAACATTAGCGGCGTAGGAGGGCAAGTTATATTAACACTCTGGCAACCGCATTTATCGGGCCAAAGTTACACGTAATAAACACCGCACATTTTTTACGATTTTGGTTTTTCGCGCGACATTTAGAATTATGCTTATATCTTTTTAATCAGTTGAGTAAATTGGATAAAATAAAGTGTATTGTGTATTGTATAGTATAATATATCTATTAAAAAACCGGTTGTTTACCGATTGCGATAATTTCCGCGCGAACGCGGGACCGGTGACTTGAGTGTTAAATACATCTTATACTTATTCAAACATTGCTAATAATTGACAACGGGACTTAGATGTTTTTTCATTAGCTAAGTGAGGAATATTCCAATATTCAAAGATCTTATTATTCGCTGATGATTTGAAACTTTTTTAACCGTTCTAAAGCTAACGACACGCCGGTGTGTCGTATAAGAAAAAGCTCCAATAGCTAAGAACTCACCGGTGGGCAACTATGTTTTAAGGCGTCAAAAAATAATATTTCTCAAATTATCACATCGAATATGTTTATAATCGGTTAACTTTTTGAGATTTTTGCGTGCTGTCCCTGTCAAACGACTTGTCTCACACGCTTTATTCAATTCAACAGAAATTATCGTCGCTTTTGTAAAAGCTATTCAATCAATAAATTATATATTGTCGAAAATGTTACTTACACCACTATACAAATAAATAGTTTGTGTATTGCTTCATATGGAAATATCGGAAAAGTGAATTTTCATAAAGCTTAAAATTAATTAAATTGTTTTCATCTGCGAGACTTCAACATTGGAAAATTTTAAATGAAACTAATAGATTATTTTGAAGTTAAAAGCCTACAGGATAGAGAAATCTTACAAAATACGTGGAAACTTGTTCAAATTTTCGTTAGTATTTTTACGGGAAGTACAAAGACTGCTTCAGTCTTCAGTGTTAACATTTAAAACGCGTCAAGTGTTCTTCATTTTGATTTAAAAATCGAACACTGTCTTAAATAGGCATTTAAATAGTTATTGAATAATTCAAAATGGGTCTTAAATTATATATGTATATGATACAGTGAAACTGTATTCTCAGTGAAAATCTATCAAGTAATAGATTTGTATGACAACATGATTTCACTGGTCACGATCATATATAAACTTTTCGTTTCAATAGTTTTCTTAAAATATATTCAACAAAAAGTGTATGGAGGTTATCAGGGCTGTCAAAACTTTTGATAAAATATTCACAATATTGATGTAAATATTAATTTGCATGTATATATTGATACCGCTTGATATTGTAAATCATCAGGACTCTCCGAACGATCTTATTATCACCTCAATCAATGAAAATAAGAACAATACGATTAAATATAACGCGAATAAATTCACGAAAAAGTTATAAAATCTTGTAACCGACTTCTAGAAACGACGTCTTTCGTTCAGTTCTGGAGCGACTGTTTCACATCGGAAGAGCTGCTTGCACACTAAAATCCTAAGGGTATAAATACGCCTGTTTAAGGCCAAATAAGCTCAGTAGTTATCGTTCATCCAAAGCCGACAGTCGCAGTCGCTCCTGCCCTCCGGACGGCAGGAATTCGCAATATAATCGTTTGGTCTTACGCTTGTGGTTGTAACTGCAATGTATCTGTGTTTGTAATCGACAATGTAATCTGATTTGAAAATAAACTAGCCTACTCTTAGATAGAGTACGGTCAAGAGAATACCGATTGAAATCTTTGCTAGAGATACCTGTCTTCCCATCCTGTCCCTAAGTTCCTTCCCCGAACGCTATGGAGGATGCTGTCAGATTGAGGAAGACACCCTGGTCGTCTCAATATGTTTCAAAACAATTGAATACATACAAATTATTCATGAAATCATAAGAAAAATTCAAGAAAAAAATATTTTTACGATAGCCAATCGGGGTGTAAAATTTACATAATATTATAAACTGTGTGTGACAACCGTTATCGAAGATTCGTAAATACGCTCTAAAAGCCATGTGGTATGGTAATGAACAAGGGATTGCTTTCATAAGGAATCAAAGACATCTAAGCCCTTAAATAACGTAAACAGTTTTAAGGTTTTGTCCTTTTTTAATTTTTGAAAAAGTCGTAGTGTACAGGGCAAAAAATGGGGAATTATTCTAGATGGTAACAGGTTAAAGGTCGTACCACAGATTTTCAAAATCAATTAGACGACATTTTACTTAAGTTATATATGAATATAGTTTTATTTAGCAAAAAGCTTGTCATGAAGTGAGTTCCGGTACCTTTTGTTTTCAAAAACAGCCCTGCTTATTACCATAGATAACATACTTATTCCTTTAGTTGTCAACTGTTTACATTAGACGTCTGCAACGCAGGAAATCGAAAAACAGATCCCGTTGATTCATGATAGACCAATGCTATTTACAGATACTAATTGAATGATATCGCGATGCTTCAACTTGGATTTAGAACAAAGAAATGGTCTGTTCTCATCTCAGCGATTCATGTGCCGAGTGGTGTTTGCTTCAATATGTAAACAAGACAGCGTGTAATTAAAATGCTTAACACATACAAACCCGGCATGCCCAATTTATCAATTCTTATTATTTAAATATTAAAGTTATATTTGAGTCGAAAAATATTTAAAAAAAGAACGATCCAATATTTTTCGAAACTGAACTAACTGGTCATAGCGTATGGCAAAATATCTTTTTCGAACTCCTTTCCATTATAGGATCATTTTCGATGAAAAAAAACCAGGGCTGTGGAGTCGGAGTCGTAGAGTCGGGGCTTTTTGACCGGAGTCGGAGTCGTCGCGGCGTTTTGGCCGGAGTCGTACCGGGAGTCGGAAATTTTGAAAAGTTTGTACTTTTTATTTTTGCATTTAATATGTCAAATTTGGCTTTTGGCCGCATTGATAGGGTTGATATTTAATTGAATACACATAAATAGGAAATTTAGAGAAAAAGAGTGACGATATTAACCTTATTTAGTCGGAGTCGGAGTAAGACTTTTTTTTACCGACTCCACAGCCCTGATTTTTGAATATCCAATGTCAAATTTGGCTATTGGCCGGATTGGCAGGGTTGATATTTAATTGAATACACATAAACAGGAAAATTAGGAAAAAAAGTGACGATATTAAACTTTTTTTAGTCGGAGTCGTGTTTTTGGTCAATGTTGGAGTCGGAGTCGGAGTCAGAGTCGTGGTGTTGGTAAATGATGGAGCTAATTCTATCTGAGTCATTAATTGTGGTAGGTTCATCCAAAATTTTGACTAATTCTTCGTCGTTCAACGTACGATCCTCCAATATTTCTTGGATGTCATGAATATCCATGTCATAATAACTTTCTCCGCCAATACCACGACAAATGTTCATTGAATTTTTGTTTTCTTCCTTAAAGCGTGTTGTATAAAAATATGACACAATTTATACATCCGTGTTGTATAAAACCGTGTTATACGAGGCCCATGTGTATATTAAAATCATGTACATGTGATATATAAACATAAAATAAAATGATGGTTGGTATCAAAATCAGAACGGTTCACGACTTAGGAAACAGTAGAATGGTTTGGTCAATCATTATTTCGACCTATCACAGAGTTATCATACAAGTGATGTTGCAATGTGGCCGCTCATACAAATTTTAAGTTTCAGACTTTTATGGGCTAGTAAACAAAACGTTTTTCGTATTTTTGTATTTTTGGTAGAACTCCATTATAATACGGTAAGAAAAATAACAATGTAAATTAAACTTATTTAAATTCTTCCATGTGACGTTGGTATGGTTTGAACAGAGAGAGGATGTATGGGGTACCCTGTCTAGCCTAGGTATATAAGCTATCTAAACTGTATTCTTAGTGAAAATATATTCTTCTCCAAGCCGTCATTGAAATTAAATTTGACCGCCCTATCTTCAGCCCTATGTTTGTCTGTGTTTTTCTTTGGTTCTCTTTTTATGAAAGGGACTACTTGCTGATTTTGTTTCATTGAAGCAAACCAAAATTTTAAGCCAGCAAATCATCGACTTGGGCCAATAATTTCAATGATCGTGACCAGTGGAATCATGTTGTCATACAAATCTATTACTTGGTACATTTTAACTGAGAATACAGTTTCACTGTAACATATACAATTCAAACGATCCAAATTTGTATTATTTTGTCTTTGTGTTAGTGCGTAATAATAATTTTAAACACATGTTTCTCATAGAATGGTCTGTGAGCAAATTTTTCAAGGTCAGTCTACTCCCACGGTAGTTTTTGACAACTCTACTTTGCGAAAAAGCACTGATTTTTATGAACTGTCGAATTTACGTAATATGTATTGACTTCAAAAACATATGTTGCTTTATAGATTGAATCAAAAGTTTTTCGAGTTGGATGTTGGACGGCGATAGGTTAACCAAAAAAAAAACAAAATGTATTTATCACTGACATAAACCAACAAAAGTGTATGTAATGAGATCACTATTAATCCAATTTGACTTGGCATAAAATAAGGATGAAGTGCTCCTATGTTAAAATTCAAAGAATATAATAATATGCACGAGATGCGCTAGTGTAGCGTTTTTTTGAAGCAAGAATAATTGCGATCTTATTTCTAATATTGCCTTTATAACCAGGGCTGTGGAGTCGGTGAAAAAAAATCCGACTCCGACTCAAGCATTTGCCAAAACCACGACTCCGACATTGACCAAAAACACGACTCCGACTTCGACTCCGACTATAAAAGGTTAATATCGTCACTTTTTTCCCCTAATTTTCCTATTTATGTGTATTCATTTAAATATCAAACCTATCAATGCGGCCAAAAGCCAAATTTGACATATTAAATGCAAAAATAAAAAGTTCAAACTTTTCAAAATTTCCGACTCCGAGTACGACTCCGGCCAAAAAGCTCCGACTCCGACTCCACAGTAGGGATTCCAATCCCGGGATCCCGGATCCCGGGATCCCGGGATCCCGCCGTTTTTAAGTACCTGATGAGTCCCGGGATTAGAAAACACAATCCCGAAATTTCGGGATTAACTGATTTATCAAGCACGATCGAATTATTTAAACATATTTGTGGAACGTATCACACAAACGCGTATGTTGCATCAGATTACTCCCACCTCTAAGACCAGATGTCTGTAATCCCCTCCATTGCGCGTGCAGTGCTCTGAAGTGCACGCGTTTCGCTCAAGATTTGGCTTGTTTATAATAAAACGTCTGGAAGATCATCAGATATCATTAAATAATGATATAGTTTCTATAGTAACAGACGGGGCAAGCGTTATGGTTCAAATTCTCCATCATTCAATGACAACAAAATAACTCGTAAAACTATAAAAGAAACTATTCAAAAACTTATTGAAAGATTAAATGAAGAAGAAGATCAAGATATGATCGAAATATCAGAGCCACTAGAAAAGTCATCAATCGAATTTACTTCAACGCAGTCATCCCACCCAATTGAACAAGAAACAATGAAACAACAGTTACAGGATGAAATCGCAAAAAGGCTTGACGACATGCGAACCAAAAATTCAAAATTGCACAAAGCTTATGTCCGTTATAAACCAAGAAATGATGTTATTTGATAATGGAGGCTCTTACATACGTGCGTTTAATTCAAAATATTTTTTTTCAATTAATTGTGTCACTTTTTTATTTAAGTCTAAAATTATGCGTACATTATATATTGTACAGTAAATAAATGTCAAAATTTATTGTATTATTCATTTTAAGCTATTTTTATCGATAAAATAACATAGCTAATATTAGCTAATCTTATATATAAAGCCGAAACGGCGTATGTATGTCTGTGGGTCTGTAATTCCCTTTTGCATTGTTGTTGCAAGTTGCCATAAAAACGAATATGAAAGAAAATATTTTTGAATTTTTATCAGCGAAGACATTTAGTCAAAATGTAATAAATTAGTCTTCTACCAACTTTTTCCCGGCTTTTATTAATATAATAATGTTTATTATTTACGTGAAGGTATTATTTGACATTTCTTTGACAGCAAATTAGATTTTTTCCTTGAATTTAAACATTTTAATGGGCGAGAATGGGGCTGTCATCAAATTAAATAAAGTTTGTGATTTTATTTTAACTATATTTTGGATGTTAGATTTTGTGATATAATTATGTCGAATGATATAATATTAAATAATTATTGGTCGCTTAGTCCGAGCGACGCCGGGAAGCAATACTAGTATTAAATAAATAAGAAAAATATCCCAGATCCCGGGACTGGTCCCGGGATCCCGGGATCAACTAATTGCAATCCCGAAATCCCGGGATCAAAATTTTGGCCCGGGATTGGAATCCCTACTCCACAGCCCTGTTCATAACTATAAACAAGATTTCAAATAAAGTAGGGTGTAGCAAATAGATTGTGACATATAATATGTAATAAAAATGGTAGGACATTTTTAGTACTTATTCCACATTAAATTTATTGGATCGGAACCGGTTTCGCTTATGGCGAGCATTATCAACTGGATAAGAAATATAACGAAACAGTATTATTTATACAAAAGTAATGCAAGAATTACAAGGTATGGCAGACAATTGGTATTACAACCAAGCAAATAAATTGAAGCAAAATACAAGCGAAATAGACAATGTTTAATTAAAATATTGAAGGCCTTTTAGCAATACAAGCTATGACATCAAAAATAAATTATGTACTAAGTTAAGTATTGACAGTGAACACCTTAAAAGTATATTTATGTATATTTTTATACAAGAAACGCTTGTTTCTCAGTTGCTAAACTTCTCTTTTTCGAAGAGAGTAAGTATTGAAAGGATATGAGGACTAGAACAGGACTAGTAGTTAGTTAATCGCTCTCGCTACGCGCCGCTTTTTGGAATCGGACAGATGGGAAGGGATCTTTAACAACACAAACACCCATTGCTTTCGAACAGAATGGATTTATCGACTGAAAAAATCTGCTCGTAACGGGACTCGAACCTGAACAGTCCGTCAAAATTGCAATGTATATTTGCTTAATATATTTCAATATCAAGTTTTAATTGTGTACATTTCCATGAGCTTTGTCGCTAACGACCTGGAGTTCGCCTTTCGGCAACTTTAGACATTACACTTCAGTTCATTCGTGCACTTGATGCCGAAAGACGAAACCCGGGTCGTTAGCGACAAAACTCATGGAAAAGTACAAAATTCAAACGATTTAAATTTGAACTACAATACATTGCTATTTTTCACCGTGTTAGAAGACAATTCTTCTCGATATTGTCATGACAGTTGCATTTTTGATAATGATTGTAAAAATCAGGGCAGTGATTGATTTCGTCACGTTTTTTGTATGTGAATTCAATTATTTATCAGTCAAAAAATCCGTCCAATAGCCAAATTTTTACATATTAAATAAAAAGTTCAAACTTTACAAAATTTCCGACTCCATGTACGACTCCGACCAAAAAACCCCGACTCCACGACTCCAACACCACAGCCCTGGTTATAATACAACGATTTTAAGACACCAAAAAAGGAAAGAAGAAATTGAGGAAATACGGCAGCTGGGAATATGTTTTAATTGCTTCAATGTTTTAAATGAGCGGCCCTATCTATGCATTTCATTTTTCTCACAGGGTTATTCTCTTTGTTCTGGAAAAAGAACGCAATGGAATTCTGTGAGAACATGCCTTTATCCATGTTGTGGTCGTCGCATTCAGTATTACTCGGGACGTTCAGTTCCAACATGTAGTAAAAAGTATCTTTGACATTAGTAATTCATTTGTTTCGATATTTTTTCTGCACCCATTATGGCTAGTGCGGTGTTCGCGAAATGGCCTGTCATTGTTTTTTTGTGCGGAGTTTTTTGTGTGGCAAATGGTGAAACTGGTTTAGGGGAAAGTGAAGGATTCCCCGTCGACTCCCTTGGGGATTTCGAGCCTGCTAAGTCGTAATATTTTTGATTTATTATTTGAGTAGGCATTTACTTGGAAGAACTCCATTATAATACGGTAAGAAAAATAACAATGTATTTTAATTCTGCAGAAATTATTTTATATACTTATTTGTTGATAGCTATTTCGGCTTACGCCCTTGTCAGAACTATGTTTTAAACGGGCATTAGAACAAGCATATATACCTAGATAGACAGATCTTAATTTTATATGGTAATAATAATAAGTTATTGAATGTGACAAATTAATTTGATGTATTCATGAAGTGAAAGCTAATCTGAAACATAGTTCTGACGACGGTGTAAGCCGAAATAGCAATATATAAAATAATTTCTGTACAACTAATAAAATACATTGTTATTTTTATTACCGTATTATTTTTGTTTTACTTTTTCAAACAAACTTAAAAGAACAATAATAATGTGATATCTGACAATTGTGTCATGTGGAATGCCGCGCTTTTTTAAAAATCGAACACTTTTTTGAGTTTTTAAAGTTCTTTTGACAGTTTTCAAAAGAACGGAGACGAAAAGAAGTAATTCGTTTTCGGTATTACGAGATTCTCGAGAATAATCATGAATAAAAAATGTTATTCAAGAAACCGATGTTGTGCTAATGTGGTTTTTAACCGCATGGTGTTTAATTATAAATTAAACACTTGAAATACATAAATCAATTCTTTAATAGTATGTCGGATAAAATCACCAAGTTTTATTCGTCGGCATTTCCATGTTAGTATCTGGTAATTAGTATTTCTAATATTACATTGAAAAATACCCGATAATCTTTATATACCGAGCAATGTTTGCATATGTAGTTGTGAATTGTAATTTATCGATAGTGGCGGATTAAGTACTTGAAAGGTCCCCTGGAATGTTAAAAAAGCGTTACAAAATAAATTCGACTATTGACTAATAACAAACATTTTGTTATTATAGTTGATTTCATTGTCAGTCATTTCTCCGAATTTCCATTTGAACAATGTATGGTATTCCATGCAGTTCACTAGAAACAGTTCAGAAAAATTACCTCGCTCACCTCGCTCACCTTCACACCGTATTACATGACGTATGTTTTATAACCCGGGCTGTGGAATCGTTAAAAAACACGACTCCGACTCTAACATTAGCCAAAATCATGACTTCGACTAAAAAAGTTTAATTTAGTCACGTTTTTTCCCTACCTTTCCTATTCATATGTATTGAATTAAATATTAACCAACTAATCAGCCATAGTCAAATTTAACATATTTTATGCATAAACAAAGTTCAAACTTGTCAAAATTTCCGACTCCGACTCCAGCATTTACCAAAACCACGACTCCGACTCCAACATTTACCAAAAACACGACTCCGACTACGACTAAAAAAAGTTTAATATCGTCGCCTTTTTTCCCTAATTTTCCTAATTATGTGTATTCAATTAAATATCAACCCTACCAATCCGGCCAATAGCCAAATTTAACATATTATATGCAAAAATAAAACTCGTCAAAATTTACGACTCCGACTCCGGTCCAAACGTCGCGACGACTCCGACTCCGACTCCACATCCCTGTTTATAACCCATCGATCATTCAATATGACTACCATTGAAAACGTATTTTTTGAGAAACATTATATATTCTAAACAAATACATATTATATGTCAAAATTATTTTTCTGTGTTTGTATAAGTTATTTTTGATGCCCCCAAGCAGGGACGGCTCGTGTGAAGGAGCAAACGTGCATTAGTCCCCCAAGAATCGAGCTCATCAATTTCAAAATATATATACCAATTTGTTCATTCAAAATTCCAACGATGTATGGTTTCATAAAACGATCTTTCACGCATGCGACCTAAACACACAAATATTATATAAGTAGATTCCCCGAAATAAGCTGATCCCAGATGTTCTTCAATAAGGTGCATTTCTTGGCAATTCTCGAAATGTCCCATTTGGCATAAAAAAAGTAGGTAGAAAGCATGACTTTATTTCACACGGCGAAGGCGTATGCAAAAAAAATCTTTTGAAATTTCGACTAACTCGGTGCATTAAGACCCAGTGCACCAAAATGACTTGTGTAAAGAAATTGAGCGAAAACATATATCTTTGTATTCTGTCATTCAGTATTGGCCCAAATTTTGGCATATAAGGTCCTTTGACGAACGGAAAAATATTTGCGGGTGATTTGTGAAGTGCGTTTGTGACAGTGCATTCTAACCTCATCTGTAGTTTCGACTTGATTCACGCAACACGCAACTATAACATTTTTATTATTATTTTTTCATACTTGTTTTCATTTCATAGACATCTTAATACAAACCCTATTAGCGTATATAATATGAATCTTTGTAAGTTTTTGTTATATGGAAAGGCTTTGTCTATATAAAACTGTTTAATAACTTTAAATACAATATCCTACTATATAATATTCTACAATATAATTTAACTTTATTATTATATATCTACTATATAATATTAACATATATTATAAATAAATATTAACATATATAATAAATTAATATAACAAGTATTATTAATATATGTATTATAGCATTGAATATTATTATATATATTTATTATTTATTAATAATACTAAATAATAATCAATAATGTTTCCTGCAAACTCAGTGTCCTATATCAAAGAAAATCGTCGAGATTTTTTCTAAAAGACTAGAAATCAAAGCAGGAGGACGGCCCTTTGCCAGTTTTAAATATAGTTCAGAAGTGTACGGCCAAAACTAAAGTAGTCAATCGGTATTTTAATGTAGCGATTTATAAAAAGCTCCATGGCTCTGTGGCTGTACTAGCCTTAATAGAGTTTTTTGTTTTCCTTGCTTAATTTTCAAGGGCGAGTCGAATTGGTCAGAAAGTGGAATTAAAGATTTAGCACACCTGTCAACAAAAATAAAAAAACATAGTAGCTCTGAAAAGCATATTTTAAACGAAATGCAACTTGCGGTTTTGGGATCGTTAGATATTCGATCTCAATTGGATTCTGGATATCGTTCGTCCATGAAACAATTTAATGAACGTGTAGACAAAAATCGTCATATTTTATCAAGATTAATTGACTGTATTAAATTTTGTGGATTATTTGAGTTAGCTTTGAGGGGAAATGATGAATCTGTAGATTCAAATAATCCAGGTGTTTATCGAGGACTCATTGACTTTGTAAGTGAAATTGACAACGCAATGAAACAGCAAAGAAAGTAATAGTGTTTTTAAGGGTACGTCCAAAACAATCCAAAATGATATTCTAGATTCAATTTTGGAGGTGTGTCGAAACGAAATTAAAAAATGAAATTTCGCAGAGCAAATTTGTCGCTATACAAGCAGATGAAACCACCGATGTTGCTACTTCGCAACAACTTGTTTTAGTGATACGGTACGAATTGCGCGGGAATATACATGAGCGTTTCTGGAAATTTATGACGCCAAAAGATCACACCGCGATAGGTATTGCATCTGAGATTCTTAAAGAACTGGAATATCTCGACATTAAGCCATGCCAATTAATTGGGCAAAGCTATGATGGTGCAGCAGTGATGAGTGGGCGATTAGGTGGTGTACAGGCTTTGATAAAAGCTTCGTATCCATACGCATATTTCATTCATTGTTATGCGCATCAATTGAATTTGATAATGGAAAGAAGTGCTTCAGGTCACTACATGGTTCGTAATTTTTTTGCTAATTTACGGTCATTCCCAATTTTTTTTCGAGATCAGCAAAGAGAGCTGACGTATTGAAAGATATAGTTCATAAAAGAATACCTTCGGCACCAACAACTAGGTGGAATTTTAATATTAGGACAGTCACAGTCGTGCACACTTATCGCGAGCAATTGAAAGAGTGCATGGAAAGCATCCTAGAAACCGTAAATTTAGACGCCGATACCATCAATCAAGCTGGAATGTTGTTACGATACCTCAACGAAGATAATTTTAATTATTGGCTAGATTTCTTTGCCAAAGTAATGCCAAACTGTGATATACTTTTCAAGCAACTTCAATCGAGGTCTAAAGACGTATCAGAGATAAATAATGACATCGAAAATTTTACGCGTTCAATTCAAAATATTCGGGAAAATAGCCTCGCAAATGTCGAACCTGCAAAAACGTAGACCGAATGATTTGCCCCATTATGTCATATGCAATGAAGTATGCGATACTATTGTAAATCAAGCAAAAGATCGTTTCGCATATCATGGTCATTTGATGGCAGCTAAATTGTTTTTCAGCGAAAAATTCCCAATTTTTAACAGACATTTTCCAATATCAGACTTTAATATCGCAACATCAGCGTACAATTTTTATTGACAAGCTCAAACTTAAAAGCGAACTTACTGTCATATACAGTAGGGACGATTTTTACGTCACCGATGGGGCATTGTCCATTCTTCAACTTTTTTCACAAAAGAATAATTTACTCGAAGTCTTTAGCGAAAGCGTTAAAATATTACGAATCATTTGTACAATTCCGATGACTTCAGTTGAAAGTGAACGTTGTTTTTCAACTTTAAATAGAATTAAATCATTTTTAAGAAATACTATGACCCAAGATAGGCTCAATTCCCTTGCCATGCTAAGTATAGAAGCAGTTGGTATCGTCAATGTCGGACTTTAATATCCGTGTTATAGATGTATTTTTCAAAATCCAAGAATCGGAGGATGGATTTTTTGCATAAATAGGTTGTTTTATTGCACTCCCTAATATTCTGGTCACCGGCCGCCACTGCCCCCAAGATTTGAAGTCCACAAGCGCGCGCCCCTTGCGCTTATGGGGTAATCCGCCACTGTTTATCGATGTCTCTTGTACAAACATATTATTGACAATAATGCAACTAAAATTAAGTTATATTAGAATGGAAGTACATTAATTTCAATCATGCTAATAAAGACATTTTAAGGATTATTAACACAAGAAAATGTGTTCAAATAAAACTGAAGCAAACATAAAAAACGTTTATGAACTGTCATAATATGTTTACAAGGTCATGATAAAGTTGGTTTTAAAACTTTATAGCAGGGACTCTTAACCTTATTGCGACTTCGGGCGCATTTGAGATTTCGGGGAATAATGACGGTCACGACCAGATTTTTTAAAATATTTTTTCATAAAAATAAAATAAATAATGGATATATGGTCACAGGAGAGAATCCCAATCCTCTCGAAATAAGTTAAAAAAATGTAATCTGCTAATTATCTAACTCCGCCATTTTCTATTGCACCTGTCATTCATTCATTATTTTTCAACGGTGTTACAAATAAATCGTTTGAAAGTCTTATTTGAAATTTTCCCGATAGGTTTGAAAATACCAAAATAATCAGTTTTTACCCTCTCCTGCACAATTGACAAAAACGGAGATAGCAAATTTACTCTTTAAGCCGTCGATATGTTGTAGAACATGGTTGTAAGTAATTTTTCGTTTGGTTGTTCTCAACTGATTCATTATTTATCATCAAGTTTATCTCGTATGACATTCACGGCTTCGTGATAACTTGACACAACTCAAGTCGGCACATGGCACGTCAACACATGTCATGAGAAGTCGACACATAGACAATTCGGCACCTACACAACTTGACACAAAGAAAATTTCCTTTTTGTAATTCGGTTAAAAAATGTATTTGAGCTCTATGAAAAAATATAATTCAAATATTGTTGATGGCTATTTTATAATAATGGTTGAATTGTGACAAACTGGTTTTATGTTTTTCTAGAAATGAAAGCAATCTGGGTTTTTATTGAGTGGTAATGTACGTACAATAAAAATAATAAACAATCGTAATTCTGTATTGGGAGCACTGACATGGCTATCTTAGATTGTAATAACGACTTGATTTTTCACAATCAAGCATGCAAATTTTACGTAATTATATAGGCATTCACTTCCCCTAGTGTGCTAGAAGGTATTTCTTCCATAAAACACACCCTTCGTGCAGTATTTTGACGGAGATCGAATTAAAAGATTGTATAGGTGCTGAATTGTTTATGTGTCAACTTGTCGTGTGTCGACTTGACATGTGTCGACTTGTCTTATAGTGATTGGTCTGGTCACCGACTTTCACAATTAAGAATATTTGGCGCATTGGCATTAACTGTGATGCTTATTTTGGTGAAATATGGTAATAGGTACACGGGACAGAATCCCAATCCTCTCCTGCTTAGCTCCGCCCCTAAACTCTCTAGTCTCCAGGGAACCACTTTTGCATTTCAGAAAGATAAATTGTCTATGGTGTTGCTTGAAGTCAAATGTCACTGTGAGTTTATAGATAGATAAATAAATAATTCCACGTAGGAACGTAGGAAGCTATTTGAAAGCAGATAACATTATTTTAATTAATGATTTTTTTGTGAAATGTTTCGTCTTTAATTTTTAAATTTATTATAATAGAAGATTGTTTAATTTGAAGATGTTTTAATTTTTGGGAGCAAAAATGCTTATCTATCTATAAACTCACAGGGACATTTGACTTCAAGCAACACCATAGACAATTTATCTTTCTGAAATGCAAAAGTGGTTCCCTGGAGCCTAGAGAGTTTAGAGGCGGAGCTAAGCAGGTGAGGATTAGGATTCTGTCCCGTGTAACTATTACCATATTTTACCCTTATTTTTTTACAATTATTATAAAATTACAAATTTTAATTATTATAATTTTAGAGGCAATATTTATATTTCAGGTCTGAAGCTTTGGAGTGCCCATCGAAAAATCTCATTACATCTCGACACAAATGCAAAGTGGCCTCTGATTGGGTGGACTGTACAAGAAAACATTGTTGTCCGGACTACACTTACATAGCGGGAAAGTAAGTAAAAGATTTATTTAGTTAACTCCATTACAAAGCTCCCAGCTTGGAGCATATGGACTCCTCACTGTGTTTATACCAACATATGTTTTTTCTAAGATAACTGCTTGTTACTCAGTTGTCCAACGTCTCTTTTTTGAAGGGAGTAGGGATGGAAAGGATACGAAGACTAGTGGTTAGCTAATCGCTGTCACTATGCGTCGCTCTTTGGGATCGGAAAGGTGGGAAGGGATTTAACAACACAAACACCCATTGCCTCTGAGCAGAATCGATTTATCGACTGAAAAAATCTGCTCGAACCGGGAATCGAATCCGGGCGGTCCGACACAGTAGCCAACGACGTTGACCACTGCACCACAAACCGGACAACATGTCTAATGCCTCTTACACAGCAAATCACTTTTGTAACACAATAGGTAGAATAAAAATATTATCAAATTTAATTTAATATTAATTTATCCATTGCAATTAATTAATTAAAGTAATTAATAATAAAATAGGTTGCAATTAATTTAGTAACAATTTATTATTTAATAAGTGAAAATGATTCTATGATTACCATAAATATGTATGAGCCTTTTTAACTATTATTTATTGCTTCTAGAATAGGCTTAAATTATGACAATTTCAAGTGGTTGACGTTAATTTACCACTCGACACAACATTTTTTTAGTTTCGCATTTTAAGGGGTTAAAAACATTTTATCTTAAAAGCCCCTTCCCACCATTCCTATCCCAAAGAGCGACGCATAGTGACCATCCCATGATAGAATAACAAAAAAAATCTATCTTTTTTTTACCATGTCCTCTCCCAACTTGGAACATATGGACTACTCACGGAGTTTATCTCAACATGTATTTTTCTGTCATATGCACGGTCCTTGGCGCAGTGTCAACGGCGATTTTTTTCTGTCTGTTCAAAGGCATGGGTGTTTGTGTTGTTAAAAATCCTTCCCACCTTTCCGATCACAAAGAGCGACGCATAGTGACCGCGATTAGCTAACCACTAGTCCTGTTCTAGTCCTCGTATCCTTTCCATCTCTACTCTCTTCGTAGGAAGGAGGGTGAGCAACTGAGTATTTGAGTAACAAGCAGTTCACGTAGAAAACATATGTTGAGATAAACTCTGTGAGGAGTCCATATCCACCAAGTTGGGAGCGGACATGGAGTTAATGCAAAATGGTAAATGTTTTAAATTAATTTACCTGTTTTTCTCTGAATGGATCTCCTATGAATATTAACCCCTTCCCGGGCACGCCCGAGTATACTCGGGTATTGAAAGTCGTCAAAAACGGACATCACGAGATAACTCGGGCAAACTTCATACGAAAATTACGAATTTGATCTAGTCCAAGCAAGGGCTGGACACAGATTAACGGATAAAAAATATGTTATCACAAATTTGTGTGTGTATTTTGCATTTTCAAATGTGTGCATATGTTAAATCAATTGGACCGGCAAGTGGTTAAAGGAAAACTGTATTAAATACCATTTGTTGTTTATTTTTTTTTTTACAGGTGTGTCCCAAAAGAAACAGACCCGTGCAGCCTGGGCTTGTGTGAACAGAAATGTGCAGTTTATCTTCAACGGGTTATCTGCACATGCCACCAGGGTTACAAATACAGTGCTGAAAATCAGAGGAATGGAATTAGACCAGTATGTTTGGGTATGAAGTTTATTTATATTGTTTTTTTTCTTCCATGTTTATGGCTACATAAGTTTTTGTATTATCTCACATAAATGCGAGCTTAAAATTTTAAGGGCGTGTCGAGGGCTGTCAAAAATAATATCGAGAAGGAGAAAACATATTTTAACTGGAAAATTAGCACATAACTAATTAACAAGTAGAAGCAAAAGGGGGTTCATGTATAAATGTTGAATACAAACTCAATATTCAACAAAAATAATTCTTAACTAACAACCTGGTTAAGAGAACCGGGTATGACGAAATATTACGAACTATGAAACGTTTCATCATGTGTTTACTATGGGCGTGACCTAAATAATCCGTAATACTATAGATTTAATTACCCGTTGCACATACACACTTTACAATACGCAAAACTAAATAACCCGGTTAAGAGGTTAACATGTGTTGACACCCTAGTGATGTAAATAAAAAGTTCTATTTTTTTACTGGAACCAATCGTTAAATTAACTCGAGGTAAGATATGGGTTGAAACAAAAAATGTGTATCTGTGGTAAGATTTATGTGATTTTTTGTGCTTTGAAAACAGGCAGCCTGTGGTCAAAGAAAAATATTTACGAACTGATGATGATTGATGATTTATATTCTCGGTATATGGGGGACCGAAGGTGGTAGACCCTCATTTCCCATTCGTCTCTTGGAGGTTGCGTTTCGCCCTTTTTTTTAAAGAAATTTTGAAAAAAAAAAAGATGATGATTGTGGAGATCTCACTATGGTGGTGACACCGATTCATGATACAATAATCTCAAGGACTTTTTTTTTTTTCCTTATTTTTTTTTTAAATACATGCCCTCAAGAGGAGGTCAACCGTCAGTGTCCCAGACGTTCTGGAAGTTCTCTAGGAGTCATCTACTTCTTTTCTTCTGTGGTCCTGATTCTTCTTTTTCTTCTGTTGTCTTGATCCGAGTCAGTATACCAGACATCGAAGAAGGGAACTGTGGGGAGGTCTAGGGGGGTTTTAAAAGTAAGACATATCGCGGTCTTACGTAGTCTGAAGGCGCATGAATGTCGTATGAGTCTATGCATGCGTTAATGGTCGGGTTAGGGTGATCTTTACAGTTGTTGTAGAACTTTGTCGACAGCTTCTGAATGTGGGCACTGAAGCGGTTAAACAGTCATTCGCAGAGTCAGTAAAGATAGTCTGAACCTTATGTTATTCACCATGATTAATTAGACGAAGAAGCTGTCATCATTCAGCCGGTAGAGGCTGACAATCTTAATTTGGTCTTAAAGTCGTCAACCCAAATAAAGGCAGCAAGCCAAAATCAATTTAAATATTAAGCATGTAAATAAAATTATCCACAGAATATTGCTGTTGATATTCATTCTTTTTCCTTGTCAACTTGATGCCTATTTTCAGATATAAATGAGTGCTTAGAACACAATGGTGACTGTGAACACAAATGCGTAAATGAACAAGGGTCTCACAGCTGCGGATGTGAAGATGGATACATTCTTAATCAAGATGGCCGCTCATGTGACATGATTTCAACATTGGTAAATTTTCATGTATTTAAAATGTATTAGCATGACTACTAACTAAAAAATGTCAACAAACAGTTTGTAAAATGTCCACTGAAAAACTATAATTCAACTTGACAAGTCCATTCATCCTAAACTAATTCTTTTCATCATGAATATTACTTATATGTTTTCAATTTATTTACTCATTTCATTTAATATATGTAACTCGAGTTTCGCCTGGTTTGAGTTATGAATACCACTAGATACAAAATAATATTATAACATATGTGCCAAAGAGACATATTCATACGAGAAGTAGATATTAAGATACGTTCAATACGTACCTATTAACATCACTTTCTCGTTCATAGCTCCACTAAAACCTTAAAACGACACATTATAATAAATTACTATTTTCTATTTAACAAATAAATCAAAAAGCAAAATCGTTGCCTTTATAGATAGTGTAAAGACAATTGTACCTGTAAAAAAATAGGTAAGATTGATTACTGGTGAAACCATTTTTTTGGCTCTCCTAAAAAGTAGAGAAAAATGGTTTCTCTGGCTCTAAGGCACGGGCTCCCAACCCATGGTTCACGACTAGGGCTGTGGAGTCAGTAAAAAAAAGTTCGACTCCGACTCCAGCATTTACCAAAACCACGACTCCGACTATAAAAGTTGAATATCGTCACTTTTTTTGCCTAATTTTCCTATTGATGTGTATTCAATTATATATCAACCCTAACAATTCGGCCAATAGCCAAATTTGACATATTATTTGCAAAAATAAAAAGTTTAAACTTTTCAAAATTTCTGACTACTAGTATGACTCCGACTCTGGTCAAAAAGACCCGACTCCACGACTCTGACTTTGACTCCACAGCCCTGGTCGCGACCCTAAATAGGGTCATGGTGAGTTTTCTGTGGGGTCGCCAACATATACATTCAACTTAAAAAATATTTACTTGCATGCATCTTCACTTTTTTTAAATTAATTAATGAAAAATGCCTTTTTCAATTCCATTGGGGTCGCGGGTCACAAGGTTGTATAAAAAGGGTCGCCAACCGAAAAAGGTTGGGAATCTATGTTCTAAGGGGCTGAATGTAGCACATTTTTTGCATCATCTTATCAGCTTGGTGCATCCTGCAACCATATGAATTGACAACTGTTGCATTAGTATAATTTGCTACACCTTGAATATTCTCTCAATCGACTGATGCCATTTTACCTCAAGATGAATTGATTAAATATTATTCCATGGATGTATGACTGAACGAATCATTTTGAATATAGAACTATACCGGCGCAGCCGCCGCTGCAAACAGAGAAAAATGCTATGCCAGTTGTGAAGTGGTCACCCGTTTAAATGAAAGGATAAGGAATCTCCACGAGCATGTGGCAGCTCTCAGTACAGCTGTGAGACTCTCCACATTTGCCAGCGGACCTCCGGGTCCGCCTGGACCACCAGGTCCCCACGGACCAGACGGCCCGAGAGGGTATCCAGGTATACTACTACTGTTTCAACACTTAAAAGTTATTATAATTATTTTGACATTGTTTATAGCTTGAGTATTAATGGGGATCAGTGCACCATTGCACCATTATAAAAACTATCCCTGCTTATGATATACTTATATCAGATTTGTAACCTCAAACCTCTTTTTGTGCAATTTCAAAGTAATGCGGTTTTTTTTAATGCAATATTTTATTTTCTTAAATATATATTTGGGACTATATAAACGTACATACTTATGTAATAACGTAATTAAAATCGCGCTGTTCACATACTGTACATGAAAAATCCAGTGTATCACCTGTTTATTACAATGTGACCTTGACACGTGCGTCCTGCACATGTTTTGTTCCCAAATTAAGTAGTAGTTTTGTTCTGCGATTTTGCATCTACCACACAAAAAAAGGTTTAGGTATATTGCAATAATTATTAACACTTCGTTTACAGGCACCGTAACACGGGGTGAATAGAGACACATTTTACCCTACACGACTATGTATCTTCATAACTGCGCCACACAATTCAAATATGAATGGCTTGAAACTTGTTTCTATAGTCCTACTACACATTCATGATAATATTTTTCAAATATTCAGTATCGTTATTCAGACACAGTCAATTTTGTTCGATGTCTCTATTCACATTAAATCGGGGTGAATAGAGACGAGAGAGGATAAATCGAGACTTGGCAGGGAATAGAGACAAAAATACAGATTGTAATGATTGGAATATATGAACCTCTATTCTATACGAGTCTCTAATCATTCCGTTTTATGGTTCTTATTAACCAAACATGATTTATTTTAATTTTCGTGCAACAAATGAGAAGTTTATAAGGGATCAAAAAGTAAGGATGCATAGGCATCAAACTCAAACACGTTTGTTTCAATTTTGGCCAATCATTTAGTTGGTTTGGTTTTGTCATTCGAGATATAGTATTATAGTCATTGTAAAGACTTATATAGAAATAATAAAAAATACATTGGATACCTAGTAAAGTTGTGCTAAAGTTCAATCCTTGTTTTTGTCTCTATTCACCCTGTTTTACGATACTTATAATTACTTTGGTAATTAACATGTTATTTCGCATTTGATGGCTAATTAACAAAAGCATAAACTGGTGCAGTCTGTAAGCATTAATCAAATATCTGAATAGAAACACTCAGTCAGTTATAACAAAAGTTTAATTTATAAAATCATTTTCATCTACAATGTTGGATTTTTATCTAGTTATTTATTTTTGTTATAAGTCTTATTGCAACCTTCAGGTCATGGCTACAGAATAGAGTCATGGCTATCATGATAATCCTTGATCCATAATATAATATTTATATTCTCTTGTATTCATCCAACGGTAAATAATTATAGGTGCCGATGTGGCGAGACAAATGAATGAAGCTGATGATTCATCATACAATTTATTAGATTCATTTACTCCTGTGCAAAATGGATTGTGCAAATGTCAAAGAGGCCCATTGGTAAGTATTATTTATTGGAGTTCCATATTTGCAGTCTGGTCAATATAACAATACTTAGCAAACAATCAATCAAGTATACAGACCAAATAAGAAAGCATTAATTTTATCGTGTTTATATTTAACTTTTCAAAAAAAGAATACATTTCTTTTTTGAGCTGTAACTCACCACAAACCTTATTTATTTACCCCATGCTAGCCAATGAGTTTGCCAAGCTAGTTTTATATGTATCAGGGGCGGATTAAGCACTTGCGAGGCCCCAGGCGCAATATAATATTGGAGGCCCTCTTTTTCGAATCAAGACTCGACTGATCATACACATTTGTAACTAATGTTGATTTCATTGAGAGTCGTTTCTCCAAACTGTAATTTGAACAATGTAAGGTATTCCCCTCAGTTCACTAGAAACAATTCAGAATGAGTACCTAGCTCACCCTCACACCGTATTTCATGCTATAGTAAATATTTTTTTAGGTGTGACATACTTATATATTCTAAACCAATTACATGAGTCAAAAATATTTATAAACTACTAGCTGTACCCTGTTCCACGTTGCTACGCCAGCAATTGTAGGGGAGATTGGGGGAGCATGGGGTAGGGAGGGGGTGTACGAACAGCGGAAGATTTCATTGCGGAAATTTGTAAAATTCGATATCGAATTTCTGGGGGGGAAGGGGTTGTTTGGCGGGGTGGGGTTTGGGGGCGTATGGGGCGGGGGTATGCCAAAAACCTTCGAAGGTGTGAACTCGAAAAAATTCATGAAGTTTAAAAAAATGGGGGTCGAGGTTGGGGGGTGGTTGGGGAGGGGTTGGTATGCCAGAAACCATTGGGATTTGTACATATTTAATGAAAAATTTGTAAAGTTTCACATCGATTGGTCGAGCGGTTTAGTAGTCCATGTCGGACATACACAAAGACATTTATTTTTATATATATAGAAGATAGATTTTTGAGGCCCCTAAAATTTGAGATATCTCCAGTTTACAACTATCCAATAGTAGCCAATGGTCTCCTTTATTGTCAATGAAATACAATAAAGATAGCTAAATATTTTGCAGATTGTGTTGATACTGATAATCTTTGAGAAACTCAGTAAAAAGCAGTTCTCGTAGAAAAAAAATGTGTTGAGATAACCGCCGCAAATAGTCAACATTCTCCATGTTGGGAGCGGACATTGTTGAAAAAATCATTGTCTTTTTATAATATCCTTAACAAAAACAGGTGGCGCCCCACATTCCTTTTTTTAATGCGCTCTCGCATCCAATTAGGTTAGGGACCCCTGTACTATAATATATATTTGCATTATATTATTTATGAGTAATTTTGTTTGAATTTGACAGGGACCTCCGGGAGCTCCTGGAACAGAAGGCCCGAAAGGCCAAACAGGTGTTAAAGGTTCCCGTGGAATACGAGGACAAAGAGGATCTTTTGATTTCTTACTTCTTTTATTGGCTGATCTCCGTCATGACATCATAAACCTTGAGAGTAAGATTTATTCAAAGGGTGAAAGGTAATTTCAAAATTTTTAAAAATCATTTTAGTACACTGTCAAAACACAAATTGAAATGTTTTTTCAACATTATTCTTCATTAAAGATTTATGGAGATACAATATTAACACTTTGCGGACCGCACGATTTTGCTGACAACTTACGTCTGATACCGCATGTTTTTTGCAAAAATTAACTTAACATTATTACCACATAAAACTAGGACGGTGGAACAGTGGAGAAGATGTATTGTGTCCCTTGTCTACAACTGTATATAAGGATAAGTAAATGCAGGTTTAAAACATAGTTCTGATGATGGCGTAAGCCCAAATAACTATCAACAAATATATAAAATAATTTCTGTAGAATTAAAATACATTGTTATTTTTTTCAATGTAAGTATTAACACAATAGATTTCGTAAATTTAACTTAACCTTTAAACCTCTAAACCGATTTCAATAAAAATTTAGATTTCGGTTCTTATCGTTTTTAAGAACCTTATACTTATAACCTTTTTGGACAGGGGTTGCCAAATTTTTTACATCTGAAAAGCGATAATCGATAAAGTTAAAGAAATTGAACTTTTAAGGTATGATAAAATTCTCAAAATATTTCCACCGTCTCTTGGTCAATTGTATAACATTGTAAACCCCGAAATATGAAATTTTTATGGACAGGGGTTTCCAACCTTTTCTTCACCAACCCACTTTTAGATAAAGGTCAAATTCTCAACGGTCAACGTTATATATATTTTTAGAAAAATATTTTTTTTTTTAACCATGTCCGCTCCCAACTTGGAGCATATGGACTCCTCACGGAGTTTATCTCAACATTTGTTTTTTTTTACGAGAACTGCTTGTTACTCAGTTGCTCAACCTCTCTTTCTTCGAAGAGAGTAGGGATGGAAGGGATACGAGAACTAGGACAGGACTAGTGATTAGTTAATCGCTGTCACGCTGCGTCGCTCTTTGGGATCGGAATTTGGGCGGATTTTCAACAACACAAACACCCATGCCTTTGAACAGACTTATCGACTGAAAAAATCCGCTCGTACCGGCAATCGATCCCGGGCGATCTGGCACGCAAGCCAACGCCGTTGACACTGCACCACGGACCATGCATATGACAGAATAATACATGTTGAGATAAACTCCGTGAGGAGTCCATATGCTCCAAGTTGGGAGAGGACATGGTAAAAAAAAGATAGATTTTTTTAATTATTCTATCATGAATCGATATTTCGTATGTTTTTTCTACCAACTAGTATAGAAATTTCGAAGTGTAAATATTAGATGATGTTTTTAAGTTGTGTAAGCCCAAGACGCCAACGTAGCGTATGCTAAAGTGCTAATTACCTACATGTATTTTTCCTTATGGTTACAGTCCTCCAAAGTTTGACTTGCAGCATGCATGGAAACGGCAGCGAATGAAAGACAAAGCCAAAGACAAAGATGACGCAAAATCAATGGGAGCTTTCTCAGCCCCCGTAGTCCAGCATTCTGTCGTACAGGTCACTCATGATGGGGAATCCGGTGAAATTAATAGAGACGGCAAAAATATACACCGGACAAAAGGCGATTTGGGAGATACTAACTATTTGGAATTTTTAGAGATGGCATGGAATGCTAAAAACTATATGGAAGAACAAAATGAAAGTGTCTCTCTTGATAATGACAGAGGAGATGAAGAAGTCTCTGACAATGATGACAACAATGAATTCGATGAGAATGATGGCGACTATAATAGTTATACATAGTTTGCTCTGCCAATGGGGATGCCACTGGGAAGAGCTTTAGTAATTTTAAGCGGCATTACTTTGGATGTCGACAAGTTTCACAATGACGTGAGCGAGTTCAGACGAATACTATTATTTATGGATTAAATTTGATTTTGTCGGAACTCACTTGGTTGACTTCTTTGAAAATTCAAATGTGATTTTATTATTTTTTTCTCTCTGTTCTGATAACTACAATGTTTTCTTCTTTTTTTTTTAATAATTTGTGATTTGTGTTATGTATATATGTTACAGTGAAACTGTATTCTCAATGAAAATGTATCAAGTAATAGATTTGTATGACAACATCATTTCACTGGTCACGATCATTGAAATTATTGGCCCAAGTCAATGATTTGCCGGCCTAAAATTTTGGTTTGCTTCGATGAAACAAAATCAGCAAGTAGTCCCCTTTCATAAAAAGAAACCCAAAGAAAAACACAAACAGACATAGGACTGAAGATAGGGCGGTCAAATTTAATTTTAATGACAGCTTGGAGAGGAATATATTTCAAATTCAGAATACAGTTTCATTGTAACATATATAAATTTGTCAAATGCATGGCACATTGGCGTCAGCTGTTATGCCATGATTTGTATTTTCTTGAATAAATAAATAAATAAATAGTTAGTTAACCTTTAGCCCAAGATTTCAATAAAGTTAAAAAATAGAATTCATTGGTAAAAATATGTTAAGCCATGCACTTACATGGTCGAGGGAAATCCCTTTATACCAACGATATATTTTATTATTGAAGCTTATCCAGAGATGGCAGCATCAGGGGTTCTTAACCCATTGGCCTATGAATTTTCTAGAGATAATTGTGCCTAGATCTAGTATTTAATTTTTAGTTTAACAGGAAATTGACAAAGGAGAACAAAAACATAATAATAACTTTTATAGATCTTCATAGAATTTTACTTTTTTTTAATTGACAAGTACAAATATCATATTATAAATGTAATTCAAAAATAATTTTCTGCGAATTCCAAATTATTCTGTCACGATGTACGTAAACTACATTCATTTGTTTTTTTAATAAATTTATTTCAACCGTACGAAAAAAGAATATTTAATCAGAAACTAACTAACACACATCGGTCTTTGTTAATTTAAGATAAAAATACCCTTGTCAAAAATACCTTTAAAAAAATACTTTCGTAACCTTGTTTTATTACTTCACAATTTTAACTGATTACAATTGTGAAGTAACCTTCATGAACATTTTTTTTATATTATGATTTTTTATTTATATAACATTACACAACAAGTAGAATAATAATGTTATCAATTTTTATTTTATATTAACACTATGTTGTCGGGCACCTCGAACACTAGACTCAAGCCTGTAGCGGGCGTTTTTTTAGCGATAAGCGCAAAATAAAAAAATATGTTACTTTCTTAAAATCAACACAACTTCTAAACGCAACGATATTTTGGATTGAAATTTTCAAAGAAATCATAAATGATATTTATTCATTGAAAATAAAACAAAAAACACGCTTTTTACATCATAATTGCAATATATTTCTAAGCCGATTCCGATTCCCGATCCGAACTCTTCCAAATCTTTATTCCATGAAGTCTGATAAATTATCGGCATACACTTCATCGTCAATATTATTATTTTCTGAAGACATTTTTGCAAGGACAACTTCTTATGCAATGTTTATATAAAAATTCAAATAACAAAATACGAAACGGCGAACAAAGCAACGCGAGCGGAATGAAAAATATTCCAACATGTGTCAGGGCTCAAACTGAACAAGCAATGGGGATCGCAAAATAAATCTATAAGACTGTTTATTTTTTTATAATCTGGCAAAGAAGTAGAACTAATTGTAATTAGTTGCGGCGTGAAATGAAATGCCGGCAAACAGTTCTGTGCCGACCTGTTCAAATACGGCTTTTGCCGTGTCCCGCATTCAACCGACAGTCCGAAAAATACGGCAAATGCCGTGTCCCGACAACAATGTGTTAAGCGCCAACCTGCCGACAATAAAATTGTTAAGTTACCATTAATCTATACTTTTTTACTTATTATTATAAAAAATAATAAAATATTTATTTCACATGTCTTTTTTATAAAAAAAAAACTCATTGGATACAGTATATATATATAAAATTTATTCAAAAATGGAATATTTATCAGAGTGACATTTCATGTATGTTGTGAATTTAGTGTTGCAACAAAGTAAAATTTATTTTCTAGAAACAAATTTTCATGTGGCAATACTGAGTATAACTTGGTCAATTAAATTATTAATACATTGTTGTCTTTATTCGTGAAAAATTGTGAGAATTAGACAAATTTTCATATTATTGTATTTTTTTATTAATTTATAAGACCAATAAAATTCAGAGATATGTGTCTCTCTATAATGCAACATTTAATATTAATTAAGGTAAATGTACCAGTAGTTGACCTTTTGAGAATAAAATGGCCTAAAATAAGAAATGCAGATGCTGGATTGCTCTAAATTGTAAGTGCAGACAAGTTAAGGCATCTGTGGTCGGAATGAACCACTAACACATCACCACATAGCCAATGGGGTGCCAGGGTGGCCATTTGAAAACAACATCTAGTGAGGAAAGTGTATTATTAAAAATTTCTTAAGTGATCAATCTAGAAACGGTGTACCTTGTTCTTGAACCACCCACTGCTACTTGATTCAAGCTAGAGTGGTGTGACAGATAGCCCTGAGGTAACTCTGACAGAAAGTTCACTATAAAGCCCCCTGATTAGACATGGTCAACCACTGAAACAGGAACATGGCTTTAAATAATTTAACACAACTTTTTTTTAAACAGACCCTTTCGTAATTTTTGTTACACAATATTAATTAAGACATATGATCCAATATGGGTATACTTGCTTTGCCATCATTCTGTACAATGCTAAACCTTAATCGTTATTTTTGTTGAAATTTTCTCTTAAACGGTCATTTACTGGTACATTTACCTTATAGTAATTTTTTATTTAATTTACTGGAATGAATTATAATTATGATTTGTTAGCCACGGATGGTTTATATTGTAAAGCTAGTTTCTTGAATTCTTCTTCCTTGCCTAAATAATCAGCGATGAAGGGATGCTTGTCTTTGGAGTCGAGGAGTTGAGATAAATAACGGTTGGTGACCTGTAAATAAAAAAAAAGCTTTATTAACTGTTTATACACCACGGAGTGCACGACCGCAAACACCACTACGAGTTTATTTATGAATAAATATCGTATTTTTAAATGAAACCTAATGCAGACACATCTTTTCAAGAAAATGTGATTGTTAAAATATCAACTATTAGTTTGCCTCTATTTTGGTTTTGTGGCCTGTGGCAAAAAATTTGGATGTTTACAAGGGTTAAAAAATCTATTTCCATATCTGTCACTTTTGATGACAGAAAAAATTATTCTATATCTGTCACTACCAGCACCTTGTACCAGCACTGCAATCGTTCTCCAGTCAACTTGTCAACACATTCAGCCTTGTGAGATCATCGTTTGTGCAAACCAGAGACCATACCCTCAACAAAGCATAGTGAAGATAAGTAATCAAAATGGTAAGACAAGGGAGCCACAACTAACACATTCACTGCTGAACTATCTAGGTGTAATATAAAATAACTTTGATGTGTTACGAGTTGTGACACGCGTTTCGACTCTTTTAGAGGCATCTTCGGATTTCATCACTTTTAGAGGCATTACAATTGTTAACACAATACATGGAATAATCAAAGATATTTTAAATTTTATATTAAAATGAACTTCCACAAAATTACCACCAAATCCATTGAAAGTATTAAAAATTACCTCTTGCGGTTTGCCCATGTGGTAAGAAGAAACCGCAGCTGCCAGAAGTAGATCGGGGTTCCCAGCATCTCTAGCGGCGGCTTCTAGTGCGGTTCCCTCCGCTTCTGGCCAGCTTCCTCGGCCGCCTTGGGACACCGACAGTCCCGCTCCGATCCCAGCTGATATGGAGAATTTGTCGCACAGTTCTTGATAAATGTAGTATGCGTCTTGTAACTTAGCACCACCCTGTGAATAGCCATTTTTTATATACCAATATGGAGCATATACAGTCCAAAAGGAGCATTTCAAAAAAGGTTGTTTTCAGTCCTTCAACTGCTCTTTGCCTGTACTAATATGAGATTGTAAAGCAGGGCATAATTTATTAACCCTTTGAGGAGTATCACCGTACCAGTATGGCGGTAGTATGTTGTCATCTATTATCTATTGCCATTCTCTTATTTTTTATTAAAATGATATTATTTTTTAATATATTGAAACTAGAGGTGTCAATCGGTGATTTTTGGTAGTCACGTTATTTTTATTAAATGTTTGAAATAAGCAAAAGAGTTAGTAGGTTAATATTTGATAATAAATCTGTGGCCATATATTATTGAGTGTAAAAATCCATTTCAGTTTGATACGCTTCCTGGAATCACCGTCAATAGAGAACCACATGTTGACAGATGAATGCAATAAAGATCCAGACCCAATTTGGATATAAATGCTTCTAGATAATTATTTGAATATTTTTTTAGAATTTGCGTTTTAAAATTGATTTTATAGATATATTAAATTTATAGAAAAAAGCCTAATTTAATCCAAAATAACTCACCACTAAAAGGGTTAATAATTAATGAAGTTACCAACAGTTATTTTATAATGCTGATCAGTTCTTGTTCACACTGTGTTGAAGTGATTCATAAACAGTCTGTATGCACTACACTAATTTAAAAAAATCACATGTGACCCAATTTCGAAACTAATAACAGATGTGTCAGGAAATAATAAGTTATGTAATGAATTTGGCTAAAAAAAACTCCGCTCGATAATTGAAGAGCTTGCACTTGTGGTCAAATTATAAATGATGCAATAAACTGAAAATAGATCATGTAATAAATACATGAATAAAAAAAAAAAGACATGACCTTCATGAGAAATCCAACATGATGCGAACACATGTTTTTTAACATGACAATTGTGCAATATACATACATAAACAGTGGAGCCCCTGATATATTGTTCTCGCATTTATCATCCCAGCCCAACACTGACAAAAACTGATTTCTCTGAAACTGAAACTCGTTTCTAACTAGGGCAGTTATTTGATCAGAGTTTTTATTTATGCATAAAATATGTCAAATTTGGCTATTGGCCGGAGTCAGAGTCGTATTCTAGGTGAATGTTGGAGTCAAAGTCGTATTTTAGGTGATTGTTGGAATCAGAGTCGTGTTTTCGAAAAATGTTGGAGTCAGAGTAGTTTTATAGATTAATATTGGAGTCAGAGTCGTGTTTTTGGTAAATGTCGGAGTCGGAGTTATGTTTTAAATTGATATTGGAGTCGGAGTCATGTTTTAATCAATGATGGAGTCGTGTTTTTGGATAATGTCGGAGTCGTGTTTTTTGGAAAATGTTGTAGTCGGAGTCGTATTTTAAGTGAATGTTGGAGTCGGAGTCGTGTTTTAGTCAATTTCGGAGTCGTGTTTTATGTGAATGTTGGAGTAGGAGTCGTTTTTTGGTAAATGTCGGAGTTGGAGTCGAAGTCGTGTTTTTGGTCAATACTGGAGTCGGAGTCGTGATTTTTTTTAATGATTCCACAGCCCTGAAAAAGGTCAAATTCCCCTATTAGATGGAAATAAGGTACCAACCTGGACTAGCAGCAACCAAGCTTGGGCAAGTTGTGTGAGAGTGGCGTCATCATCTTTATCCTGCATGAGCTTCAGCTGCTTCCGAGCCAAATCTGGTCTATTCAGAGCCAGCAATACTTGGAGTCCGTAAGCCAGTGCCTCTAACGATTCAGCTCCATGCAGCACTCTGGAAATATATTGAATTAAATTTTCTTTCCCGGTGGATGAGACAGTTGACCACCACTGCCATTTTAACTTAAATATCCATCATAATATTAGTGATAAATATAATGTGAATACTTTTAGTATTCTTAAATCATTATTTTTTACATCTTTTGCCGAAAAAAAAAAAAATAAGTCGGATTATTATTGGCAGGATTCAAACTTCACTGCCCATACGCGATAAGATAGTGTTATCTTATCTCAAACGTGCCTAGTTCAAACATACGATTCAAATGAAATGGATGCTTTTTATACTAAAAGGCATAGATAAGCACTTGCGCTCACAGTTTTGATTACGTCAGTACGTTGTCTCTTTCATGCAGGACTAAAATATGAATAATTATAGCAAAACTATCGATCACTATATATTTATTTTTTTAGAAAGATGTATAAAGATATCGTTAAAGCATAATTATTTTAATGCAATCTATGCCAATAAAGTCATACCACTGGGGTATTTTTTGACCCTCCTTCGGGTAGCATGTTATTTTTCAGGGACCCGTCCTTCGAAGGTTAATGGTTCGACCGGATTATGGGTAGCACTGACTCTTTTTATTAAATAATTATTCCTTCTAATAAAAATAACAATTGTACCTTAAAGCTGATTCTAAGTTGTTTTCGTGGTAGTAAATAGTTGCGGCAGATATCAAGAACAGATCATTGGACAGCTCTGAACCTTTAGACACCTGAAAAAAAGACCGGCTATTAATATTTGTTTGCGCGATTTTGGCAACAAAAAAGATTTAGTTTCGGAGGACTAACTCTACAATTAACATGAAAGCAAAATGCCATCCTAACTACACGAAATTTTATTTGCCAGGACCACTTGGATTAAAAACATAATCTGTATTATAATTAAGGATTTAGACTGAAGGAGCTTGATGGAATTTCAATATCAAATTTGAATTGTTTGAATTTTGTACTTTTCCACCCTAATGACCCGGGTTTCGCCTTACGGCATCTTCAGGCATTTCAAGTGCACGGATGTACTTGAACTGATGCGTAGTAAACAGTTTGTATCGTTTATATACAGAAAAATAGAAGTAGATCACTAAGTTAAATTGCTATTAACGTAGTCAATATTAATTAGCGAAAAATTTATGTAAATGAGTTTCGATGAATTAAGTGGGTTTGTTTATAATTATCGGGTTTTCGGGAATGTAGTATTGCAAATACTAATTACCAGATAATAACATAGGAATATCAATAAATATATCTAGGGTTTTTTATACAGTCATGTCAGTTCAAGTACATCCGTGCACTTGAAATGCCTAAAGATGCCGAAAGGCAAAACCCGGTCGTTAGCGACAAAACTCATGGAAAAGTACAAAATTCAAACAATTCAAGCTTTACCTGTTCATCGATGGATGAAACAATGCTTTGGGCTTTTGAAGGAACTGAAAAGTACTCAGCCAATGCTTTCAGTGGTTGAAGCTTCGGGTTCGAGGAGTTGCTTATTTCATTCAGAACCACTCTGTAGTTCTTTTGGGCGATGTACGCTCTGTACATGTAAGCATCTCTCTCGACAGCTACTTCAGACGATGAAGGCTAAAAAAATAATATTGCTAAGTTAGTAAATTTTTTGGTAATCACGCATACTTGGGATGCAATGGTTTAAAGTATTTGACAGATAATCTGACATGGCCGCCACGGCAGTATTCCCTATTGATGAGATGTCTATTTCTCAGGGCGTCAGGCGGGCTGTGGAGTCGGTAAAAAAATTACGACACCAACTCCAGCATTTATTAAAAACATGACATCAGACTAAAAAAGTTTAATTTCGTCATGTTTATTTTCTACCTTTCATATTCATGTGTATTCAATTATTTATCAACCAACCAACCAATCCTGCCAATTGGCAAATTTGACTTATTTATGTAAAAATAAAACGTTCTTTTGAAAATTACTAACTCCGACCAAAACGCCGCAATGACTCTGACTCCAGCCAAAAAGCTCCGAATCCATAGCCCTGATAAAAACACTCTGAAACATAGGTCAATACATGTAACCAAACGCGGTTTCAACGGGACTGACCCGTTTTCAGGCGGCATGTCCCTGTATCAACTGACACGGCGGCCATGTCGTCGCGGGGTTTTGGCCGGAGTCGTACTAGGAAATGTATTTTTTTTTAAATTTGAACTTTTTAGTTTTGCATATATGTAAAATTTGGCTATTGGCCGGATCGGTCGGTTGATATATAATTGAATACACATAAATAGGAGAATAAGGAAAAAAAAATGTGGCGAAATTAAACTTTTTTTAGTCAGTCGGAATCGCGTTTTTTGACAACGTTGGAGTGGGAGTCGAAGTAGTGTTTTTGGGAAATTTTGGAGTCAGAGTCGTAATTATTTTTAACGACTTCTCAGCCCTGGTTTTAATAGATATGATTTGGTCCGCGATTGTTCATGTTTCGTTTTCCATGAAAAAAACATTCCAGTTGTTGTTATTTTACTGGTATCACTGACACGACGGCCATATTGGAATAAACGTCAAAAATAATATTAGACTCTAACATTGGATTCATTCTCAGATCTTAGTTAAATTTACATTTAACACAGATTTATTACAAATATTATTAAAACACACAGATGTATTTAAACAATATTGAGGACACACTCGTTAACAGTATTATTAAAAATATGATTGTGATATAATTTCTACTGCACACGTAAATGACACTCACAACCATGTCACAGTGCATACTATAATATTTTAATTAATTGCAAAAAGAGTTTTGAAATTTGTTGGATTCAGATAAAATAGTTAATAATATATGCGAGTATATAGTTTTGCACAATTGCAAACAGATGTATTGATTGATTCTTGACGTTCTTGGTGATTATTATGTTATTATTCTAGTATTGACATGACAGCAATGTATGTATAGTAGTTGAAGATATTTCACGTAACCTAACAATGTGAAAATTAGAAGAATGCGACAATTTTCTGTAATACCTTCAATTTCTGCGCTTCAATAATACATTGCTGATAGTTGGAAGTATAAAATGAATTTTTAATGTCGAATAATTCGTCGACTTCTTGTTGCTGACGTGCCATTTTCGCAAGATTATCCTTGCAGACAGTTTCAACTTCACTCAAACGTCAGAATTGGAATAGACAAAATTAAGTTATGAAAATTATATTGTCTATGGTTATCATATTATTCGAAAGGACTTTGAATTTTCGATTCGTAAATAAAAAATTAAATTCATTTGTTCTGGCAGCACAATTATTTGGTGAAAGATCACGTGTTCTCAATTCAAAATATTTTCAAGAATTTTATGGCTTAATTTGAAACCTTACTAATAATCATGAATATTCTTGAGTAAATAAAAATACATGCACATGCTATCAATTAAATGATAAAAATATAATTATGTTCTTCTTATAATATGTCTGCAAATTATTTTTGTACAAACCCATTCAAATCTTTTTATTTTTATTTATATAGCTTAATAAATTTGTTTGAATAGGTGGGAAGGTATTTACAATTCTATAACATTAAAAAACTAGTGTGATAGCGTTTTTAAGCAAAAATTGTTAAATTTAAAAAAAGTACATATTGTAATTATTTGCGCAATTATAATAAAGTATTTTTTGTATAAGAAAAAATATATTTTGTCACTTGGCAGCCTCATATGAAAACCATCATGGCCACTAAAATGGCGACCGCTTGAAGTGTTGGTCGGTGAAATTCAGATCAAATTGTGAAGTTACTGCTGTTATTTGTTTTTAAATTTGTTTTAGTTGGTGGCATTAATTATCACTAAATATGGCTGAAGCGGCCGTAGAAGGTAGACCGCTGCCCGTCAGGTTCTTTTGCCACAAATGCAATATAGAATTCGATCATGTTTTGCAGGTAATAAGTAAAATCAATATTCAATATTATTTAAAATATAATTTTCATAATTCAACCGCAGTTAACAGCAATAATCCTGATTATATATCATTAAATCATGCCCCCTTCGTGTTGAATCCGTATTCGCCATTCAATTTATCTAACATTACTGTTTAGATCGAAGCAACCTTGTCAAATATGTTTGTCTACTTTATGGCGAATAAACATAATACAACCTGCTGTCACAAGAATATTAGCTTGTATGTCGTAAGCGGCAGCTGATTTTATAAGAAATAATTCTTTATCGAATCAGATTATATTTGAGATAGAAATCACCCTGCTGGGATAGGCAAATATTTAAATTCACACTAACTACGTAACAACCTTACGAAGTAAATATATATTTATCACATCTTATCAGTTGTGGAATCTATTTAGGTATATTTAAATATTTATATTTTTAACTATTTCCCATCAAAACAAATCGCATATTGTTAACCCTTTGAGTGGTTAGTTGTTTTGGATAAAATTAGGTTTTTTCTATAAATTGAATAAAATATTAATAGTTTATCCGTAAATCTAAGAATATTATTACTCATTGAAGGAATTGATATTTCTTCCGCAATTTTAAAACGAAAATTCTAAAAAAATATTCAAATAATTAAATATTACTTTCAAATAATTATCTAGAAGCTTTTACATATCCAATTTGGGTATGGATCTTTATTGCATTCATCTGTCAACATGTGGCTCTCTATTGACGGTGATTTCAGGAAGCGAAATGGATTTTAACCTTTTTATAAAACTCTTTGCTTATTTCAAACAATGTGACTACCAAAAATCACTGATTGACACCTTTAGTTTCAATATATGAAAAAATAATAAAATTTCAATAAACAATAAGAGAATGGCAATAGATAATAGATGACAACATACTACCGCCTTACCGGTACGGAGACACTAATCAAAGTGTTAAACGTATTTGTCTAAATTTCAAATTGATTTTGAATGTAAAATAATTTAAATATTATTGGTTATATATTTTTATTATCAGAAATGTCAAATGTATTGTATCGCTAAGACAACTTACTTCAGGTATCTTATCAGGCGAAGACATTTAGTCAAAATGTAATAAATTAGTCTTCTACTGAAATTTTCCCGGCTTTTATTATTAATAATAATGTTTATTATTTACGTGAAGGTATTATTTGACATTTCTTTGACACCAAATTAGATTTTTTCCTTGAATTTGTACATTTTAATGGGCGAGAATGGGACTGTCATCAAATTAAATAAAGTTTGTGATTTTATTTTAACTCTATTTTGGATGTTAGATTTTGTGATATAATTATGTCGAATGATATAACATTAAATAATTATTAGTCGCTTAGTCAGAGCGAAATTGGGTAGCAATACTAGTATATTAATATAACAAGAAACCGAAAACGTTTTTTGTTTTTTTTTCTGACCATTTGCACAATAAAATAAAATCTTTCATCATTTTAGTTTTCTATATATTTCAAATAAAATTAAAAAGTCATCTCAAATGACTAAATGCCTCAATGAAAATTGAAAATACAGGCAATCCTCTACTTTCTGTGATTTTAATTGGTTCCTGAAAAGTTTTGAATGTTCGAAAGAAGAGGTTTTGCAATACAAAAAAGAAAAATGTTTGAATATATACGGATGCAAAATAATTTCGATTTAATTTCACTAACATTGATCGGTATCGATGACATTTGCTGTTTGTCTTTTGCCGATTGTATACACGTGCCACCTACTGAAAGTCGATTGTACTATGTCTATAACCTTTGCGCAAGTGCAACAATAAGTTGTTAAAATTAACGGTATGGCAGCGCATAAAATATGAGAAAACATTGATTGGTTAGTTTTACTATGCCAAAAACCTCCGCACAAGTGCAAGCAAAAAGTTTGTTAAAGTTTCAATGCGATCGGATGAACGGAATGGCAGGAAATAAGGTGCAAACAAATATTGATTTTTATATATTAGATATGACCATTATTAGTGAAATATTTTTTCCATCTCTCACCGGTCCGCGGTGTAAACCCTGCTTTATCGCACTCTTTGTCAAATATTGTATCCCTCTATATTTCAACCTGATGTTTAAAAGGAAATATCTATATTTAACACATTCGGGCATTTTTGCGAAATTGTTCAAAGAATTAGGTAATTTCGAAAAAAAAATATAACTTTAAAACTGTGAGACATTTAAAAAAAAAATGGACACCAGCTGTACAACACCTGGTTGCATAATACTGTATATATTTTAACCTGCTTTTATTAGTGTTACTCAACCTTTTGTATTTTTGAAGATAGAAAATCAGGTATTTGTAGAATTATACATTTTCAAAAAGATAAAAAACCCAGGTATTTTACATATAGACATCCTAAATATATTATTCAATAAAAAACATTCAAACAAAAAAACTTCTTAAATTTTATTGTAGCTGTCTGCTTTTTTTAATGATGCATCAAACATTTGTTATGCCATTTCTGTAGAGAAACTAAAACATTTAACATTTGTCGCATTGGATGTTTATATTTCGACGCCTCAGTTAGACCGGCGAAAGACTCGTATACGGGGTATCCGTAACCAATGTGTTAATAAAAAAAATTGTATTTGCAGGATTTTATATGCCCATATTGCTCGGGTGGCTTCATCGAGCAGTTAGAATCCGGAGAAGGGATGGCCGCGAGAGGTTCACAAGGAACCCTCGGTCAGCCGGCTACCCCCGGAGACCCGAGCATTATAGATCTCACAGCGTTAGAAGATTCCGATGACTTATCACAGGTAAATTAAAACTCTTCAATTTATGCAGATTTGCTTTCGAAACGGTAATCGGCATCGGCAAGTTGTATGACTACAGTTTTTGCAAGTGAAATTCACCTTTTTGAAAATGGAATTAATCCTTTCACAGGTGAAATTGATTCTTTGTAAAAATCTTATTTAAAATTAAAGAAACCGAATTGAACAATGTGTCTTTTTATATATTTTATTTTAAACTTATACTATACAGTCTCGGCAAAAGAAATCCATGCACCATTCACAATTCCATTGATTTGCGAATATTCGTCCGACTAGAGCTCATTATGGAAAACTGTAGCAGCGTTTTGTAAAACCATACTCCTTATATGGTCATCCCGGTCTGTTGTTAAGCGTTCCATGCCGGTTCAAACAAACCCCTCCAGGCAACCAGTTTCACTAAAATATTTTTGTAAAATTCCACACAATACTTTCTACTTTACGCGAATTTTTTCTATTTGGTAAGTTTTCCTCCTAAAACTGCTTCAATTTGGGCTTTAATCGCGATTACTTTTTTTTTAGGTTTTCCATAATTCCGTCAGATGCTTACGCGACTACGTCTGGCTTAGTACTGCTGAAGCCTTTAAATCGGAAGAAAAAAAAAATGGATATCGGTGAAGATTTCAAGGAAATATTTGCAAATGAATGGAATTGTCAAGGGTGCGCGGATTTCTATTTCCGCTACTGTACATACATATTTATTTCAAAGATGCAAATATTTTTAAATCAATTCATTGCTATTGAATTCCCCTGCAATGACAATAGATAACGAAGTGCTCCCAGATGAACTCTTCTAAAATAATAAGTAGAAGCTTCTAGACTAGTCTTTGAAAATTATGAGCAAAAAAAATGTTTCTATCAATATTCAATAAACATTATGTCATAATAACTGACTGCTTGAAGAGATAAGCACTATTTTTATTTGATTAGTATCAGTCACTGTTCATAGTGTTTTTTTTCCTTTGTTCATTCAGAGCTGTTTCCCTAATTTGTCATCATCGATAAAGTAATAAAGACTTGCTTTATATTGGGTCTTTCAATTGGGAACAATCAGCCGTGTTGTTAACCCTCCCCATACTGTGCTAAAAACTTCCGCGAGCTCCGGTGATATGTATTTACTACACCATATGAAAAAGTTATTTAAAAACCGGAAAAATGTGAATATTTCTAAACATTGCTTTGATTGACTATGGTTGAAGTTGAAATAAAACAATTTTTGTAATCTAAGTGTCTGAAAAGAAGAAAAAAACATCGCAATTAGCTGCCGCTCCGACGTGTTCACCCGTCGGCAGTCGAATTCGTACTGACGAAATGTTTGCATAGTTCGAAGTCCATCACTTCTACGCATGCGCTTTCGCGCCGGGGCTGAACACCTGCAAGAGTACTTACTGCGACTCGTGCACACGTTTGTGTGTATGGGTGATTCTTTGCCCGATTCTTCCACTAATTATTTATTTCCATCGCTGCAAATGAATAACCATACATAACTGTAATTTTATTTAATACTTAATAACATTACTGAGGAATACAAAAATTCTCAGATCAGTATCTATTATATTTAATAGAAATATTCTCATTATTAGAGTCGAGTTGTAGTAAATACATATCATCGTGCAGCGAGGGTTAAAGTGACATCTGTCAAATTTGCTGTTAATTGTTTAGTAGCGTATGGCAAATCATCATGGATGTTTATAGCGTTGAACAACGTGTGCAAATCATCAAATTTTATTATCAAAGTCAGTGACGCACAACCTTTTTGGAAAAGGGGACAAATAGTCAGTTTTCAGATAGTTCGAGGGCCGCATGGGTAAAACTGATAAAATTATCGTTATTTATAGTGTATTCAAATTTAAAAAAGGTGATTGATATTTATCATTGCGGGCCACATGAAATGTCATCGAGGATCGCAGGTTGTGCTTCACTGATCTCAGTCACTGCTCCGTGCAGTTTTGCCAAAAATGTGATTTGAATAAGCAGAATTATCGGATTTGCGGCGATTCCTATCCATACGAGATACACCAGCAACAAATGCACCCTGAGAAAGTCACTGTTTGTTGCGGATTTTAGTCTGGCTGAATCATTGGTCCGTACTTCTTCCAAAATGAAATTGGCATTGTCACAAATGTCAACGGCGAGCTACAGATCGATGATGAGAACAAGAGGACATATTTTTAAATCGGGCGTTCTTATTGAAAGACCTTTTATTACCGAAATGTAGAATACACTCGTTCAACCTCCATTGAAATCGTTGCGCCCGGCAATTATTATTTCCAGAGGAATCGAAGAGGCAACCTCTGGGCCAATTGGCAACCCCCTTGGAACTATAGAGACGAGAATACTCCTCCCGCCCCAGTCAGTTTTACTCAGTTACTCTTACCGTGTTCTGCTCATTGCCGTGTCTCGATAGACACGTCTTAACAATGCCCACATACCTCTAAACAGAGAATTATTTTTTCCGAGATTATACTTACCTTAACAATTTAACCCTTTAACTGCCAAAATCAAATAAACATAAAAAAAGTTAAATAAACATTGAAAAGTACCAATTTCAATCGTTTGAACGACCCAGGTTTCGCCTTTTGGTATCTTCGGGCATTAAAATTGCACGAAAGTACTTGAACTGACGCGTAGTAAACAGTTTTAAATGAACAACTCAATCTTCCAAACTCACCATTGTTTTACACCTTAAAATAAATATCATTAATTATTAACTCAAACACTTCAAATCAATCAATTATATAAAAATAGGTTGGATAAAACCCACGAATTATATTTATCGACATTTCCATGCTATTATCTGGTAATTAGTATCTGAAATACTACATTGAAAATACTTGACAATTATAATTTATTTCAGCTCATTAACATAAAAAATTTCGATAATACATATAGATTACGTTAATAACAATTAAACTTAGTGATCTACACAAACAAGTAAATTTGTTCACTTGAAATGCCCGAAGATGCCGAAAAAACGGTTCAAATTTGATATTGAAACTCCAACAAGCACCTTGAGTCGAAATTCTAAACTACAATTTATACATAATACGTTTGCTGTCAATTAATATATTTTATTTATGTATGTAATGACATGCTTTCATTTTGAACATATGGTATGAAACAAAATTGTTCGTTTAGTTTTCAATAGCTAATTTCTCATATCCTGCCTGTGTTACATTGCCGTCGATTATTACCATAGCTCTGCCTGGAAAATCGTATGAGTCATACTGGAATCATTCATATGAATTTTTGAATCTCAATTGATCATGACAATTCCATTTTTTCAATCAATACTATCTGTTAATCATTTTAAACGTTTGATAGATTGAGTCTGTAAGGCTACGTTCACATGGGACAATATTCGATGCGATATTTTAACGTACAGTGAAACCCCGATTCTACGTTTTTCAAGGGACCGTAAAAAACATACGAATAATGCGGGAAAGTTTTAAATATGATTGAGTAGGCATTTACTTGGTAGAACTCCATTATAATACGGAAAGAAAAATAACAATGTATTTTAGTTCTACATAAATTATTTTATATATTTGTTGATAGCTATTTCGGCTTACGCCTTCTTCAGAACTATGTTTTAAACGTGTATTAGAGATAGCTTATATACCTATGCTAGACAGGGTGCCCCGTACATCATCTCTTTCTGTTGAAACCATACCAATGTCACATGAAAGAATTTAAATAAGTTTAATTTATTGGTCTAAAGTAATGGTGAGAAAAAATAATCTGGGTATTTTTGGGTTATTTTTATCGTGTGAAACCACATAAAATCTGCAATGTCTTAAGTGCATCTATTTTTAATTTTTAAATTTTTCTAGTTTATTGTTTGATAAAGGATTTAGAAGAGGTGAAGCGTTAGTAATAATCTGGTCGTTAAGAATTTCATTGGATTGATTATACCTATTAATTTCTAGCTGTTCCAATGCATTTAGCTTAAGGCCTTTATTACAGGAATGTAAACAAATCGGGACCGAATTTGGGTCATGTGTTTTTTCTGTGAAATGATTTGCATATTGTGAATCAGTTTTTTATTGTTAAAGGATCTAACATGTTCGGTTGCCCGGGTCAAGATTTTTCTCCCGGTCTACCCAACATCTAGCATAGGTATATAAGCTATCTCTAATACAAGTTTAAAACATAGTTCTGACGAAGGCGTAAGCCGAAATAGCTATCAACAAATATATAAAATAATTTATGTAGAACTAAAATACATTGTTATTTTTCTTACTGTATTTTTAATATGAACTAAAAAAAAAAAAACTTTTCAAAAAATTCTTATTATACCTATAACATTCATTTTTTAAAAAAAATCCATCGCATCGAATGGCCCCATGTGAACGTAGCCTTAACTGTATTTACTGTAATACAGTGGTCTCCAAACTCAATAAGGATGTTAGCCACTTTCAGAAATTGTAATTGTCCGATGAGTTACTTATACATGAAGGCTTTGGGAGCAAAGTTAGCTTTCTTCGAACAGACGCTTAAGAAAAAAAGCACAACTATTTTTATGCCGTTAAGTTCAATGCAGAATTTTGATTTCCCTAAGTAATGGTCAGGAATCATCACACATCACATCTTGATTTTTTTTACCTACATACGTATGTAGAAATAGAGTTAAAAACTTGTATTATAAAATCCGGTCATTTTGCCACACTTTTTTAGGTATTTAAATTATAATTGTTGATAATGCTACATTTGCTTTCAATTTTTCAAGACTGCTGTTTTTACGCCCAAACGATTGATACAATTTGATACTAGGTAAATATGGTACAATATCCTACGCGAGCGACCGTTGGCGATCACTGTCTTTCATTTTATGTTGTTACTACTGCTTTTTTTTGTAAATAATTATTCATTATACAATAATTGTAACACAACATTTCACTCCATTGAAAGTGTTTTATTGATGACATCAAACGTGTGTTTATGTTGACTTCAATAACCTTTCGCTTACTGATTTTGAAGGGAGATTGATATTTATTTTCAACAGTCTTTATTAACCTTATTAACCCTTCGACAAGTGAGCTATTTTGGATTAAATTAGATATTATAAAAAATACTATTACCACACAAAAAACATAAAAAATGTGAATGTAAAGGAAATAATTCATTATAACTTTAAAATAATTATCTAAAAGCTTTTGCATCCAATTCAGGATGGGATCTTTATTTTATTCATCTGTGGACATTTGGTTCTTAATTGTCATTGATTGAATTGTGTAAGTTTTTGTTTGATTTTTTGACAGCATTATTTGTTAGGGGAGAGATATAATTAAGTTGTATATTTGGGTAACCGGACAAAACAGAACATGACAAAACAGAATATGACCAAACAGAACGTGACTTTTCAGAACATGACTTTTCAGAATATTTAGGTTAGGTTAGGTTCATATTCTGAAAAGTCATGTTCTGTTTTGTCATGGAACCGTATATTTGATATTATTATCATATTATTATATTATATTATTATTGGTTTTAAAATAATTCTGTCAAATTACACATTATAAAATAATAATATATACAGACCATGTAAACTTTTTTTTTAATAACTACAATTTACAAAACTTTCAGTGGATTCAGTGGTAACTTCTTGGAAACTCATTTTTCAAATATATAATGTGAATTGGTAACATTGTTATTGTACGTAGAGGCAAAACACATTTCCCTGTTTGTTACACAATACATGGAATTACAAAGTTACAAATTTAAATTCATTATTTCATTCATTAACCTATTAGCCGCTAAAGTCGGAAGTATTCGGCTGTACGCCAGCGATTTTAGAGAAAATAGAAATTGCATAAAAAGTGATTTAACTTACATAATTTATAGTTAGAAGATGTTTTTGTGTGTCCTGGCTCATGTGGGTACAATACATTCTGTGCTGCGGGACGATTTATTGGCTTATTCAATTTCGTGTTCATGGATTAAAAACATATAATAAGTTTATGTATTAAAAAATCTTTATTTTCATCGAAAAAACATCGCGACTCACCGGTGAGACATTGGTGTTTGTAGTGCGACTCACAGGTGAGACGTTGGCGTACAAAAGGTTAATAATGAATACGACTAGTGACTTCGGTACCTTATTATGTTATATGTTATGATACATGCGAAATGAATCAAACAAAAAATTATTTCATTTGATAAACTCAACATCCGATTTCATTGAATTATTTAAACTTAAAAAATGACTTGAATGTTCATACTATCGAATCCAGATAATAGGAGGATGTGTATTTCTTGCATAAATTGTCGATTTTTTTTTTGCATCCCTAATATTCTTGTCACCGGCTGCCACTGGTTGTATTTCATCTTTTTTTTTTTCTGTTTTCAGGACATGGCTTCATTTGGAGACGCTTTTATTATGTCCGGTAACCAACTACGGTGAGTAATATTTGTTTATCACATATAAGGTGTTCACCGTCAATACTTGGTGGAATGGCATTATATTAAAAATAATAAAATATTTTTAGTACTAATTCCACATAAAATTTATTGGATCAGGACCGGTTTCGCTCATGGCGAGCATTGTCAACTGATAAGACAACGAAACAGTGATATTTATATAAAAGTTATGTATAAATACAAGGTATTACAACTAAGCAAATAAATTGAAGCAAAATAGACTTTAATTAAAATGTAGAAGACCTCTTAGCAATGCAAGCTATTGCATCAAAAAACAATTAAGTATGAATTATCATTAACAAAGTAAAAGCCAAAAATAATTGCATTTAACAAATGAATCTTAATGTCTGTAAACCATAATTAGACGTGGAAAATCCAAGAACATCTAGCCTGTCCACGTAAAGGGAATAAATTATCTTCATTTGGGAACCATTTGTTTTTATTTCTTATCAGTTGACAATGCTCGCCATGAGCGAAACCGGTTTTGATTCAATAAAAATTTTGTGAAATAAGGGTAAATTATGGATATATGGTCACGGGACATAATCCCAATCCACTCGAGCTAAGCTCACAAAATTTATACATTTATAATATAATTTTGACTTTACTCTTTGAGTTCTTATGGATTATTATAAAATGTGGAATCAAAATGTTTAAATCTGAAGAATATTACTGATTATTGTACGAGTTCTGAAAGAAGAATTTGTTTTTTAATATTAGCCTATAATAAAATTATTCTTTTTATTTTAAACAAATAATAAACTAATGTGACTGTCTATTATTATTATTAATATATAATATTATTATTTGTGTAGTTTGTGGTTGCATTTTTGCTCCTGTAAATTAAAACAACTCGATTTCATACTTATTGCGTATAAGTATTCTTTAGGATCTTCATATTACAATAAATTTAAAAATCAAAGACGAAACATTTCAAAAAAAATCGTAAGCCTTACATTCATTTCATTTAATGTGCTTGTTTTTCATAAATCTTTACAAAAATTCTGTCCCGTGACCATATATCCATAATTTACCGAAATAAGTACTAAAATGTTTTATTGATATTTGTTTATTCATTTCATGCATAAATAAGACTGCAAATACCGCCCGGCTTATCAGTCTTATCGTTTTTGTAGCCGGTAGATAATTTATTTTTGATCATATATGATAATTCAGTATTGTGAGTTATTGTGAATTTGTTTCTCGCCTTTTGGGAAATGGTTTTTTTTTTTAAATGGTCAAGTACGTTAATTAAATGAATCGTGTATTGCGAAAACGTTATGAGAGTCGCACTTTTTTGATTTATTGATCAAATTGGCATTTACTTACGGTAGAATGAATATGAATAAAAGTTGATTTTGTCAGGACTCACTCGGTTGACTTCCTTGGCAATTTCCAATGTGATTTTATTTTTTTATTATAATAATTTGTGATTTTTGTTTTATGTATATTATGTTACAGTGAAACTGTATTCTCAATGAAAATATATCAAGTAATATGATTTGTATGACATGATATATTCTTCTCAAAGCTATCATTGAATTTAAATTTGACCGCCCTATCTTCAGCCCAATGTTTCTCTGTGTTTTTCTTTGGTTCTCTTTTTATGAAAGGGACTACTTGCTGATTTTGTTTCATTGAAGCAAACCAAAATTTTAGGCCGGCAAATCATCGACTTGGGCCAATAATTTCAATTTTCAGAAACTATTCTCAGTGAAAATGTATCAAGTAATAGATTTGTATGGCGACATGATTTCACTTGTCACGATCACGCTGCCGCGTTTTCCTGATTCACTGATCTAAATAATATTCTAGGTAACTTAATTGATACGAGTAGAAATTGACGATAGTGATAGCTAGTTTTGAGACAAAGTTACTATCGCATATTGATTTGAGATGCTCCTATGTTTCAGAAGTGTCCGTACGAATATGAGCTTAGGCGGAGCGGAATCGCTGCTCCAACAAATAATGCTGCAGCTGACCGGCAGCGGGATTGCGAGAGGGGGCGCTCCTCCCCTCCTCGTCTTCGGCGGTGATCCGTCCGCTGAAGGATTAGACGCAATGGTCTCGCAGCTTCTCTGGCAGGCGGAGACAGAGGGGCCGCCGCCATTGAACGCGCAAGCCATAGACAGTCTTCCCGAAGTCACCATCACCGACGAGCAGGCCACAGCCAAAACTCAGTGCTCTGTGTGCTGGGAAATATTCATCGCTGGTAAATACATCTTTTTTCTGTTCACTATATCTTTTAGCTCTAGCTACTTTCTACCTTAGGTTATGTTCACACACCATATTTTTTCCCTTATACAGTGGAACCCCGATCTTACGATCTCGATTGCATAAACTGTTTTCCGCACGGTCTGTTCATTTTCTATAGTGCCAACCATTGTACATTGTATATTAAACCAACTCGGAACCGTTCGGAAGTTGTGTTTGCCAATGAGTTAGTATGAAATCAATATTATATGACTGAACATAGTTTTTTTTACTTCTAGATGAAAAAGTGAGACAGTTAACATGTAGCCATCTTTATCACCAAGCCTGTATTTTTCCGTGGCTAGCGTTGCACGCCACGTGTCCCATTTGTCGACAGAGCTTAGCCCAGCCGGAATCAGAAGTACCGCAGCAAAACACAGGAGGCAGTGAGTATTACACTATTTAAATCCAATGCTTACACAGTAGAACCTCGATTATCCGGATTGGTCAAAATAAACAAAAATATTACAAATTTGCTGATATGCACGTGGCGAAATTGTGTCCACTGTTTACGTATGTGATGGAATGCAGTCTTAATATTTTGATAGTTGAATTTGTTCTAACAATAAGTCCTGTGTAAAATATATGGGTCAGTCATCGTCCAAATTCGTTACGCATTGAGCGTTTGTTTTTTGAAAAAATTATCACGGTTTAAATACATATCTTTTTTTAATATTACCGATATTCCAACGAAATGAAAACGTGTTTTAGTTTCATTAAAAGACAAATTGGATATTATCGATGCTTTGAAACAGGGTGAGTCGGGATGTTTTTTGTCTAATAAATATGGTGTCGGAACGTCAACGATCTCGGATATAAAAAAACAAAGTGAAATAATCTTGAAGTTTACCAATTGTTTTATGTCAGAAGATGGAAGCACAGAGCGTAAAGTTATGAAAATATCATGAAATGAAGAAGTTGCAGAGTGTATTTTTATGTGGTTCATACAAAGACGATCATCTGGGCAGCAAATATCTGGTCCATTACTATGTGAAAATGCAATATTTTTCTCGAAAAGAAAAGCTAGCTTTAAGCAGAAATCGATAATTGAATTTTTCACAAAAAAATTAATATTATTAAAGCTCTGTATTAATCTAAAGAAATAAAAATGATTTATACTGAATATACTTGTCTTCTCCTGTCGATTATGATTTTTTCGATTATCCGGATTTGTCCTTATCCAGACTATCTTCATCTCCGATTAGTCTGGATAATCGAGGTTCTACTCTAATAGATATGTTACATTACACAGGAAAGATATTAATTTAAATATTTTTTTGTTATTACTTTTAATCTGCAATTTGTGGACCGTACATGAAGTCTTCCATTGTTGCCGTGATGTCCTCTGACTCCTGTTATATTGTTATAAGGGACGGACTGAAAGAAAGAAAGGCGTTGTGTTTTCGTAAGCGTCCAATCTTAGAGACTACAATTAGTAGTAAAATACTTAATACTTTAATAAGTAGTTTCAGATGTATCAAAAAATATATTATTAACCCTTTAAACGCCAAGCCAATTTCATGGATTTTTGCTGTACGCCACCTTTTTCAATCATCGATTTTTCCATGAAAATGCCATGTAACATACCCGGAAAATAATTCTACACTCAAGTTATTATTGATTTTCATAGAAAAGTGAAAAAAATATATTAAAAGTACAAGATTTAAAAAACTTCTCTAGGGCTGCCAATAACAATATGAAATATATAAATTTATATTTTCTATGATAAAACAAATTATATAGGTAGCACAAATTGCATCTCGGGCTGCCACAAAAAACAATGTAATTTATGAATAAATTAGAATTATTATGTCATTATTTATAGTAAACTATATTTTATAAATAGTACAAAATGCTATGTGTTGTCTACTCGCACTTACTGATATTTAGCTATTCTCTTCTCACTCTATCAATCGAGCGATCATTGAGATAATAAGGTGCCAGCCCTAGTGACGTCTGTTAGCCCAACTTCAAATAAAATGAAAACGGTTCAACATATGGGTATTCTAACAATCACATTGCCTCCAAAAGGTGTCTCTGCATAATATTGCATTTAAAAATATTTAATTTATTCATTAAGAAGCTCGTAATCGCGTTTGCGTGCCTGCACGCCGTGGCGCTGGTAGTAGCACCGATTTCGCGTGCCTGCACGCCGTTTATTTAATTTCATGAATACTTTTATTTCAATTTATAAAACATATTTAGTATTTTGTACTTTTCCATGAGTTATGTCGCTAACGACCCGGGTTTTTCTTTTCGGCATCTTCAGGCATTACAAGTGCACCGGATCCACAGAAAATTCAAACATTTCAAATTTCATTTTGAAATTCCATCAAGCACTCTCAGTCGAAATCCTTAATTATAAAACATATATATTTCAAAAATAATAGAAATTTTTACGGGTTAATTCGGTTGTTTTTTTATTTTTTAAACAGATTATAAAATTTTTTCAAAAAGTCAAATATTAATTTAATTTTTCAATAATGAAATACAATATATTTGTATTTTGTTTAATTCAACAATAATCATTCTTCATGATTCGGGATATGACGCCGATGCCGACCGTGCATATAATTTTTCGAACGTATTTTTTTCGATCGCATCATTCAGGCATTAGTTCAAGTAATTTCAACTTTTGAGGGAATTACAGACCCACATACATACTGGTTTTATATATAAGATAAGTAATATTTTCAACCGATTTCAAACCTAAAACATTAGATATTGCGGTTATATGAGGCTCAAAGTTAATTAATTAGGTTCTCTTAGGATCTCTAATTTACTAGGCTCTATTAATTAATTATTAAGTTTTTCAAAATATATATTCAGTAAATCAAAGCGGACCCTAAAAGCATAAAACTATCGATATTTACCTATAGAATACAAATAAAGCACATTTGGTTTAATTATATTGTTTTTTAATTTTTAAATGTTTTTAAAAGGACTTCATTTGCAATAAAGTTATTTTCATTTGCAAAAGTGTGAATTTCTTTTGCAAAAGAATGAAAAAGATTTGCAAAAACTGTAAGTAAAAAATACAAGCATTTATCCATCAAATAAAAAATGTTCTGATTTGTCCTTTTACAATGACTGCAAATTAATACGGTGAGAAAAAATAACAATGTTTTTAAGTTCTACAGAAACTATTTTATATATTTGTTGATAGCTATTTCGGCTTATGCCCTCGTCAGATCTCTCCAACTCTATCAATAAATTGCAAATTAATACGGCGCCGTGTAAATTTCCAGCATCTCCGAGTCTCGCGACCCTCCTACTGCGCGCTTGCCGAAGTTCCGCTAATCAAACCCAATCAAACGGCACCGCTCCGCCGCACCAGCCTCACGACACGGAGTCGGGTGCTTCGTCGGCGCCCACCACGCCTACTGCCAACATGGCCCCCGCTACTCCCACTGCGAACTCCCCCCAAGGACAGAACCCGTTTACTGCGGTGCCCACAGTCCATTCCAGAATCATAGGTGAGCTTGTTGTGCGTGTTGTTTTTTCCTTATTATAAAGCTTTTGTCAAGTTTGTGGATCGATGATCTTCTTCTACCTTGGTGAGAACTGGAAAAATATTTTAGGCGTCAACCAGATACACATATTTACAGTCAGTTCTTGATTTATGACTATTCAGATAGGGAATAAATAAGTTAAAAAAAACTCCAGTTTCTGTCAATATTTTTTATAAAATATTTATGTTATAAGCTGGTTGTATGCCCTTGGCGCATTGCCAACGCTGTTGGCATGCGTGCCGGACCACCCGGGTTCGATTCCCGGTACAAGCGGATTTTTTCAGTCGATAAATCTGTTCAAAAGAGGGTGTTTGTGTTGTTGTAAATCCCTTCCCACCTTTCCGATCCCAAAGAGCGACGTATAGTGACAGCGATTAGCTAATCACTAGTCATGTCCTAGTCCTCGTATCCTTTCCATCCCTACTCTCTTCAAAAATGAGAGGTTGAGCAACTGAGTAACAAGCAGTTCTCGTAGAAAAACATGTTGAGATAAACTCAGTGAGGAGTCCATATTAGGGACTCCAATTACTCGACATCTCAACTACTCGAGTATACTCGAGTAGTTTCAGATGTACCAAAATATATTTTGTTAATTCAAATTTGTGTTTATAAATAGATGATAAATAAATATGGTTATTTTATTTCATTCATACATATATTTCAAAAATAATGGGGAATTGAACGTCTCAAATTTTAATTTGGTTCAAAGTATTGTTTTTTTATTCCAGCAGTAGAAAAATCTCTGTTGCTGTGGACCTCGATTTGAAAGTTAACAATCAATTAAATTGTGCTATCTAGTTCTTCTGTCCACTATTTAAAACAAAATAAAAATTTGGAAATAAATCTTCATTTATTATAGACTACGAGTATTGAGTACTTGAAAAATGGACGAGTATACTCGAGTATCAAGTACTCGATAATCGAATTGGAGTCTCTAGTCCATATGCTTCAAGATGGGATCGAACATGGTTAAAAAATATTTAAAAATACATTTGAATTTCTGACATACGTTGAAGGAGGTGGGACGGAACCCATTACAAGTCGAGAACGGACTGTGATTGTTTAGGATAGTAAATTCAAAAAGTGACAACTGAAATGTCAATATTTAAGTAATTCATTATAACTCTCATATTATAAATAATTATCAAGAAGCTGTTACATCCAATTTAGGGCTGGATGTTTTATTGCATTCAACTGTCACATGTGCTCTATAGATTTTGATTCCAAGCTTAAATCAATAATATATGGCTGCAGATTTGTTACCAAATATTAACCTTTTTGATAAAATTCTTTTGTTTATTTGAAACGTATAATAAAAATAATGTGACTGCTAAAAATCAATAATTGACATCTCAAAATAATAACATTTCAATAAAAAATATGAGAATGGCTATAGATACAGAATACTTGGACGTACATACAGTTTTCACATGCTTAATTCACCCTTTTTAAAAGTGGTACTAAAAAATAAAGATACTGAATTAAACAATATGTGCTTTTTATGTATTTTAGTTTAACCTTATAATTAATCTAAAATATTTATAAAATGCGCATATTTTTGATAATTTCTTTATTTTTTTATTTTGAATAATTTGCAAAAAGGTGAAATAGATTTGCAAAAGGATGAACTTCATTTGCCAAAGGATGAATTTCATTTGCAAATGGGTGAAATAGGCTTGCAAACACTGTATATGGTTTCAAAAACACCAACCAGCCCCATTATCCGTTGTAATTAACATTGTATTGTGTTTCGCAGGTCCGATAACTAGTGTAGTCTCATTGCTCAGATCGATGTCGTCGGGGCCTTCCTCGACAGGCCGGCCAGAACCTAGAAATCAACCTCCTTCCGGAAGCTACGACATGGACATGGAGTTCGACTAAGACCATTGTATTCTAAACGCCATGCATGCCCCGAAAGTGTCTGCACTCTTCGAATAATTGAAAACTGCGTTTCAGACTGCTAGATAATTCATCACATCTGCTGCGGATATCGCCGATAACAACCGCATGATGTATCGCGTACTCTTTGTATAAACTTACACTTACGGTTTTTTTTACTCTGTATCACGGATGATTTTTGTCGGCTATAGCACTAAAAGTGGCTAGGTAGTTCTCGTAAGAAAAATTTTCTCCGTTAATAATTGCCATCTATCACAAAGCTTTTTAAATTCTTCATAATTGTCTATTGGGTTGAACCGTTTGTTTATACATATATATATGTTACAGTGAAACTGTATTCTCAGTAAAAATGTATTCTTCTCCAAACTGTCATTGAAATTAAATTTGATTGCCCTATCATCAGCCCAATGTTTGTCTTGTGTTTTTCTTTGGTTCTCTTTTTGTGAAAGGGACTACTCGCTGATTTTGTTTCATTGAAGCAAACCAAAATTTTAGTCTGGCAAATCATCGATTTGGGCCAATAATTTCAATGATCGTGACCAGTGAAATCATGTTGTCATACAAATCTATCACTTGATACAGTTTCACTGTAACATATATATTTGAATTTTTACCGCCCTGTTTCCATGATTGAAGAGGTTTATATTCCATGAGTGATTTTTAGTTTCGGTTGTGTTGACTTCTTTACTTTTCAAATACAGTAGCTCATGTTTATTGAGAGTGCCCATTAGAAGCAAAGAAACGTATCTCATTTGTCTCTACTTTACAGGAGAGCCAAATATAAAATAGTAATTTATTCTTTATCTCCTACAATTCCTGTCTTTTTAGATAAAGTTTGTAACATGTCATAATGCGGTATATCGTTTTACCATGCTAATAAATTCGCAAACCCTGCGATATCAATCAATTTCTCAAATCTATTGTGGAGTTGCCGTCACGAAAAAAATTATAAATTGAAGAGTTCAAAAGGTTTGGTGTAGCTATGGACAAGAAAGTGATTTTAAAATACACATTGAAATATCTCTGTGTCTACTTCTCCTATTGATATGTCTCTTTGACACCATAACGTAACATATTATTTTATATCCTAGTGGCATTTGTAACTCAGAACCGGCACTAATCGAGATACGTTTCTTTGATCCTGAGGATCCGATAAATAGAGAGACACGTGGCGCGTAATAATCACAGCGTAACATATTTCAGTATATGATGTATCACAAAAATGCCAGTGTCGCAAAGTAAACTACGGTTCGGCATAGATTGTAAATATCTAGGATTTCTTTTATTAGAGACGAATATATATTTTAAGACGTAGCTATTCCTTTTTTATAGTAAATATCAATCCTATACTCACGACTGTGTTTTTATTCATTTGTATATGTTACACAGTGAGAATATATTCTTCTCCAAGCTGTCATTGAAATTAAACTTGACCGCCCTATCTTCAGCTCTATGTTTGTCTGTGTTTTTTTTCTGTTCTCTTTTTATGAAAGGGACTACTTGCTGATTTTGTTTCATTGAAGCAAACCAAAATTTTAGGCCGGCAAATCATCGACTTGGGCTCATAATTTCAATGATCGTGACCAGTGAAATCATGTTGTCATACAAATCTATTACTTGATACATTTTCACTGAGAATACAGTTTCACTGTAACATGTACATAAACCAGTGTTGACTGTGAAATTATTCATGCCACTCCCCAAGAAAAATAACAACTGTCTATCGTTTGTTTATTTGTCGTGCAATTGTATTTTTTTTAGTTTGGGCAGATTTGTATTCAACCGATTTTAACCTTTAAAGGAGTAAGTAATCTATACTGAATGTAATTCATCATAATCTCTCTTTATTACTAAGTACACTTTGCGATAGTAAGTCCGAAGATGCCGTGGAATAATTGAAGTTATTTTTAATTTTATATTGAATTTAATTCATTCTACTGTTTGAACTAAAAGTCCATCCATACTAGGGATTCCAACTCGGATATTCAAATATTCGATATCCGGATATATTCGGCCCTTTTTAAACTATTCAGATATTTGGAAAAGTATTCGTTTTCAAGGAAAGATCACATCGTAATTTGTCCACATTTGATGAATAATTATGAATATCCCATGTAGTGCTTTTTTTTTGCCTTTGCCCAACTCGGGTGCTATCAATATCTTATCATAATACTTTATTTTAACAAACTGGCTAGGAATTGAGTCTAAAAAAAACCTTTGTTGCCGTTGTTTCATTTATTATGCAGCTGCAAATTATAAATATTGTAATACAATGGAACGGTATTGACATGCGTATTTATATGTTTTTTCTCTATCTAAGATTTTACAAAAGTGGGAAAAGATTTAGTCTTGAATTATTATAAAATGTATATAAGTGAACAAGGAAACGTTGATCTCTATTTGCTTACGATTTATACGACTATTTATTAAAAACTTAGAAATCGAGACTATTGTCGGCTTGCAAAAGCAACTGGCAATTTCTTGTTTATTAAAATATGTTTTTGAAATCATAATTCTAGTACATTTAATATATCCGGATAGCTTCAATTTTACTTTTCGATATCCGAACTGTTGATTTTGACGAATAGTTGGAATCCCTAGTCCATACTCCTTCAAAGGTTAATGCAGAAGAAATCGAGTAAACTGACGCAGAGAAATTCACCTCACAACGACTGACAGAGACAACCGATTGGTTAATAATGCATGTATTAATGGTTGCAGTGTTGCAAATATCCGTATGTTTTTTTAAAATACGACTCCATCAATGATTGGCGGCTCGAACAATAAATTATTGACGTGTCAAACAGCTAAGTTTTCTAATAGTTAGTATCATACATAATACTTAGTAAAAAACCTTAAAATTTGTATGGCGTTATCGTAAAATATATCTAGAAAGTTTCTAATGGTGGTATGACTAAATGAAATAATTAATATGCAATTGTGACAGAGACACCTGTGGGCTCTTTTCGCAGGCTTCCTAACGGTCTACTCAAATTTGTATGGCCTGCCTGTGTTATGTAAATATAAAATGATAATATCCAACTCAATGCTGACTTAAATAATTAGTGTTTTAAAATCAAATCGTAACGGCGTTTCTGGTTTTTATTTTTGACTGTAGTTTTGATATTTAATCACCGTTTTATATTTTATAAATCAATTACTGATACACTGAAAACTTTTGCTCATTCGGTAAAATTCAGATTATTTAGTGACTTGATTAAATGCTCCGTTGGAAGTAAATCTAGAATTAGGTTTGATAACTTTTTTTTTTTAAAATTACGTTTATTCAACGATGTACAGTGCATAATCAAGGATGCCCAGCTGAAATTAAAACTTAATGGGCCACACATAAATATTTAAACATTAATAATAAATATATATTTTTTTTAATTATAAACAAACAGCTCACGGTTTTTAACAATTATTTTTATTGTATTTATTTGTTGACTGGTAATTTGGGTGTCTCACATCCCAGTAGATTAGTTAAATTTTAATGCAATACAGTAATACATACTTTATTCATTTATTTAATCAATTCAAAATGTATAGAAATTTGTAAACCTCGAAAGGGCCACACTAAACCTTCAATTGGGTAAAATGTAGACCACAGGCCTTGGTTTGGGCATGCCTGATGTAAATGAAGAAATCAACTGGAACTTTTTATAATATCGCGCCCCTTTCAAGCCAGAAGAGCAAACAAAAGTGAAAAAATATTGTATCACTGGTTTTTTTTAGAACATCCCTTTGGCAGTCAATGAACCTAACCTCATTTTAAACTCAGAACCATCAAAATGTTACTGTTTTGGCTTGGTAGGGACGTTATTATCCATACCCAAAAGAAATGACAAATCGAGAAATGGTGAAGTTACCTAATGATTTTGTAATAATTCATTTAATTATAACTATAAAAGAGTAAAAACAAAATGTCTTTCATTTCTCGAAGATAATTTACAATTTTTAAAATGTAGTTGAGATTTTTTTCTTGCTTTGATTTCAGTTTTATATTCTTTTTCTTTTAAGCCATTTAATCCTTTAAATAAAAATTGGATGTGATAGTGTAAATTATTTAAAAAACAATAAAAACAAATAGTTGGTCTGTCAATTATTATAATTGATTTGATGTACGTATGTGATAAAGAAAAAATAGCAGATTTTTTAAAAACATAAATTTCAATGTTAGATTTTTTTTACATATTTTATTAATTCATTTTCCGCTTGTTAAAAATGCAATAGAAAAAAAACAACACATTTTAACTGCCTAATATTTGAATGATTTTTTTTTTATAAATTAAAAGGTAAATTATGGATATATTGGTCACGGGACAGAATTTTTGTAAAGATTTATAAAAAATAAGCACATTAAACGAAATGAATGTAATGCTAATGATTTCTTTTGAAATGTTTCATCTTTAATTTTTAAATTTATTATAATAGAAGATCCTAAAGAATACTTCGCAATAAGTATGAAATCGAGTTGTTTTAATTTACAGGAGCAAAACTGCAACCACAAACTACACAAATAATAATATTATACAGATAGATACAGTCACATAAGTTTATTATTTGCTTAAAATAAAAAGAATAAATTTATTATAGGCTAATATTAAAAAACAAATTCTTCTTTCAGAACTCATCCAATAATCAGTAATATTCTTCAGATTTGATCACTTTGATTCCACATTTTATAATAATCCACAAAAACTCGAAGAGTAAAGTCAAAACATAAAATTATAAGCTGCATGTATAAATTTTTTGAGCTTAGCTTGAGGGGATTGGGATTCTGTCCCGTGACCATATATCCGTAATTTACCATTTAAAATACTTTGCATGATATACCTACCTATTTTATTAATTATTTATGTCAATATTAATCAACATACAGAGAGCTGTCAAAAATAAATTTGAATTTGGAAACACAGTTTCAATTAGAGACATTTCGAATTAAATCAAGTGTTGCCGTAATATTATTTGACTGCCTTTTGTGGACGATTTTTTTTATCAATTGATAAAATGCGCCACTTATTTATGATTTAAAAAAACGAAGGGACACTATGACGCATGTAGAATTTATTGTTATTCCTTTTTTTTTTATTATGTTTCGTAAATTATTAATATATTTTTAATGGATTATCTATGATGGCCGATTCCTTTTCATTTGGCCGTGAATTAAGTCACAATAGGTTTATGTATAAAGTTAATATCATTTGCTGATCATTCTCAGTCAATCTTCAATGAATGCATATAACAAAAATATATTTCTTATTGCGTTCATGTGACTTTTTAGCTAGTTTTTTTTGCTTGTTTAAATTAATTGTAAAGTTTATTTTACTTGTAGTGAAAAAAAAAAACATAATTTTTATAATATTTATTATGCTACAGGAAGACTTTTTTTTCTTTCGATATTTGAGTCAGTTCAAATCAAACCTCCCCCCCAAACCAACTATTAAACATTAAATATTTAAATCATTTAACCCTTTGAGTGGTGACTTATTTTCGGATTAAACTAGGTTTTTTTAATAATTTCATTAAAATATTAATGGCAGATATGTTACAGTGAAACTGTATTCTCAGTGAAAATATATTCTTCTCCAAGCTGTCATTGAAATTAAATTTGACTTCAGACCAATGTTTGTCGTGGTGTTTTTTTTCAGTTCTCTTTTTATGAAACGGACTACTTGCTGATGTTGTTTCATTGAAGCAAACCAAAATTTTAGGCCGGCAAATCATCGACTTGGGCCAATAATTTCAAATCAATGATCGGACCAGTGAAAACATGATACATTTTTACTGTGAATACAGTTTCCCTGTAACAGATATAAAATCTCTAAATCTGTGAAGAATATTATTACTTATTTGAGGTATTGACATTTCAAATTTGAATCTTGTACTTTTTGACGAGTTTTGTCGCTAACGATCCGTTTTCGTCTTTCGGCATCATGTCAGTTCAAGTAAATTCGTGCACTTGAAATGCCTGAAGATGCCGAAAGGCGAAACCTAGGTCGTTAACGACAAAACTCATGGAAAAGTACAAAATTCAAACAATTCAAATTTGATAGTGAAATTCCATCGAGCATCTTCTGATGATGACGATGGCGTAAGCTGAAATAGCCATCATCAAATAATTTCTGTAGAAATAAAGTGTTATAATGGAGTTTACTAAGTAAATGCCAATTCAATCAAGCAATAGATTTTAGATGACGATAAACTTAGACGTACATGTACGGCCATACCACTCAAAGGGTTAAGCATGCATGGTAGATTTATCCTAAAACAGTGAAATGGATCGCAATAAACTCATCTAAGAGTTCGGCTCACATGTCTATCTTTTTGGAGAGATGTTTGGTTTACACTGACTCATTTAGTCAATACACCCGGGCGTCGAATATATTGTACATGATATGCATGCAGCTGACTAAATATTGATTTAATTGACGAACATCGATTTATAATGTAAATAATTTTCATCTAATATTTTGTTAAAACCTCACACTGCACCTGGGGTAGCTTAGCTCTGAAAAAAACTTTAAATCCTGTATGATTTTTTATTCAATTAAACTGATTAAATATTATCGTTGATTTGTAGTTTTTCTTTGAATGTGTCTTCTATTTCACAGACGACGGTTTTATGTTCCCGAGACTACTGCCGACTAGGGTTTCCAATGGATCCCGGGATTTTGGGATTGTAATAAGTCAATTCCGGGACTGGTCTGGCGATTTGAAATATCTTTCATATTTTTTTAAATATTAGCCATGCTAATTTGTCATGCAAAATAGATAAAACCAGGGCTGTGGAGTTGTTAAAAAAAATACGACTTCGACTAAAAAAAGTTGAATTTCTTCGCGTCAAGTATTTAGAAATACTATTCGTTTAATATCTCATTTCGCCAATCATTTACTTTTTGAAAATCACACATTTAATTTGGACTCAGGCATTGATTTATTACATATAGTATTGCTACCCGGCGTCGCTCGGACTAAGCGACCAATAATTATTTAATCGTTATATCATTCGACATAATTATATCACAAAAACTAACATCCAAAATAGAGTTAAAATAAAATCACAAACTTTATTTAATTTGATGACAGCCCCATTCTCGCCCATTAAAATGTCCAAATTCAAGGAAAAAATCTAATTTGCTGTCAAAGAAATGTCAAATAATACCTTCACGTAAATAATAAACATTATTATATTGCAACTTGCAACAACAATGCAAAAGGGAATTACAGACCCAGATATTTACATACATACGCCGTTTCGGTTTTATATATAAGATTAGCGAGGGCGAATATAAATTATTCTATCAAGAAATATTAGAAATTAACAGAGATCAGCATACATTATAAAAATAAATCAAGCATTTATAGATTGCAGTGTAGTGACTGCCAAAAGTTCTACATCGGAAAAACGTCACGAACTTTAAATATAAGAGTGGCTGACCATTTAGCTGCTTTTCGATTAAATATTGAATATAATACTTCAACCTTCGCCAATCATTTACTATTCGAGAATCACACGTTCGATGCAGATACAGGAGGATGCGAAACCCGGGTCATTAGCAACAAAACTCATGAAAAGTAAGGTTTTAAATAAATAAACAAATATTTTCACCAATAAAACAAAAGAATAGTTTTAGCTTAATAAAGGTGTGCACTGTGCAGATATTTGGGTTCTTGGTGTAATGGGGTTAATACAACAAAGGCAAGGGAATATAAAGGGTCTTTTTATAAGGACGCTTAGTTTTGAAATGTAAATAAAACAAGTTGTTTGTGAGATTTCGACTAAATTTTAATTTCATTTGTAAGTATATTTTACGGCATTAAATATGGAATATAGCATCAAATGTCTGCCAATATCCATTCATTATAAAATGGGCCATGTCGCTAAAGTTCACTTTTTTGACAAATTTGGGTAAGCTTCCAACTGCTCCAGAACCCAATCAGGCGTTGTCTGCGGTCGTTTACCTGAAGTTCCTCGGTTAGTTGGATTTTATACGGGTGCAGACATAAGGACCGATTCAAAATTCGCCAAGTTGAAGTCGCAGAAAAGCCAAGTTCTTGTGAACAACGAGAAATAAGCTGCCTTGGGTTTTCCTGTACACTTTCACACACAGCAGCAATGTTTTCACCAGATATTGTATTTTGATGACGTACAGGTAGGTGTTGGCCGATTATTTACCAAACTGGTTGACTCAAATTTGGCCACTAAACAATGAATAATCTACTCAGCAGGACAAAGTAACATATTTTGAGCGTCCCTATTGAAATACCCTTTATTTGGTACTACTGGTTATAACAGCCTAGACATCAGCTTTTTTAAGAAAACACACAAGGACACTCATGATAAATAATCGAAAATATCTCAATTTGATACTGCCAATGTCTGGACTGCAACCCGGACCCATCTGATTGATAGGTTGCTTACAGCTCTTACCACTAGAAAATATAAGCCAGTAATTAAAGTTAGTACATACTTGACAAATCAGTTCAAGTATGTACATCCGTGCACTTGAAATGCCTAAAAATCCCGAAAGGCGAAACCCGGGTCGTCAGTGATAAAACTCATGAAAAAGTATAAAATTCAAATTTAATAAAACATTTACATGTCAAGATCATGACCGTTTTCGATCATCACGAAAATTTTCAACTGCTAAGAAAATAAATCAGGATTGGCCAAACTTTTACAACTACAGGCGATTTTTTTGAAATTTTTGGCTTCGATCGACTCGCAAAATAAACTGAATTCATTATCATTGAAACGAAAGAGGAATCAGAGATGTGTACATCAGAACACCAGACAGGTGGGCGACTTGGGTTAGCTACGAGATCGACGCTTTGGCCACTCCTGATATATATAAACACAAAGTTTTTTATACAAGTCTAATAAGGGTGTAACAAACAATTGGTAACAGAAGTATGCAAATAATCTATAGAAAATGAAACAAAATATTCATCGATCACTTTTAAGGTGTTCACTTTCAATATTTGGTTGAAAGGCATTATAATAAAAATAATTATACATTTTTAGTACTTTTTCCACATAAAATTTATTGGATCACGACCGGTTTCGCTCACGGCGAGCATTGTCAACTGATAAGAAATACAACAGTGATATTTATACTAATTATGGCTTAATTATTACTTAAACTTTGTATAAATATCACTGTTTTGTTGACAGTGCTCGCCATGAGCGAAACCGGTCCTGATTTGATATTCATCATTGGCTATAATATGAAATAAACTATAATTTAAAAAAATATTTAGATGCTACTGCATGGATATTCTTGCATTTATACTACATGTTTATCTTGATGTATGTGCTTATCAGTTTAAATCAGAGCGAAACCGGTCCTGATCATAATAAATAAATTGTGGTATAATACCAGGGCTGTGAAGTCATTAAAAAACGCACGACTCCGACTCCAACATTGATAACAAAAACAACTCCGACTCTGGGAAATATAGACACCATGCTTTCAGGAATCCCTATCACCCAGTAGTTAATATGAATAGTTTCTTATGATTGTCCTTATTTTGTCTTTTTTAAATACAGACATTCTTTTCATAAATAAGATTGTGTATTAATTCACCATCCAAAGAAAGCACGCGCCTTCCGAGGAAGTAAATATCAATGGCGTCTTAAGTACAACGCTACTAAACTTCTGTTTGTAATAATGTCGGCAGATGATGATGGCTGTTAAACTTACACCTGCTACAAACGGGTGAATATGTAAAAAAAAATGACCTGGCGCGCGCCATCTGCAACTCAAGATGGACTCAAACGTTGGCAAGAAAACAATGTAATAACACACGCAGTGCCAAGCGTCAAGATTCGAGAACAGTCGACTAAAAAGAATATACATACGACTAAATACTAATAATATTTACTGGAAACTAACTTGACATTGATCCTGCTGTCATTTGTTTACTTGCTGTCACTTTTTATTTTACTTCAAGGCCAAGCTTGTTCATCTGCAACCGATATCTACTCACATACTTTTCTTAAAATACCGTAAAACGGGGTCAATAGAGACACTTTTTACCCTTCACGACTATGTATCTTCATACCTGCGCCACATAATTCAAATATGAATAGCTTGAAATTTGTTTCTATGGTTCTACTAGACATTCATGACAATATTTTTCAAATATTCACTATCGTTATTAAGACAGTCAATTTTGTTCGATGTCTATATGCACATTGAATCAGGGTGAATAGAGACGAGAGAGGTTAAATCGAGACTTGGCAGGTGAATAGAGACAAAATACAGATTGTAATGATTGGAATATATGAACCTCTATTCGATACGAGTGTATTCATTCCGTTTTACAGTACTTCTAACCAAAAAAAACATGATTGATTTTAATTTTCGTGTAATAAAAGAGAATTTTATAAGGGGTCAAAAAGTAAGGAGTTCACAGACATCGAACTTAAACACGTTTGTTTCAATTTTCATTCAGTTTTTTAACGACCCGGGTTTTCGTGCACGGATGTACTTGATCTGTCATCCGTCCACTTGGAATGCCGAAAGGCGAAACCCGGTCGTTAGCGACAAAACTCATGGAAAAGTACAAAATTCAAAAAATTCTAATTTGATATTGAAATTCCATCAAGCACCCTCATTCGAAATACTTAATTATTAAACACGTTTGATTCAATTTTGGCCAGTCATTTAGTTCGTTTGGTTTTGTCATTCGAGAGATAGTATTATAGTCATTGTAAAGAATTATATATAAATAGTAAAAAATACATTGGATGCTTAGTTCAACTCTTGTTTTTGTCTCTATTTACCCTGCAGTCTCTATTCACCCCGTTTTACTAGTACTCATTTAATTATTAATTTGACAACTTAAACGTCAAAGGATTTCAATATGCAATTTAAGACACCGGGAATATTCTACCAATTCATAGCTTTTTTGACAGAAATTTTAATATGAAATGCATTGTTAAATAGTCGAAAACATCAGTTTAGCGAAATCCAGATGTATTTAAAAGAAAAAACAAGTTAAACTTTGCTATAACTGCCGCAGTCGCTTCTCAAAAGACAACATAACACAATACATTTACAAAGAATAGCATTCTCTATGAAACTTTTACGATTGGGAGAATCAAATAATCAGACCTTTTTAGGGGTATTTCGAAACCTTTTCTACTAAAAAAAGCGTGCGGTGGTTTCGGAAAGGTCTTGTAAAAACAGTATTAACTTCACTTCTGTTAACGCTGTCAATTCAATTGGGGATTTTTATAAACATGCAAGTACATTTTTTATCCATAGATAATTAAATAACTATTGTGAAAGGTTTAAAAAAATCCTGTTAATTTAGCATTTTGGACAATTCGTCTTGTAGGGAGTAGAGACTAGGGTTTCCAGTCCCGGGATCCCGAGGATTTTCAATTCCGGGATTAGAACCCGAAATTTTCGTGATTGATTTATTTATCAAGGATAAACGATTTATTATCAGCAAAAAAAAAAAGTAATATTACGTGTACTTGCACGTGTCATCTTTGAAACACCGGATGCTCGTGGAAAATAAATTATTTGCGCTATGCATTGATGACAGCGTCAAATTTAAAAAAAAATATTGTGTCCTGGGATCGACTTATTTCAATCCCGAATCTCGGGATCAAAATTTTGTTCCGGGATTGGAAACCCTAGTAGAGGCAGCAAATTGAGAATATATTTTTTAACCATGTCCGCTCCTAACATGGAGTATATGTACTACTCACGGAGTTTATCTCAACATATGTTTTTACTACGAGAACTGCATGTTACTCAGTTGCTCAACTTCATTTTTTTCGAAGAGAGTATGGATGGAAAGGATACGAGGACAAGGACAGGACTAGTAGTTAGCTAATCGCTGTCACTGTGCGTCGCTCTTTGGGACCGGAAAGATGGGAAGGGATTTTTAGCAACACAAACACCCATTGCCCCTGAGCAGAATCGATTTATTGACTAATTTGTTGAAGATTTACCTGCTCGCAACGGGAATCGAACCCGGGTGGTCCGACACGGAAGCCAACGACGTTGACCACTGCACCACGGACCGGACGGGAAGAATTTACATACATCTTGTTATCGATGAAGTACCATATTTTATATTAATACCAGGGCTGTGGAGTCGGCGGTTTTTGGCCGGAGTCGTACTCGGAGTCGGAAATTTTTTAAAGTTTGAACTTTTTATTTTTGCATATAATATGTCAAAATTGGCTATTGGCCGGATTGGTAGGGTTGATATTCAATTGAATACACATAATTAGGAAAAAAAAGTTACGATATTAAACTGTTTTTAGTCGGAGTTGTGTTTTTGGTCAATGTTGGAGTCGGAGTCGTAGTTTTGGTAAATGCTGGAGTCGGAGTCGAACTTTTTTTGACCGACTCCACAGCCCTGGTAAGAACACATAATAGTCTAGAAAATGCAACTTACTATATCTGAAAATAAAAATGTCACAAAAAACACCTGGAAAGTGTCCAAAGTTACCCGAATTGACTGTAGTAATATTATTATTTATTTATTGAATTATTAAATTCTACACAAATGGACGGATTCTTTTGGGTTTTATTGCGAGAAAAGTAAAGTCATAATTAATTACAAAGTACCTGAACTCTTTGGAAATAATGTTGTTATTCAACTTGCGGATCGGTGTCGTTTTTGTGGATACACCTTAGCAGTATGTTGTGCCATGGTACCTATTATGCACGGCCAATAGATGACCGAAAAGGTGTTCCACATAGCAGCTGTTTGGAACAACATCACCTGCCCTTTTTACCAGCTGATTTTTTGTCCTTCCTCGCCTGAGGCTATTCTTTAACAACAGTATTTTTACTTTGTCTTAAAAATAATAACAACCTTACTTTGAAAAGATTCTAATAGACATTTTTGCCTAAAATGACGTTTTGGTCGGAAAAGTTTGTATTTACCGCATTCTATCATATAAAGGCTCTTTTTATAAGGACGCTTAGTTTTGAAATGTAAATAAAACAAGTTGTTTGTGAGATTTCGACTAAATTTTAATTTCATTTGTAAGTATATTTTACGGCATTAAATATGGAATATATCATCAAATGTCTGCCAATATACATTCATTATAAAATGGGCCATGTCGCTAGAGTTGACTTTTTTGACAAATTTGGGTAAACTTCCAACTGCTCCAGAACCCAATCAGGCGTTGTCTGTGGTCGTTTACCTTAAGTTCCTTGACTGGTTGACTCAAATTTGGCCACAAAACAATGAATAATCTACTCAGCAGGACAAAGTAACATATTTTGAGCGTCCCTATTGAAATACCCTTTATATTACATATCATATGATATTTGAATTAATCCTTTATCTAACGAATTGACAGTACTAGCTATACTACTATCAAAATATTTATGTTAATCTGGAGCCTCAAATTAACTATGGCCAATATTTTAAATCTATTTCAAGGAAGCGTCATGGTATAGCGCCTATTGAAATACCCTTTACATGTATCGATGGCTTAAAGAGTGATTTTGCTAACTCCACTTTTGGCACTTTTGAATGCCATTTTGTTGTATCATGCAATGTGCATGTCTGGTAATTTTTTTAATACCAAAAACTTATTTGAGTGCATTGTAAAAACGTTTTAGGAAAATTTGATAACTTCACTGTCGTCAAAATCTCCACTGCTAATTATCCAACTCCACCATTTTCTATTGTCACCTGTCATTCATTCGTTGTTTTTCATCGCTTGAAAGTCCTATTTGAAATTTTCCCGATCGGTTTGAAATACCAAAATATACAGTTTTTATCCTCTCCTGCACAATTGACAAAAACGGAGATATGCCATCGATATGAATTTCAGAATTATCTATGGTTGAATAACGGAATTAGCAGAATTCCAGAGTTGCACTGCATCTGCACACTTTTTTTACTAAATTTATTTGACAAAGTTCTAAGATTGTCATCATTATTTCCATCATTAGATCTTTAAGATCATTATTTATCAGCAAGAGTTGCGAAAACATATGCTTAAAATTAGTAATATGAAACATTTTTACATGCTCATTGTTACAGGTGAATTTTAATCAATCGAAACTTCAAACGCTCATATCTCAAAACAGTGTCAAGAGCATTTAGAACCTTTTCAAAGTAAGGTGTCAAACTGACAACATGCCCGCATGAAACATGTTTATTAAAAAACATAATTTTCGAAAATAAAGAAACTTCCAAGAATTATTTACAATCAATTTTGATGTGCTATATATATCTGTCAATTCTTGGCGGTAAGACATAATAATCAATATCAATATTTGTTTATTTGCTCTGCATACCGTTCATACGATTGCAATAAAGCTTTGGTGAATTGTTGTGTGGACGCCCTCAAAATTTTTTTTATTAACTATATTAAAATGAATGTTTTTTTATCCCGTCGTTTATTACGTCCAAAATAAAAAGGCGACAATGGACCTGGCTTGGACATGTGCTGTGGAGGCCCCAGGGGAGCATGGATCCTGCCTGCCTCTTCTATCAACTTGATGGATCCCGACGCCCCGGAAGGTCTTTGATGGCCATCCAAAGGATGTACTCAGGGGAGCTACGGGACGCCGGAATGACCTGGGAAGATGCGAGGAAGTTGGCGGTAGATAGAGAATCTTGGAGGCACCGTGTGGCGGCCATATGCTCTGAAGAGGGAGCGATATGGGGAAAAAAAAATCTTATATATAAAATTGAAACGGCGTATGTATGTCTGTGGGTCTGTAATTCCCTTGTGCATTGTTGGTCATTAAGTTGCCATAAAAACGAATATGAAAGAAAATATGTTTGAATTTTTATCGGCGAAGACATTTAGTCAAAATGTATTAAATTAGTCTTCTACTGAACTTTTCCCGGCTTTTATTAATATAGTAATGGTTATTATTTACGTGAAGGTTCTTTGACAGCAAATTAGATTTTATTTTAACTCTATTTTGGATGTTAGATTTTGTGATATAATTATATCGAATGATATAACATTAAATAATTATTGGTCGCTTAGTCCGAGCGACGCCAGTTAGCAATACTAGTTACATATAAATAATAAAAAAATACATTGGATGCTTAGTAAAGTTGTGCTGAAGTTCAATCCTTGTTTTTGTCTCTATTCGCCCCGTTTTACGGTAATTAATTTTTTCAATAAGCTTAGCACAAGGGAATGTCATCGTAGTTTCCGGATTGCCCGCCCCGAAATGGTGGCGCTGCGATCTGCGTCAAGTCCATTTCATACAAAGAATCGCACTTTTATCAACGCGTCTAGAATTTTATAAATAACGGGCCGAAATTATAATTAATTATTAATAGAGAGAATCTTAACCTGTGGCGAAAAGGTTCTTTTTAAATATAGGATGATTAATGGCCGACGGAAATTCATATCCGTGTCATAAAAGTCTTTTAAAATTATAGTCAAATAATCTACTGTAAGGTAAAGTTTGACAATGTACTAAAAATAATAACACATTTTTAGTACTTATTCCCAGGGCTGTGGAGTCGGTAAAAAAAGCTCCAGCATTTACCAAAACCACGACTCGGACTCCGAATAAAAAAAGGTTAATATCGTCACTTTTTTTACCTAAATTTCTTGTTTATGTGTATTCAATTAAATATCAACCCTATTAATGCGGCCAAAAGCCAAATTTGACATATTAAATGCAATATTAAAAAGTTCAAACTTTTCAATATTTCCGACTCCGGGTTTGACTCCGGCCAAAACGCCGCGACGATTCTGACTTCACTATAATACTAAATAATGTATGTGTTTCTAATAACTATTTCAGTTCATAACCTTGATAAAATTCCGTTGTACCTTCCTTTAATTGGCGAGCTCATTAATTAGTAAATTAATTGCATCTCCCTCGGGACAAAACAAACTAATTATAATAATCATTAACGGTGGCGAGTGATATTAAAAACAGTTAATTGATATTAGTAATAAAATTTGGCTTCACATGTCTGTGTATATAATGTCCCCCCTATACCACAATTGTAGGGGGCGTGTAATACGAAGCACTTTACAAAATTTATTTCAGGATTGAAAAAAACAGGATTATATATTTTTGCCCGCTCGTAGTATAGACCAGTGTGCTTTGAAAACAGATGCCTGCGGCGAATACTAGGGGTACAGTGGTTTGACTTTGTCAGGAATACGGAGGTAAGAGAGCGGACAAACCAGCCCCTTATTACGTCCAAAATTAAAAGGCGACGATGGACCTGGCTTGGACATGTGCTGCGGATGCCCCAGGGGAGCCTGAATCCTGCCTGCCTCTTCTATCAACCTGATGGATCCCGACGCCGCGGAAGGCCTCTGATGACCATCCATAGGATGTACTCAGGGGAGCTAAGGGACGCCGGGATGACCTGGGAAGATGCGAGGAGGTTGGCGGGAGACAGAGAATCTTGGAGGCACCGTGTGGCGGCCATATGCTCCGAATAGGGAGCGGATATGGGGAAAAAAAAAAAAAAAAAAAAAAAAAAAGTATAGACCAGTGGTTCTCATGTGCGGCCACTTGAGGATTTTGCTGCGGCCACCAACTGCTTCTTAGTTAATATTGATATTTAATAAAAATGTGGTTTTACAAGTTAATTTGTCAATAAAGACACTGAAAATTAATTATTTTGTATGCATTATATTGTTCATCAAGAATGGATAGTTAGCAAAAACTCAACCTATACATGTTAAGTTCTTTTTGGCGAATAGACTTAACCCAAAAATTTGGTGCGGCCACCAGACAATTCCGTAGGACCGCTGATGTTCCTAATGCGGCCACAGTCAAATTTTACGCGAGAACCACTGGTATAGACTATATGTTCCACCTCCTCTCGTTATGTGTGTGCAGACGTTTTTCACAGCCGCCTTCCATAACGCTATACGATCAAGAAAAGAAACGAATTTATTCGTCATTTGCTTGACCCGATATAGAGCTGCACGGGACTGATCTTCTAACATGCACTCAAGTGACTCAAGGCCTATTGTGCCCGTGTGAGTACGGACCACAGCAAACATTTCTGCTCGTTCGGAATTCATTTGGGGGCAGTCCCATACAGTGACTGCTGGGGGGTGCAAAAGGAAGATTCAACTATTTTTCCGTACTAAGGAAGAGAAACAGTTGGTATTGCGAACATCTGAATTGAAAGTCCATGCTATAGAAGTGTTTTAAAATTCAATGAATAGGAAAAGAACTCTTGCAAAAATGATTTGAATCTTCCTTTGCAGCCCCCAACACCCCGTCACCAGCCGTCACTGGTCCCATAGGATGTGATTAGTTTCCTGGTGGGTGCGTCCACTAGTAAAGTCCGACCTTAAAACCATCTTGCTCTGCATTTGCACAAAATTATAGTGTTCAAAGTTAGTTTAGTCAAATCACACACAGGGTTTTGAAAACAATGCCACAGGTTTAAAAAGTGTCTGCTGACTGTGCTTGTTTCGGGCCTCACATTAAAGCTGAACGGGCAGCAGGTTGAGTATGGCTGAGCTCAAGCGTGATCCGACTTCCCGACGAAATCAGAATCGCTCAGTATGAATAATTCAACTGTCATTTTTCATTAAATACACACCCTTCACAGCTCAATGCTAGACTGGCCAGGTACTTGTCGTATGACGCTTTTGGATGTTTCAATTTGCTTTGTGTGTCCCCCGCTTAGTTTGATTTTATTTCAAATCGAAACAAACGTCTGGCGGTCGCCATGGCAGCGCCGCTACCTGTGTTTGGCAACCCCTGACAGATACCTCCGCCCGTGTGAGAGCTATGGTTAATGTGACCAGACGTCCCGGTGTCTCCGTACACAGCTTGGGGACACCGAAATGTCCCAATTTTTTAAAGAGACAAATGTTTTAATTGTAAAAATGTTGGAGTTTTGTGGTGATAACACAGGCTTCAATGATTTGTTCACAAAACATAATTTAACTTTCTAGTTAAATATACAGTGGAACCCTTGATCCTTCGTTCTCGCATTATACGGTTTCCCGCGTGGTTCGTTCATTTTTTTAAGTCCCGGCAAATCACCCATAAGAACAATGTTAAAAATTCCCGCATTAACCGTTCCCCGATTTCTAGATTTCCTCGATTGAAAGTCTAAAAATTATGGTCCCGTCACAAATATTATCCTAATTGACCGTGTTTGTTGAATATATCTTAGAAGCACATTCGACCCCATCCAATCGATTCGTAGAAAAAACTGAGACTGCAAGTGCGCAATTGTTTACGATTCATTGTCATAATGTGTCCGGTAATTATTGAACATCTGTGTTTTCTGTAGAAGATGGCGAAAAACTAAATAATTAACCATGGAATGACATTAACAGCAGCGTTGGTGGCCTTCGAAAAAATTAAAATGTTTTTCCACTTCAAGGATATAGATTATAGATAAATCTGTTAAAAAATCTAATAATTTGACGGGCATTTGTTTAAATGAAGTGCCAAACTGCAAAAAAGCGAAGAGATTTTTTTGAAAATTAAATGTTAATAAATAAATACATAATAATTAAACTCCCCGGCGTTACGAATACGCGTAAAATAAGTTTTCAAAAGTTTACCCGAACCGCGCCCATATGAGCATAATAAAATCGTCGTCCGATTTTCGGCGTTCACGCAAATACGTGTTTCATGTAATTTCACGATTTATGACATTGTATGAGACTATTTCATGATATGGTATTATGTATATAATATTCTAAGAAAAAAATAATGTAAAAAAAGAGGCTTCGAAGGGTAAAAAAAACTTTAATAAAAGTAATATTTATATGCTTCAAATTAAAAGAAAATAAAAATAGATTATTTTTGGAAAATTATTGTTAAAATAATTTGCCGGGGAAGTGGTTAATCGTTTGTTTTTTACGGTCTCTTGAAAAACGTAGGATCGGGGTTTCACTGTATACCTTTTTTTAAACGTCTCCTTTGTAATAATTCATAATTCAGAATTCTCTAATGACCGTTGGACTGGAAGAGTATTATTTTCCCACGCTGAAAAATTCCACATTATGGACATTAAGAATAAAATACATTTTTACCTAAAATGACCTTTTGGTCGGAAAAGCTTGTATTTACCGCATTCTATCATGTATATGAATTTCAGAATTATCTATGGTTGAATAACGGAGTTAAGCAGAATTTTTACTAAATTTATTTGACAATGTTCCTTAGATTGTCATCATTATTTCCATCATTAGATCTTTAAGATCATTATTTCTCAGCAAGGGTTGTGAAAAAATATGCTTAAAATAAGTAATTTGAAACATTTTTACTTGCTCATTGTTACAAGTGAATTTTAATCAATCGAATCTTCAAACGCTCATATCTCAAAACAGTGCCAAGAGCAGTTAGAAACGTCGGTAAATATGGATATATGGTCACAGGACAGAATGTTTGTAAAGATTTATGAAAAATAAGCACATTAACTGAAACGAATGTAAGGCTTACGATTTTTTTCGAAATGTTTCATCTTTAATTTTTAAATTTATTATAATAGAAGATCCTAAAGAATTCTTCGCACTAAGTATGAAATCGAGTTGTTTTAATTTACAGGATGCAAAAATGAAACCACAAAACTACACAAATAATAATATTATACAGATAGAGACAGTCACATAAGTTTATTATTTGCTTAAAATATAAAGACTAATTTTATTATAGGCTAACATTAAAAAACAAATTCTTGTACAGTAATATTCTTCAGATTTAATCATTTTGATTCCACATTTTATAATAATCCACAAGAACTCAAAGAGTAAAGTCAAAACATAAAATTATAAGCCAGTATGTATAAATTTTTTGAGTTTAGCTCGAGAGGAATTGGGATTCTGTCCCGTGACCGTATATCCATAATTTACCGAAACTTCTCAAAGTAAAGTGTCGATGTGTCAACAATGTGTAATGTGTCAGCAATGTGTAATGTGTCTTTTTTTAGGTGTCCCAGTTTAGGGGAAATAACAAATGGTCACGTTAGTTTTTGGTGCCCACGCATTGATATAGCTTTCCTGTGAAAATATGCATGGCAACGGAATAATGGTGACGGAGGATACAGGATCAGAATAGAACAATGTTAACGAACTTATTCCGCATTTGATTTGATATTTCAAATTCAAACTAAATGATAACAATTAATTAATAACCCCCTCCTTGCATCCCTTAAAATGGAAAAATCCCAAACTCCATTTTGTAATTTCATCATTTTAAAATTTTAGAATCAATCTTGCTTCATTACTTAAGCAAACTTTGCGATAGTAAGTCCGAAGACGCCATTGAAAGAGGCGAAACACGAGTCACAGTTAGTAGCACAATACGTGGAATAATCAAAGTTATTTTAAATTTTATATTAATTAACACTTTGTTTACGGGCCTTTTTAATAACTTCGGTAATTAACATGATATTTCGCATTTGATGGCCAATTAGCAAACGCACAAATATGTGCACTCTGTTAGCTTTGTGATAAGTTTAATAATATAAACAATCTAATATATAAAAATTCAATGTTTGTTTGTTTGTTCGAATTTGATGCATTGCCATACCGTTCATCCGATTGCAATAAGACTTTGTCAACTTATTGCTTGCACTTGCGCGAAGGTTATAGATAGGCAAAGTAAAATCAACTTGTAGGTATTTATATAAAAATCAATGTGTTTGTTATTTTATGCGCTGACATACCGTTCATTTTGACAACTTATTGTTGCACTTGCGCAAAGGTTATACCATTGTACAATAAACTTTCAACGCGTGTACACAATCGGCAAATGTCATCGATACCGATCAATGTTCTCTTCAGTAAACACAAACACTTTCTCTAAAATATTGAATTTTGTACTTTTCCCATTAGTTTTATCACAATTTGAATGACCCAATTTTCGCACTTGCATCTTCAGTAAGTTCAAGCCACGGATATCCGACCTGGAACAGACGCAAAAGTAAGCGAGTTTGTATCGTTTTTATCCATGACTCACCCTCAGTCGAAATTTATAATCACTTATAAGGTTTTCAATGGACTCAGCGGTAACTTTGTGGAAGTTCATTTTAAAGTTTGAACTTTTATGTTTGCATATCTTATATATAAAACCAAAACGGCGTATGTATGTATGAATGTATGTCTGTGGGTCTGTAATTCTTTGGGAATGATATAAAATGAAATAATTATTTAAAGCAATACTAGTCTTAAAGGGCTAAATACGTGTCTTAATTAAGGAACACAAATGGCTATAGTTTCGACTAAATTTTAATTTCATTTGTAAGTATACGGCATTAAATATGAATATAGCATCAAATGTCTGCCAATATCCATTCATTAAAAATGAATAAAGTTGGCTTTTTTTCACAAATTTTAAAACTGCTCCAGCGAAAATAGGCGTTTAGGCGGATATTATTTTACCTGAGTTAGTTAAGTTGGCCCGATTCAAAATTCGCCAAGTTGCCGCAGCCATGGGTTGAGAACAGTGACGGCTGTTGCCTTGGGTTTTCCTGTACACTTTCACACACAGCAGCAATGTTTTCACCAGATTTGTATTTTACTGAATACAGTCCATGCTATAGAAGTTGTTTTTAAAATTTGACCACTAAACAATGAAAGAACTCAGCAAATGGTAACATATTTTGAGCGTCCCTATTGAAATACCCTTTATATAAAATTTGGATATTGGCCGGATTGGTTGGTTGATATATAATTGAATACAGAATTTAGTAAAGGTAGGATCAAAAACGTGACGAAATTAAACTTTTTTTAGTCGTTACGTGGTAAAGCCGACGTCGGAATCGTATTTTTTTTTAACAACTCTACAGCCCTGTTTAAAACTATGGTTTTTCACGCGAAAAATGCGCTCATATAAAAACCCAGATTCTGCAAAAAATAATATTAACTGTACGGAACAATTTCTGTGAAATTTTCTGTTTGTGGAATATTCTATTCCCGGAATATTCCGTGCACGGAATAATCCGCTCAACTTAAAATACGTATTACGTCAACATCGACACATTTATTAGAGTTGATTTGAATGTGGTGGCCATTGTTTGATGCTATTCTAGGAAATAATGCAATTATATTGAACATATTTATTTGGCCCTCAAGAACCCGAAATTTTCGTGATTGATTTATTTCGTATCAAGCATAAAAGATTTATTACAAAAAAATGGTTGTCTGTAAAGTCGGTTTACGGACGATAGTTTAACGTGACAACGTCATATTACCTTTATTGCCGCAATTGTTGTTGTAATATAAACAATGAAAACCACATTAACATTTCACTTCACTTTATAAACAGTTGTAAACAGATCACGTGTAGGTACTGTAGGTGTATAAGTTGTGTGCTGCCGCTGTCTCTTTTCTACTCAGACGCATCGACCAATCGAGTGGAAGAGAGATAGATGCGGCACAATCCGAACGGTAGGCCGATCGTGCCTCTCTATCGCTTATCCGCGCTCTCGCTCGCACGCTTGCCTTCGGCGTAACGCGACAAACGGGACAATGAGTCATGTTTTTTCGTGCGTGCAGCGGGCGTTCATCGATTTATAAGACGTTGTCACGTCAAAAAATCGTAATATTACGTGTACTTGCACGTGTCATCTTTGAAACACCGGATGCTCGTGGAAAATAAATTATTTGCGCTATGCATTAATGACACCGTCGAATTTAAAATATTTTGTCCCGGGATCGACTTATGTATTTCAATCCCGGGATCATAATTTTGGCCCGGTATTGGAAATCCTAGTAGAGGCAGCAGATTAAGAATACACATTAGTTTTTTAACCATGTCCGCTCCCAACTTGGAGAATATGTACTCCTCACGGAGTTTATCTCAACATATGTTTTTTCTACGAGAACTGCTTGTTACTCAGTTGCTCAACCTCTCTTTTTAGAAGAGAGTAGGGATCGAAAGATACGAGGACTAGGACAGGACTAGTGATTAGCTTGTCGCTGTCTCTGTGCGTCGCTTTTTGGGATTGGGATTTTCAACAACACAAACACCCATGCATTTGAACAGATTTATCGACTGAAAAAAAAAATCCGCTCGTACCGGGAATATTCAACAAAAACGTTCAATCGGGATATTTGTGTCGGGACTATAATTTATAGACAATAAATCGAGGAAATCGACTAGATACTCCAATTCGAGTTTCGAGTACTCGATACTCGGGTATACTCGTCCATTTTTCAAGTATTTGATACTCGAGTAATTTGAAAAATACTCGAGTAATACTCGTAATTTATAAATAAAGTTTTATTTCCATTTTTTGAAACAGTGGACATAAAAACTAGATACCATTATTTAATTCATTGTTCACTTTTAAACCGACGTCCACAGCAACAGAGAGAGTTTTATTGACTGCGGGATTAAAAAACAAAACTTAGAACCATATTTAAATTGGTGACGTTTAATTCTCCATTATTTTTGAATATATGTTTCATAACTTGAAATAAATGTATTGATTCAATAAAATAAGCTTATTTTTTTATTTATCTTTTATTTATGAACAAAAATTTGAATTACTAAAATATATTTTGGTACATCTGAAACTGCTCGAGTATACTCGAGTACTCGAGTATTTTAAAATTTTACTACTCGATACTCGAGCAATTGGAGTCTCTAAAATCGTCAAATCGGCGAACGATTAATGCGGGATTTTTTAACATTGTTCTTATGGGTGTTTGGCCGGGATTATAGAAAATGAGTGAACCACACGGGAAAACGGTTTATGCGAGAACGTAAGATCGAGGTTCCACTGTATATTACAATAACATGACAACCGATATCGCTTGCTTTGTTTGCGCAGGCCAAGTCTCAGAACTTAGGACGGACCCTAAGTGGTGAGTTAATTATGACAAACAACTGCACTTCCCTTAATCGGCTTAACCGTTTAACCGCCAAAGTCGAAATCTTCGATCTACGGCTGTACGCCAGCGATTTTAGAGAAAATATAAATTGCATAAAAAGTTATTTACCTTACATAATTTATAGTTTGAAGATGTTTTCGTGTGTCCTGGCACATGTGTGTACAATAAATTGTGCTGCGGGACGATTTATGGTATCATTCAATTTCGTGTTCATTATTATTTATTTAAATTGAATTTTAAAAAAATATTTGACATTACAGCTTACGCCAATGCGCCAAATAATCTTAATTGTGAAAGTCATACTCGATGATAAATAATGAATCAGTTGTGCACAAAATCAACGATAAATAACATACAATCAGTCCAAGATCTCATTTTTCAATTGAAACAATCTGACCTTGCCAGGAATTGAAGCCACTAGACCACAGGGACCGACCCTGTGTCATGTTTTAAGAACAAAAAGTTTATGTATAAAACAAATCTTTATTTTCGACGGAAAAACATCGCGACCCACCGGTGAGACGCTGGCGTATGGAGTCAATACGCATGCGAATCACGGATGAGACGTTGGCGTACAGTGGGTTAAATAACGGGATGCACTCCAGGAGGGTAAGAGTGTCTTTTCCTGGTAAAGCTTTGCGTGCCAACGGGATTGCGAAATTTATTGATTTGATTCCATGGACTTGCGTATTATAATCACGATGCTTTTACCCCTTATCCATGCACGTTTATCATCGAAAACTTATAAATAAAGTGTGAAGTGTACAACAATCATTCTTCTTAAGTCAATATACCTTTATTTTATGCTCAAACCAGCCAGTGAAAATCAACATTTTTCAATAGTGCATGCTATACTAAAAGCGTAAGCCGATTAATCTGTAGTTTGAGGAAATCTAAAAAAATACATTTAAATACACTGTTAATCATTTCATCTTGTAGAAACGTGCACAATTTTGAAGAAGCTTAAATCAATGTGGGTCAAATTTTTATTTCGTTTATATTGATTGTAATAATTAACCGAATCATTTTCATAAAAATATAAAATTTAAAATAACTTTGATTATTCCACGTATTGTGCTGCTAACTATGACACGTGTTTCGCCTCATTCAGAGACATCTTCGGACTTACTATCGCAAAGCTTGCTGATTCTAATATTTTAAAATGATAAAACTACAAAATGGAGTTTGGGATTTTTCCTTTTTACTGGAAGCAAGGAGGGTGTTATAGAATCAAAACAAAGCAAACAAATAATTATACTACTAATGACATTAGCATTAGAAAATATTAAATATTGAGCTGAAATCAATCAGATAGGTTTGGGTTTAACTTCCGAAAATGCCTCTGAAAGAGGCGAAACACGTGTCACAGTAAGTAGCACAATACGTCGAATAATCAAAGTTATTTTAAATTTTATATTAAAATGAACTTCCACAAAGTTACCGCCGAAACCATCGACAGTATGAATCATTTTCAATACTTACAATACTGGTAGAAAGGCACTTTATAAAAAAAAGTACTCATCACACGATTAATTTATTTAAATCACTTTTTCGTTAATAGGTCCATCACATCTAAAAATAATAAATTTGAATAAATTACAATTTTATATTCAACTAATAAATCAAAAAGCTAAAGTGTCTGGTCTGGGAAAGTCTGGGACTCACGGTTGTACTCGGTCAGAACCAACTGCCACTAATTCAACGCATGCATACTGACTGTGCTGGTTCACGGTCGCGAGTCATGGCACATCACAAAAGCACAAGGTAACCGTGTACAGTCAAACCTCTGAAAACACTACTCCGTAAAACACGCTGGCCCAAAATATTCGGCGCAAATCCCCCGATGGCACGGTCACATTACATTGTCGTTGCTATGTAACGTTGCCGGCTGTTATTCCGGGGCGGATGCCGCTGCACACACACAGCCAAACGGCTGACCGTCTCTACGATGCATACTCTCGCATTTTTTTTGCAAAACTCATATATAATCTTAGTTTGTCCTTAATTTTGTATGAGATTCACGCCCCTTTTTACACTACTTCTTATACCACGGTCCCGACTATAGTGTTAGCGGGGGCTTAACTGTACTGTGCTTAGAAAACAGATGACTGCGGCGAATATTAGGAGTACGGTGGTTTGACTTTGTCAGGAACACGGAGGTAAGAGAGCGGACAAACCAGCCCCTTATTACGTCCAAAATAAAAAGGTGACGATGGACCTGGCTTGAACATGTGCTGCGGACGCCCCAGGGGAGCGTGAATCCGGTCTGCCTCTTTTATCAACCTGATGGATCCCGACGCCGCGGAAGGCCTCTGATGACCATCCATAGGATGTACTCAGGGGAGGCTATGGGACGCCGGGATGACCTGGGAAGATGCGAGGAAGTTGTGGGAGATAGAGAATCTTGGTAGCACCATGTGGCGGCCTTATGCTCCGAATAGGGAGCGGATATGAAATAAAAAGTATCGCATATAAAGAAAATGATTAAAAAGTAGATAACATTGATAAGTAGTGAAGCCTGTTTTTGGCTATCTCGAAAAAAAGAGGAAAATGAAGAAGATTTCTCTGTCTCTAACGGGCCAAGTTGTTCCTGATTATGTTCAAAATTCTTACTAACTAATTAACATAAAAAGCGAGAGCTACTTTGTGTAGAGTCGGTAGACTTATCAAAGGTATTTTAACGTTCAAAGCATTCTTTAAGCGAGCTTAGTGACTTTGTGAATACCTTGTATTTTTACACATAAATTTAAAGCACTTATATAATCTGTTATACTTAACAAGAAGCTGGTATATATGTTACAGTGAAACTGTATTCTAAGTTAAAATTTATCAAGTAATAGATGTGTATGACAATATGATTTCACTGGTCACGATCATTGAAATTATTGGCCCAAGTCGATGATTTGCCGGCCTCAAATTTTGGTTCGCTTCAATGAAATAAAATCAGCAAATAGTCCCTTTCATAAAATGAGAACCAAAGAAAAACACAGAAAGGGCTGAAGATAGGGCGGTCAAATTAAACTTCAATGATAGCTTGGAGAAGAATATATTTTCACTGAGAATACAGTATCACTGTAACGTACATATACACATTCTCAAAAAATTAAGAGAGATAAATTGGCTTCGATGACATTTTTTATAATGCTGCTAAAATATTAATATAAAATACTAAAAATTACCTTACAGAAAAAGAATTTCCGACAAAACGTCCCCGGACAAAATGTCTACGCGACAGAATGTCCCCGCACTAAAAGTCCCCCGACAAAACGTTTAGTGACAAATTTTCATTTTTTAAATGTTTGATTATAACCTAACCCAAACTTAACCTCAAAGTCTTTATATATTTTGTCATTAACGATTCGGGATTCATTTTTCGGCACCTTCAGGCATTACAAGTGCTGTCAATACAATCAAAGTGTTCAAAAGCTTTGTTGCGTTATATATAACGAAAAAAATCATTTTAATATTATATTACAGTGAAACTGTGTACCATCACTTCCCACATCAGACAGTCTACGAACGTCTACGCCGGTCGCTACGGAGTTCAGTAGGTAGTGGGAAATTGTATCAATTACCAGCCAGCGGTGCATCTACCCCAAGTCTGCGACTGGAATTTTAATATACTTTTCCCTACACGGCTCAAGCATTTTCTAAACGCGCAAATACCTTACAAATATTTTTTGTCTAAATGTGGTAATGAAAAGAATTGAAAATTTCTTCCATAAATCAGTAAATATGCTTTTTAATTTAATTTTCGAGGTTTGAAAACACTATACTGGTAAAGCCACACTGTATCGACGATTTTTTCTTAATGAATTTAAATGGGTAATACAACCTTTCCTTTATTTAGGTTCCTCAGGGTAAAAGAAACGAAACTATACTTTCGATGGATTCGGCGGTAACTTTCTGGAAGGTAATTGTAAAATAAAATTTAAAATTACTTTGATTATTCCACGTATTGTGCTACTAACTGTTACACGTGTTTCGCCTCTATCAGAAGCATCTTGGGACTTACTATCGCAAAGTTTAGAAATAAATAAAACTCTTAACAAAAAAGAAGTATTATAAAATAATATACTTAATAGGACATAGGTTTTACCCAAACCTTTCTGATTGATTGCAGCTCATTAGTTAATATTTTGTTATTGTGACGTCATTAGTAGTATAATTATTTGTTTGGTTGGTTTTGATTCTGTAATCTTATATATAAAACCGAAACGGCGTATGTATGTCTGTAGGTCTGCAATTCCCTTTTGCATTGTTGGTCATTAAGTTGCCATAAAAACGAATATGAAAGAAAATATGTTTGAATTTTTATCAGCGAAGACATTTAGTCAAAATGTAATAAATTAGTCTTCTACTGAACTTTACCCGGCTTTTATTATTAATAATAATGTTTATTATTTACGTGAAGGTATTATTTGACATTTCTTTGACAGCAAATTAGATTTTTTCTTTGAATTTAGACATTTTAATGGGCGAGAATGGGGCTGTCAATATATGAAAGGGGCTATGAAATGTCAATGCCAGTCTGAAATGATCATTTTAATTGACTTTTGAATTTTGAAAAAAGTTGTTTCAACTTGGCCCGTCTGAATTTACGCGCCGAGGTGAACATAACCCCTAACTGGTCCGAGCGAAGCTGGGTAGCAATACTAGTATTATATAATAATTATTCCTTGCTTCCCGTAAAAAGAGAAAATCCAAAACTCAATTTTTTATTTTATCATATTAAAATATTAGAATTAATCTTGCTTCATTACTTGAGCAAACTTGTATTGAATTCTGAATGCCACTAGATATATAAAATATTACGTTATGTGTCAAAGAGACATATCATTAGGAGAAGAAGAAACAAAGATAGTTCAATTTAAACTATCAAGCTGTTCGTGGCCGCAGCTAAATCCTCTGGTGGCCCCACATGAGAACCACTGTTCTAGGTGGTGGAACGGAACCCCGTCGTAAGTCGAGAACTGACTGTAAAATTCAAAATAATTTTGTTTATTCCACGCATTGTGACACGTGTTTCGTTGTTTCGTCTTGCTTCGTTTTGATTCTATGGTCTCCTCTTTGCTTCCCGTAAAAAGGAAAAATCCAAACCCAATTTTGTAATCTTATCTTATTAAAATATTAGAACATCAGAACCTCATAAGTGAAACCGGTTCAAATCTCTACAAAATATAAAGGGTATTTCAATAGGGACGCTCAAAATATGTTACTTTGTCCTGCTGAGTAGATTATTCATTGTTTAGTGGCCAAATTTGAGTGAACCAGTTTGGTAAATAATCGGCCAACACCTACCTGTACGTCATCAAAATACAATATCTGGTGAAAACATTGCTGCTGTGTGTGAAAGTGTACAGGAAAACCCAAGGCAGCTTATTTCTCGTTGTTCACAAGAACTTGGCCATTCTGCGACTTCAACTTGGCGTATTTTGAATCGGGCCTTATGTCTGCACCCGTATAAAATCCAACTAACCAAGGAACTTTAAGTAAACGACCGCAGACAACGCCTGATTGGGTTCTGGAGCAGTTGGAAGTTTACCCAAATTTGTCAAAAAAGTCAACTTTAGCGACATGGCCCATTTTATAATGAATGGATATTGGCAGACATTTGATGCTATATTCCATATTTAATGCCGTAAAATATACTTACAAATGAAATTGAAATTTAGTCGAAATCTCACAAACAACTTGTTTTATTTACATTTCAAAACTAAGCGTCCTTATAAAAAGACCCTTTACTTGGGAAACAATACAATAAAGTAATTGTGTTATTTATATACATTTAAATATAGCCGGTTAGGTTAAAATTGGACTTTTCTTTTATAGTATATAAGCGCAAATAAACGGATGACGTTACAGTGCACGTTGAATAAATAAAGCCCTAGCCAGACAGCCTGAAAGTCAGCCATTTTGCAACGATACCAGCAGTCGAATCCTGACAGACCGTTGATTTTAAAACTTTTATTCATTTCAAATGTATGGCTAATTCTGTACCACCGTATCCAGTGGCGTGGAAAACTTCAAACAGTTTAAACACACAACATGTATATTAGTTTTACAAAGAATATAACGATGGCCTAAAGCAAACATGGGCAACCACCGGCCCGTCGAGCTATTTTGTCCGGCCCTGAGTCATCTCAGCAAATGACATTAATAGTTCCAGGGAGGATATTTTTTTAAAAACCATTTTCCTAGCCTATCAGCTCATACAAACATCACATATAATTCTTATGGAGATGAACTGAAGGCACTTATAGAGCAATTTGATACGAGGTGAGCATTTTCAAGAATAATCGTTTGTCTTTTTGGCAGCACATATACGTGTGAACTGTTTCTGTCTAGGATAAAAAAGCTTAATCAGCAATCAATAAACAGATGAAAATCTCGAAACTTCTATGCGATTATCCCTAAGATTGCCAATACCGATAGTCTCTGGCCATGGTGGTTTTGCTGCCAAGCTCTTCAGGCTTGGCCGAATGGTAGATGGGCCGACATGTAGATGCGGCGATATAATGGATGCTGATCACATTCTATGGATTTGTCCTTTTATGTCCTCTGAGCGGGAAGATTTACTCAAGTTGGTCCGACCAGCTATCGGGCCAGTAGGCCACGCCGACTTGGTAGCCAATAAAAATAATTATTTGGCTTTCAGCAAATTTGCGGCGTCATACGGTGCAAGGACGGACCTATTCGTATAGGTCCGTAACCGGCCTTTGTTGATTGCATTAATGACAGCATTAAATAGCATTTCTAGAATCAGTAACGTATAGGGTTTGCTAATTATTTAGAGTCAGTAATGCACACTTGAGTGCCTTGGCCTCCAAGTCCTGGGCAAATGCTCCCGAGACAAGGCCATACTCGCAAACAGAACAGATACGCTTAACGTTGTTACGCCACGGGACACGATCGCTGATACCGAATGTAAGGCCGTGGCGGGTGGTGGTTGGGAGAAGTTTAGTCTCGTAATTCAAGTAAAAGGCCAATCATAACACAACATTTTGTAATCAGTATATAAAATTAATATTATGTCGTTCATTACATAAATTAAAAAAATATATAAGTAGAACGTGTTTTATTGAGTTAAATATTACTTTATTATGTTTAAAAATTTGGTCCGGCCCTTGACTCAGAGACAAAATGATAATTTGGTGCCAGACTAAGGACTAGGAAAGGTTGCCCATGCCTGGCCTACAGAGTAATTTAGTTAATTGATTGAGTAGGCATTTACTTGGTAGAACTCCATTATAATACTGAAAGAAAAATAACAATGTATTTTAGTTCTACATAAATTATTTTATATATTTGTTGATAGCTATTTCGGCTTACGCCTTCGTCAGAACTATGTTTAAAACGTGTATTAGAGATAGCTTATATACCTTTGCCAGACAGGGTGCTACCTACATCATCTCCTTCTGTTGAAACCATACCGACGTCACATGAAAGAATTTAAATAAGTTTGATTTGTTGGTCTAAAGTAATGGTGGGAAACAATAATTTGGGTATTTTTGGGTTATTTTATCGTGTGAAACCACTTAAAATCTGCAATGTCTAAGTGCATTTATTTTAAATTGTTATAAGTTTATTGTTTGTTAAAGGTTTTAAAAGCGGTGAACTGCTAATTGTAATCTGATCGTTAATAATTTCATTGGACTGATTATACCTATTAATTTCCAGCTGTTCCAATGCATTCAGCTTTAGGCCCTTATTACAGGAATGTAAACGAATCGGGACCGAATTCGGATTATGTGTTAATTCTATAAGGTGATTTGCATATTGTGAATCAGTTTTTCCGTTGTTAAAGGATCTAACATGTTCGTTTGCGCGAATGGAAATGCTTCTGTCCGACATATACTAAATCACTGAATGAGTGTTTTATAGAGTTAAATATTACTTTATTATGTTTGAAAATTTGGTCCGGCCCTTGACTCAGAGACAAATAGATAATTTGACGCCAGACTAAGGACTAGGAAAGGTTGCCCATGCCTGGCTATAGAGTAATTTAGTTAACACTGATTTTTGCTGAAAATGACTTAATAATGAATGCCATCTTGTTGCATCACGCAATGTGCATGTCCGGTAGTAAAAATTATAACCAAAACTTATTTGAGTGCATCGTAAAAACGTTTTAGGAAAATTTGATAACTCCATTGTCGTTCTAAAATTTACATTGCTAATTATCCAACTCCGCCATTTTCTACTGTCAACTGTCATTCATTCGTTTTTTTTAGCGATGTTACAAAGAAATTGTTTAAAAGTCCTTTTTGAAATTTTCTCGATCGATTTGAAAATACCAAGATTATTAGTTTTTACCCTCTTCTGCACAATTGTCAAAAACGAAGAAGCAAATTTGCTTGCCACTGTACTTGGCCACATACTTCTTTCGACATATCCGAGGCCAAAATGAGAAATCCACCATTCTTGAGAATGTTAAATTGAATGTTCCTGATAATATTTTGAGTTGTTTGTTCTTCCGAGGGGTAGAACCAGTCTGCCAATGGGAATGCCACTGGGAAAAGCTTTAACAAGTTTAAACGGCATTGCTTCGGATGTCAACATATTTCATATTGATGTGAGTGAGATCAGACGAATACTATATTTTATGAATAAAAGTTGATTGTGTCGGAACTCACTCGGTTGACATTTTTTAAAAATTTTAAAGTGATTTTATTCACTTTTTCTTTCTGTTCGTTTGGCTACAATTTGTGATATGTTACAGTGAAACTGTATTCTCAGTGAAAATATAATCTTATCCAAGCTGTTTTAAAAAAAAAAATTGACCGCCCTATCTTCAGCCCTATGTTTGTCTGTCTTTTTCTTTGGTTCTTTTTTTATGAAAGGGACTACTTGCTGATTTTGTTTCATTGAAGCAAACCAAAATTTTAGGCCGGCAAATCTTCGACTTGGGCCAATTATTTCAATGATCGTGACCAGTGAAATCATGTTGTCATACAAATATGTAAATAAATTTGTCATATGCATGCCGTATTGGCGTGAGCTGTAATGCCATGATTTGTATATTTTTTGAACTAATAAATAAATAAAAAATAAAACCCTCTGGGCCGATATGAATTATGAAAACTAATTATTACTTTTTTCCAAATTCTTGAACCTTTACGACCACTGCAACGCCAATGCCGTTTGGTAACGTTTTAAGGGTATTTTTTTTTAATTCAACCCCCCACTCAGACAGACAGCCACTGCGCCTGGCATCGAAGGGTTGTAAAACTATGTACGGGTATCAGTTGGTATTAATTATGAAATGTCCGGTACGGACTGTTATAATTAGTGCTTGGTATTCTATCCACGCCTATACTGCCTTTCCAAGCAAGAAGGCAGTTAGTGACTCTGACAAACTTTTGAGAAAAATTCAGGGCTGTCGGTGAAAAATAGTCGGTGAAAAAGTCGGTGAAAAAAAGTCCAACTCTGACTCCAGCATTTACCAAAACCACGAATATATATAATCTTTGGGATCGGAAAGGTAGGAAGGGATTATCAACAACACAAACGCCCATGCATTTCAACATATTCGTACCGGGAATCGAACCCGGGCGATCCGGCACGGAATAAATATAATAAATAAAAATTATAACTTATAGTATTGCTCGGCGTCGCTCGGACTAAGCGACCAATAATTATTTAATGTTATATCATTTGACATAATTATATCACAAAATCTAACATCCAAAAAAGAGTTAAAAGAAAATCACAATCTTTATTTAATTTGATGACAGGCCCATTCTCGCCCATTTAAATGTCCAAATTCAAGGAAAAAATCAAATTTTCTGTCAAATAATACCTTCACGTAAATAATAAACATTATTATACTAATAAAAACCGGGAAAAGTTCAGTAGAAGACTAATTTATTACATTTTGACTAAATGTCTTCGCCGATAAAAAAATCAAACATATTTTCTTTCATATTCGTTTTATGGCAACTTAATGACCAACAATGCAAAAGGGAATTGCAGACCCACAGACATACATACGCCGTTTCGGTTTTATTACAACTTATTCTACATTGAATTTATTTAGATCAGGACCGGTACCGCTCATCTCGAGCATTATCAACTGATGATAATGCTTCAGCTGCATTTGATATTTTCAAATATCATCAATCCATCAAGTATTGACAAACCCCTTAAAAGAAGTTGCATTAGAAGCCTTGCAGAGTTTATCTCGAAATATGTTTTTCTACGAGAACTGCATTCAAGAATAAAAACTCAGTTGTTCAACGTCTTTTTTTCGAAAAGAGAAGGGGTTGAGAGAACGGGGCTAGAGGTTAACTAGTCACTGTAAAAAATTGATAACTCCATTGTTGTTCTAAAACCTACTCTGCTATTTATCCAACTCCACCATTTTCTATCGTCACCAGTGACGGCTGGTGACGGGGTGCTGGGCGGTGCAAAAGGAAGATTCAACTATTTTTCCGTACTACGGAAGAGAAACAGTTGGTATTGCGAACATCTGAATTGAAAGTCCATGCTATAGAAGTGTTTTAAAATCCAATGAATAGGAAAGAACTCTTGCAAAAATGGTTGAATCTTCCGTCACCTATCATTCGTTCGCTGTTTTTCAGCGGTAGTACAAAAAAATCGTTTGATAGTCCTATTTGAAATTTTCCCAATCGGTTTGAAAATATCAAAATAATCAGTTTTTACCTCTCCTGCAAAATTGACAAAAACAGTAAATTTACTCTTTAAACATATCCCTAAACCCACATTTTTTATTAGTTTCTAAAAATAAACAATTAAGCAAAAAATAACAACCACATCTCGTAATAACACCTTCTAGTGTGATGCTTAATTACTAGTTCGTATGACCTACATACATTGAAAGCGTATATGGTTAGAAACATGGAAATAACAGAAAAAGGAATGTGTATTCAGATAAGGAAAATACTAATTGGGCTAATTGCTTCTTTACACCCTTTTTGGGAATAAATCGGACAGGTAGGGTTGAAAATTTATCACATAAAATTTCGTTTTCATAGTACCGTAAAACGGGGTCAATAGAGACATTTTTTACCCTTCACGACTATGTATCTTCATACCTGCGCCACATAATTCAAATATGAATGGCTTGAAACTTGTTTCTATGGTCCTACTACACATTCATGACAATCTTTTTCAAATATTCACCATCGTTATTAAGACACAAGTCAATTTTGTTCGATGTCTCTATTCACATTAAATCGGGGTGAATAGAGACAAAATACAGATTGTAATGATTGGAATATATGAACCTTTTATACGAGTCTCAATTCATTCCGTTTTACGGTACTTATTAAAAAATACAATGGATACTTAGTAAAGTTGTGCTTAAGTTCAATCCTTGTTTTTGTCTCTATTCACCCCGTTTTACCGGTATATCTAAAGAAAAAAACTTATTTAACAATGGCTTATTGTAGTGATAATTAAAATAATAAAACATTTTTATTACTGTCTGTTTCTGGCAAGCGTTGCAATGCCACTCAAAGAAAGAAAGTGTTCAGTTTTCATAAAAAGGTGTGCCATACGAAAAAGGTTGGGAACTTGTGGCCTATTGTGTTCCTAATTGTGACACGTATTTACGCTTTCAGATACATCGTCGGACTTACTTATCGAACTTTGCGATAGTAAGTCTGAACATGCCTCTGACGTCATTTAAAATTTTATATTAAAATGAACTTCCACAAAGTTAATATATAATAAAATAATATCCGCTAAATGCATTGATTTTTTAAAAAACCTTATTATTTTTAGGGGTGTCAAATTCTTAAAAGGGGTCACCATTTAAACTATGATTGGGTAATTGATGGATTTAGCCTCTTTCAAATCTTCGGACTTACTTATCAGTCATTTAAAATTTTATATTAAAATGAACTTCCAGCTGCCGCTGAATTCATTGAAAACCTTAAGGATTTAGACTGAGGGTGCTTGATGGATACAAACTGCTTACCACGCGTCTGTTCAAGTACATACGTGCACTTGGAATGCCTGAAGATGCCAAAACGAAACCCGGGTCGTCATGGCCACAAAACTCATGGAACAGTACAAAAACCAAACAATTCAAATTTTATAAGTGACTAGCCGTTACCCGGCAAGGGTTGCAATGCCATTCAAAGAAAGAAAGTGTTTGTGTTTATTGAAGTGCTTTCGGACGCACAATATTTTAGATAACTAATTTTGATTTAATTTCATTAACATTGATCGGTATCGATGACATTTACCGTTTGTCTTTTGCCTTTCGTCTACACGCGCCACCTACTGAAAGTTAATTGTAATATGCCTATAACCTTTGCGCAAGTGCAACAATAAGTTGTCAAAATGAACGGTATGTCAGCGCATACAATATGGAATAAAACATCGTTTTTTTTACAATGCCAAAAAGTAGAGTTAAAGTGCAAGCAAAAAGTTTGTCAAAGTTTCATTGCGAACGGATGAACGGTATGACAGCGCATAGGGTGCGAACAAATAAACAAATATTGATTTATATATATTAGATTACACATAAAATTGATTAGATCATGTACGGTTTTGCTCATTGCGAGTATCAACTGATGATGCTCGGTCCCTGTGGTCTAGTGTCAGGAGCTTTGCCCTAGCGATCAGGTGGGCCCGGGTTCAAGTCCCTGGTGTATGTAATTTTTCGTCGAGTTGTTCTCGACTGATTCGTTATTTATCATCGAGTCTATCTCGTAAGACTTTCACAATGAAAAATGTTTGGCCCAATGGAATTAGCTGTTATGCTAAATATGTATCGCTTAAAATGCTGATAATGCTCGCTATGAGCGAAACCGGTCTTGATCTAATGAATTTATTGTGAAATACGTTATCAAAATGTTATATTATTTTTATTATAATCCCATTCCACCAAGTATTGACAGTGAACACCTTAAAAGTAATTGAAGATTTAGACTGAAGGTGCCTTATGGAATTTCAATAGAAAATTTTTGTCGTTTGAATTATATACTTTTCCATGAGCTTTACGCGAAAAAGACCCGTGTTTCGCATTTCGACATCTTCATGAACTTCAAGTTCAATGTGACACCTTAAAAGTCACATTGTAGTGATTTCAAAAGTGTGTTCTTTTTTGAAAATCTCGAGAAAATGAAATCAAGGAAAAATATTTTTGAGAAACGATTATCGAAAATTTCACAATTTCTCAATCACAATCTTTAGCTACGACGCCTTTTGTTGAAACAATTTCCTACGTAATTCGCTCGTTCGCCTATGTATGTCCCTATACAATGTTTGTTGAAAGTGTATCCTAAAATTCTACAAAGTCAATGCTTTGATGAAATAACTTCCACAATATGTCTTGCCAACTTACACACATTCTTCCCGACCTCGTGAAAACTTTGTACGCAGTCTTAAACGTTTTCAAGATTTTCAAATCCTTATAATTGTAAATAAAATATTTAAAATTTCCTTTAAACCAGGGGTTCCCAAAGTGGTCCGTACGGACCCCCAGGGGACTGACAGGGGGTCCCAGTCAGGAAGAAAAATAAAAGGGGGTCCACGAGATGTAAATGGGGGTCCACGGATATATTTGACAAAATAAATTTGAAAAAATTTGCATTTTACATAGTCACATAAAATCAAAACAAACATCTGTATATTCAGGTTAAGATTTGCAATCGCTTGCCCGATACACTGAACTAAGAAAACCTTCAGCAATTGAATAAATCTCGTCGACTTTTGTCAAATAGGCAAGATAAAAAAAACAAAGTGTTTTCTCGGATTGGGTCGTTTATACAAAATTTTACAACTCCATTCCATAGAATTAGGAGATAAAAATACTTTGCTAAAAGCATGTTAAAAGCCTCCTCAATATCCAAAACAAATGTTTAAAATTGAAACTTTGTTCTTATTTTTGGGAACACTCTTCACAATCATTCTGTTCTAAAACTTCGAGGAGTCAAGTTCTACTGCGGACTGTGTGTTTCGGGGCTGTGCTATTGGGATTGACATCTTGTTCGTCAATAGATATTTTCATCAAATCAACATCATAATTCAGAGTGAGTTATATTTCAACAATTACTGTCCACTATACAAAAACTTATCGGATTGTGTTTGAAAAGTTTAGAAAACTTCATTATTAGGCAACCGGGGGGTGTGGGGGGAGTCCACCAAAAATGAAATTCTGGTTTAGGGGTACACGGGAGAAATAAGTTTGGGAACCTATGCTTTAAACCTTCAAACGCCCGAGCATTTTTTCCGAAATTTCCGCGCGATCTGTAGCTCTTATAAAAATAATTATACCTCTAAAAAAGTCAGCCAATGTGGGTAAAATTAAAACCATCAGCAAAATAAAAGATTTCTTATAATTTACGAAGAAAGACCAGCACTGCAACTTATACGCACTCTACACGTACTGTGGGACTGCCCCGAGATGAATGCCGAACGAGCTGAGCTGTTTGCTGCGGTCCGTCCTCATACGGGACCAATATGCCACGCTGACTTGATCTCAACCAAGGCCAATTTTGAGGCATTCGATAAATTTGCAACATCATATGGGGAACGGGATAATCTTGATTCCTCTTCAGATTCAACACGAAGTAGATTAAACTCCACGGATTCTCAGTATACAGATACATAAGATACTTAATTAATATCACTCTAACAAAGTGGCTGAGCAAGTCACATTATCTTTTTTATTTTATTTCTATTTTTCTTCTCTTTAAGGACCTTAGTGCATGGTTAAAAGATCACTCCCGTGCAGCTCTGTCTCGGGCCAAGTAAGTGAGGAGTAAATTCGTTTCTTTTCTTGATCGTATAGCGTTATGGAAGGCGGCTGTGAAAAACGGCTGCACATACATAACGGATGGGTGGTGGGAAAACCAACTTGTTCACCCAAATATATATTCTAATTCTCTAGGTAAACAAATAAACGAATCCATTTTAGCTACAGTTATCTAAAAAAAAGAATTGATCAGCCCAATGGTAAAATTTCTAGGTATGGAAAAAATCTGTATCCGCATTGAAATATATTGTATGGTGTGACTAAAGCTAATTTATAATGGTCCACCGGATATAACACAACGCATATCCCAAGATTCAACCTTTAAACGCAGATATTTTTATATAACTCAATTTGTCAAAAATATTTAACGAAACCGAAAATAAAATTATGGTTCGGTATCTCAAAGACATTATTTATGAAAGCTTATATTCATATCAAATTTGAATTTTTTGAAATTTTTATACTTGTCCATGAGTTTTGTCGCTAACGACCCGGGTTTCGCCTTTCGGCATCTTCAGGCATTCCAAGTGCACGGATGTACTTGAACTGACAGTTCAAGTACATCCGTGCACTTGGAATGCCTGAAGATGCCGAAAGGCGAAACCCGGGTCGTTAGCGACAAAGCTCATGGAAAAGTACAAAAAAAATAATTCAAATTTGATATTGAAATTCCATCAAGCACCCTCAGTCAAAATTCTTAATTAAACAATATAAATATTTATACCACCCCTTGTCTAGTAGCGATACTAAATGTTGAAAACTATTATCATAAATCAGTGTAATCCGATCGCGAAATGCACTATTATGACTGGTACCATACTGGACAGTTTAACCTTCGAAAGACTGTCCTTGAAAAATAACTCGTAGGCCGAAGGGGGGGTCTAAAAAAGACCCTAGTGGTATAGCTTTATTGGCATAGACTAAAATAAAAAAAAAATGATTGATAACGCTTTGACGTATCTTTTATACATCGTTCTATAAAAAAATATATATGAAAATCGATAATTTTCCTATAATTATTCGTATTTTAAAGTGCGCATGAATGAGAAAACCTGGTTGTGTTTTTGTTTATTATAGACTGGCGATATAAAACTGTGAATGCGACTTCTTATGTAAAATGCATCCATTTGATTTGGAATGTTCGTTGAAAGAGGCGCGTTTGAGATAAGATAACGTTATTTTATCGCGTATACGCAGTGAAGTTTTAATCCTGTCAATTGGTAGCCACAATATAAATGGTTTTCGGCCAATAATAATCCGAGTTATTTTATTCTTCATTTAATTGCGACGAAACTAGTCGATCATATTTTTTTACTGCAAAAGATGTAAAAAATAATGTTTTAAGAATGCCAAAAGTTTACACATTGTATCACTGATATTAAGACAGATATTTAAGATAAAGTAGCAGAGGTGGTCGACTGTTTAACCCTAAGCCTGTCAAAAGTTAAAAGGTTAACGTTGATTTTGTAGGAAATTACTCGGTTGACCTCTTTGCCAATTTCCAATTCTTTTTTTCATTCAATGTTTTACTCTTTTTTCACATTGCAAAATCAATAAATTTATAATTTGTTGATTTTGTAATGTAAGCAATTGTTTTGAAATTGAACTGAATAATTGATACATATATACCGGTTCAGAAGAGATGCACAATACATTTTCTCACCTATTCTTACATAAGGTTTTTCACGGTGCCAAATATTTATATTGCAGTTTATGCCATCCATGGCAAAAGGTAGTAACTCAATATTGTTATCAACAGAAACACGCATTTAATGAAACAAAATATTGGAGTCAAAAATGTATGTATTTTATTTGACGTTAAAAGTTTTCGAAATTCGAAATTCAAATAATCAAAAGTCGGTTCATAGTCTTGAAAACGGTATTAATCATACAAATCTAAATAATATATATCGATGGCTTAAAGAATACATGGGCATCTACCAGCCCACCGGGCTATTTTGTCCGGCCTTTTACATCTGGGCAAAATAATTGAAAAAGAAATTAATAGTTCCAGGGAGGATTTTTTTTAAAACCATTTTCCTAGTCTATCAGCTCATACAAACAACACATATACAGTCGTGGCAATAGAAATCCGCGCACCCTTCACAATTCTATTCATTTGCGAAAATTTCCTCGAAATCTTTCTTCGAAATTTGCATATGGAACTTATTGAGATTTAGGGGGATTTATTGCTAAAACCACTGCTTTTACGGATTTTTATAAATTATATTTGGTGGATGAAAAATATACAATTGTACGCACATTTGCATGAAAAATCATTTGTATTTTCAGCAGCACATATACGTGCGATCAGTTTTTTTCGAGGATGAAACACGCTAAATCAAAAATTTGAACGAGGATAACAAATGAAAATCTCGAAAATTCTATGCGATTATCCTTAAGCAATATCATCGCCAATATGGAGAGTCTTGTAATTAAAGTACAGGGCCAATCTTACTTCCACACTCTATAATTAATATTATGTCGTTCATTATATAAATAAAAAATATATAAGATGTAGCAACGTGTTTTATTGAATTAAATATAACTTATGTGTACATAGTTATTTGGTCCGGCCCTTGACTCGAAGACAGAATGACAATCCGGCCCCAGACCTAGGAGAGTTTACCCATGCCTGGCTTAAAGAGTAATTTTGTCAACTCCACTTTTGGCTGAAAATGAATTAATAATGCCATCTTGTTGTATCATGCAATGTGCATGTCCCGTAATTTTTTTATAAACAAAACTTATTTGAGTGCATGGTAAAAACGTTTAAGGAAAATTCGATTAACTCCTTTGTCGTTCTAAAATCTACACTGCCAATTATCCAACTCCACCATTTTCTATTGTCACCTGTCATTCATTCGTTGTTTTTCAGCGGTGGTACAAAAAAATCGTTTGTAAGTCCTATTTGAAATTTTCAGTTTATACCCTCTCCTGCACAATTGAATAAAACGGAGATAGCAATTTACTCTTTAAGCCATCGATATATCAACCTCGTCGACGAAATAGTAAAGGGTCTTTTTTATAAGGACGCTTAGTTTTGAAATGTAAATAAAACAAGTTGTTTGTGAGATTTCGACTAAATTTTAATTTCATTTGTAAGTATATTTTACGGCATTAAATATGGAATATATCAAATGCCAATATCCATTCATTATAAAATGGGCCATGTCGCTAAAGTTGACTTTTTTGACAAATTTGGGTAAACTTCCAACTGCTCCAGAACCCAATCAGGCGTTGTCTGTGGTCGTTTACCTGAAGTTCCTCCGTTAGTTGGATTTTATACGGGTGCAGACATAAGGCCCGATTCAAAATTCGCCAAGTTGAAGTCGCAGAAAAGCCAAGTTCTTGTGAACAACGAGAAATAAGCTGTCTTGGGTTTTCCTGTACACTTTCACACACAGCAGCAATGTTTTCACCAGATATTGTATTTTGATGACGTACAGGTAGGTGTTGGACGATTATTTACCAAACTGGTGGACTCAAATTTGGCCACTAAACAATGAATAATCTACTCAGCAGGACAAAGTAACATCCCTTTTTTGAGCGTCCCTATTGAAATACCCTTTATATTACATATCATATGATATTTGAATTAATCCTTTATCTAACGAATTGACAGTACTAGTTATACTACTATCAAAATATGTATGTTAATCTGGAGCCTCAAATTAACTATGGCCAATATTGTAAATCTATTTCAAGGAAGCGTCATGGTATAGCGCGGTTATGCAATCATCTGTTCCGCCCGGAATACATTCTTCGACTGCCTGGTGCAGTCAAAACACAGCCTGGTGTGAGATCAACAACCCTGCACCGCAGATCAATGGAGTGGCGCGCGTGCGCATCGGACTCCGCGGCAGTCCTCCTTCGGGCCCCTGTCCCGGATTTCGCCACCCCTATCCGAGTACCCAGTTCGAGCCGCATTATTTGTAAACAGACCGGCATGTACGATATTTTACTTCTGTATTATACACGCGAAAAAGTGTTTTAGAATTTCAATCTACCTGAAGGAAAACTGGCGGAGATATTTTTTACGTTTTGATTTTATAGATTGCTAACTTGTCACTTTTATCTTGACAATTGTTTTGTGGACAGGTATTATATCAAAATTTTCTTCAGATTCCACAATCTTATATAGTGAGCAAATCAGGAGGTAATTTTCAAAACTGGTCAATTCCAAAATTGTTTTTTTTCACTGCCAATTTTAGATTAAACTTTTGAGACCATTTTTTCCATTCTTACACATCTTTAGTTCTTTAATTTAAAATATATTTTAAGAATATTGCTAGAAAACATAAGCTTATAACTGCAGTGACGGCTGGTGACGGGGTTGTTGGGGGGTCCAAAGTAAGATTCAACCATTTTTGCTAGAGTTCTTTCCTATTCATTGGATTTTAAAACACTTCTATAGCATGGACTTTCAATTCAGATGTTCGCAATACCAACTGTTTCCTTTCTGTAGTACGGAAAAATAGTTGAATCTTCCTTTTGCACCCCCCAGCACCCCGTCACCAGCCGTCACTGCTTATGAGGGACAAATAATGAAAATATCTCACTTTCTCAGTTTGTCAACAAATGAACTACCTCCTTAAATTTGTCTTTCAGCTTCAATAGGGAGATTTTCTTTTTACTTTCACAATGTTTTTTGGTCGGAGTCGGAGTCGTGAAAAATTTCGTACTGGGATTCGAACCAGTGATTTATGTCACGGAAGCCGACGACGTTGACCACTGCACGACGGACCCGACAAAAGAATTGAAATGATTTGAATCGCTTAAAAATTTGTACTTTTCTATGAGTTTTGTCGCTAATGACCCGGGATTTACCTTTCGGAATATTCAGGCATTTCAAGTGCACGGATGTACTGACACGTTAGAGGTCTACACGGGCCGAAATTTTAATATTTCACCCGGCCCGGCCCGGGCCCGAGGCTCATTTCAAAAATCTTACCCGAACCCGACTCGAGCCCGTCATTTTATAACCTTGCCCGAAAAAAATCCGAATTTTTTTTTCTAATAAAAATTAAAAATTGACTCACAAATTATCGTACATATGTGTGCAGTTGTGCGAAATACATTTCTTCCTAATTAGAATTAGTTTTTGTTCGTTTTACAGAAATGACGATTCAAGTGAGATGTTCCTGTTTTTGAACTAGAAAAGCTGAAAATGCATTTACATTTTATACACTCGTATCCAACTTTTTTGTTTGTAGCCACCTTTATGATTTCACTAAATGATTTCCACGCTTCACTTTTCCCATGAGTTTTTACTGAAGAAATATATTCTCCACTTTTCAGTTTTGTCTTAATATTTTCGAAACCCATCTCTTGCCAGTAAATTTAAAAAAAGTCAACCTAACAAATCGAATTGCGACCGATCGAAATAACCATATCAGAAATACTGAAGTCAGAATCATATTATGAAATTCATCATGCGTATTGTACAAACTCATATGAAGAAGACAACATAAAAAAATACTAAAATAATTGCGTCAGAAGTCTTTAATTCCAAAACAATGCATCTTGTTCTTTCGAATGGGTCGAAAAGATGACTAATACGGGTACGTGATGTTTATTATAGTATTACATTTAGATTTACGATAATGGTGAGCTCATTCGAAAATAGCCCGATTTTTGTTATATTTTGTTGTATGCTTGCGTCTGAGCCCGGCCCGGGCCCGAATCCAAACCTTCGGTTCCCGGCCCGCGGGCCAAACCCGAGCCCGTGCAGATCTCTATGACACGTAGTATCAGTTTGTATCTTATATACAAAAATAAAAGTAATAATTGCTTTTAACGCGGTCTATATGAATTAGCGAAGATTTGGTGTGGATGAGTTATAATTAATTAAGTGGGTTTGTTTATTTTTGAATAAAGAATCGAAAATACTAAAAATTAACATAGAAATCTCGATAAATAAATCTAGGGTTTTTTTGAAATGATTGATTTCAAGTGTTTGAATTATGAATTAATGATAATTATTTAAAGGGGTATAAAAACGGCGAGTTTGGATGATTAAGTTGTTCGCTTAAAATTGGCAAGCTGAGCCTTAAATCTTTCTACTAAAATATCACATACCCGAGCAGTGGTCAACAATAAAAAATGGATCACCCTTGTGAAGTAGTAATTTAAATGAAAACATTTTTTTTACTTTTCAAGATGCACAGTCCCCTTTTTACTTTTAAAAAGTGCGTGACTTTATTTCGTATTATGAATATGGAAATGAACAAAACAATAAAAAAAGTGTATCGCCAGTAGTAATAGCCACGCGTGTAAGTCACGATCATAGATGCTATCGTGGAAATTTTATCGGCTTTTTACCATGGCCTTTTGCATTGGGGCCATGAAAGTGACTTACATATTTGTTTCTACCGTTTCCACTTAGCAGAGTGCTTGTGTCACAATATCGAAAGACACGTATAAAAAATAATCAACTCAATTTTTTTAAATTCAAAATTCGAATACAAATTCTAAAATTAAAAAGTACATTTTGTCAAAATCTAACCAACAATAATAAAACATTAGAGGTCTGCACGGGCTCGTTTAAGCGAGGGTTTGGATTCAGGCCCGAGCTGGGCTTGAGCTCAGGTATACAAAAGATATGACAAATATCGGACTATTTACGAATGAGCTCACCATTATCGTAAATCTAAATTGAATAGGTACTATACTAAACTACACGTACTTGTATTACAGTCATCTTGTCGACGCCTTGTTCGTTATTTAAAAATATTATCTTCTCGTATGAACACATCCATTCGATAGAACGACACGCATTGTTCATAATTTAATGACTGCTGTCACCACTAGTACAATACGCATAATACATTTCATAATATGATCCCAAATTCAGCATTTCTTAAATGGTTTTTTCGATCGGTCGCAATTCGATTTGTTAAGTTGATTTTTCTTAAATTTACTGGCAAGAAATAGGCTTTTTTTACACAATTTAAAATAGTGGAAACTGGTAACCAGGGAAACTTTGCTGGTTACCAATTTATGTTTTTAAGTCATTAAGTAATTAAGATTTTATTTTATTTTTGCAAAACTGCACACACAGGATAATTGGTGAGTCAATTTTAATTTTAAATAGAATTGTCGAAAAAAAAATTATCATATTATATTCATTCAAGACATTTCGACACCATATTTTGAAAATTTTCTAACAGCTCTTAAAACTATTTTGAGATACGTATGAGCGTTTGAAGTTTCGATTGATTAAAATTCATTTGTAACAATGAGCAAGTAAAAATGTTTCAAATTACTTATTTTAAGCATATTTTTTCACAACTCTTGCTGAGAAATAATGATCTTAAAGATCTTTCGATGGAAATAATGATGACAATCTTAGAACTTTGTCAAATAAATTTAGTAAAAAAGTATGCAGATACTGTACAACTCCGGAATTCTGCTAACTGCGTTATTCAACAATAGATAATTCATATATGTGGAGCTAATTTTCAAAAGTGGACAAATCCATTTGTTGAAAAACAGAAAATGTGAGATATTTTCATTACTTTTTCCTCATAAATTTGTGTTTATTAACAATATTTAACCTTAAAGATCCAATGATGGAAATAATGATGACAATCTTAGAACTTTGTCAAATAAATTTAGTAAAAAAGTGTGCAGATGCAGTGAAACTCCGGACTTCTGAAACTCCGTTATTCATACGTCTGGTTTTAGCAGACATTATCCGTGACGTAACAACGTCAGGCGTTGTACAGTTTTAGTTATGGAATTGTCCTGGGACCAGTTACCCAGGATTTGATTAGCTTGCACTAAAGTGTGCTTGATTGTCCCTAACTTTTCTTTTATACAAAAAATCAAACACATGGCAAACGTGCCGTAAGAATAAAATTGGCGAAACAAAATAAATATAGTGTTAAATCACAAATAAATAATAAATCTCTAATAGTCTTTGAACGGGGGGGTTTATGTAAATAAGTCCGTTCTCTCTCAGTAAAAAGTCGGTCCCTATGGTTCAGAATAACTTCGCTATTCAACCATAGACAATTCTAAAATGTATATACATATATGATAGAATGCGGTAAATATAAGCTTTTGCGATCAAAAGGTTCAAATTAAGTTAATGTATTGGATATAATTGAGGAATTTGAACTGAGGGTCATCAAAACATCAAAACATTCGCTCATTCATCCAGATTGCGATGGTAAAACTTATTGAATAAAATTGCTGAGAAATAACGATCTTAAATATCTAATGATGACAATCTTAGAACTTGGTCAAATAAATAAGTGTGCAGATGCAGTCTGCTAACTCCGTTATTCAACCATAGATAATTCTAAATCTTATATATAAAACCGAAACGGCGTATGTATGTCTGTGGGTCTGTAATTCCCTTTTGCATTGTTGGTCATTAAGTTGCCATAAAAACGAATATGAAAGAAAATATGTTTGAATTTTTATCGGCGAAGACATTTAGTCAAAATGTAATAAATTAGACATCTACTGAACTTTTCCCGGCTTTTATTAATATAATAATGTTTATTATTTACGTGAAGGTAATTATTTGACAGCAAATTAGATTTTTTCCTTGAATTTGGACATTTTAATGGGCGAGAATGGGGCTGTTAATATATGAAAGGGGCTGTGAAATGCCAATGCCAGTCTGAAATGTTCATTTTAATTCCATTTTAATTGACCTAGACTTTTGAATTTTGAAAAAAGTTGTTTCAACTTGGCCCGTCTGAATTTACGCGCCGAGGTGAACATAACCCCAAACTGGTCCGAGCGAAGCCGGGTAGCAATACTAGTTCATATATATGAAAGAATGCGGTAAATACAAGTTTTGCCGACCAAAATGTCATTTAAGGCAACAATGTCAATAAGAACATTTTCAAAATAAGATAGCGATTTAAAAAACATATCCACTTCCAGTTTGGATCTTATGGCATTTTCTAGACATGTTTTTCTCTTCATTTTTTTTTTGATTTTTGGTTTCCTTTGTTTCTTAGAATTCATATTGAGAAGACCTTTATTCCGGCTCCCTCGTAAATCGAGAAGGAGCCTCCTATCCGACACTCAGAAAGAGGGATTTTGGGGACGGAGTAGGAGAAACATGGTACTGTTATAAAGAAAAGACGATCTCAAAGCGTTATGTGGGTGCGGTTAGCATCCATTATTTAATTGTTTATAGTTTACACAGACTTTACACACGGATTTAGCACAGATAGATTAACAATACACGTAACGTTCTACAACACATAATACACGACTATTATTATTATTATTATTGCGAAGGCGATATCAGGAAATTACTAGAATTTATCCTTAGGGAGAGGATAAGGAGCTTGCAGGCCACTTCCAGCGCTTACCACAACTGTAAGACTTCTCTGGTAAGCGCGTGCTCTTTCCCTGCTACCCAGTCTCTAACTGCTGTATGAAAACAAACGGTTACTTTAAAAAGAAAAAACAATGGCCGTTTCAAAAATCGTTAAAACGTGCGCCCGCCGATAAAGGATTATTTATCGCCTAACGAACTTTGTATGAAGCACATGCACTGTCGGGCGTCAAGAGATAAGAGAAATTGAAATAACTCTATATTGAATCGCTATAGATTTCAATATAAATTATTATAAGAATGAATTTATTTCCTGATATCGACTTAAACTCATAGACTGAGGTGAAAAATAGATCGTTTGAGAGAGTTCTGATGACCTACCACATAAGGCGGTGTCAATATGATCTCGTTAATCTAATTTCAGAATTCTCTAATAACCTTTGGACTGGAAGAGTATTTTTTCACTTCTTTGCTGGCTCATTACAGATTACGGACATTAAGATTAAAATATTTCCTATTTATTGAATGCACTTGCTTGCTAGTTTTTACTTTGTTAATGATCATTCTTATTGAATTGATTTTTGATGTAGTAAGTTGTAATAAAAATAATAACACATTTTTTAGTACTTTTTCCACATCTGATTTATTTCATCAGGACCGGTTTCGCTCATGGCGAGCATTATCAACTGATCAGTTGTAATGTTGATAATGCTCGCCATGAGCGAAACCGGTCCTGATGAAATAAATCAGATATGGAAAAAGTACTAAAAAATGTGTTATTATTTTTATTATAATGCCTCTCCACCAAGTATTGACAGTGAACACCTTAAAAGTGTAGTAAGTTGTATTGCTAAGTGGTCGTAAACTTTTTCATAATAGTCCATTTTGTTTTTATCTTACTTTGATTTATTTGCTTAGTTGTAATACCAATTGATTGTCATGCCTTGCAAGTCTTGCTCAACTATTGTAAAACTATCAATTTTTATCAGTTGATAATTCACGCCATGAGCGAAACCGGTCCTGATCCAATAAAATATTTATTTCAAGACATTGAACAAAAAAAATTGAAGAGTTTTAATCTATTAAAAAATAGGTAACATTGATAACTAGTTTATTGATTGAGTAGGCATTTACTTGGTAGATCTCCATTATAATACGGAAAGAAAAATAACAATGTATTTTAGTTCTACATAAATTATTTTATATATTTGTTGATAGCTATTTCGGCTTACGCCTTCGTCAGAACTATGTTTAAAAACAGTGATATAGTGAAACCTGTGAAAATAGTGAATCCTGTTTTATGGCTTTCCTGAAAAGTAAAGAAAATATGTTACATTTGAGTTCTCTTTTAGCCTGTATGAAGAATGTCTAATTCTAGACGATTGACTTGGTTGAACTAAGTACTCTAATTGTTTTATTATTTTTTACTACAATGCAATTCCACCAAGTATTGACAGTGGACACTCTAAATGTATTACAAAAACATGCAGTATTCAAAAAGAAAAACCACATTTCAATAAACGCGAAAATTCAAAGCGTTAAAAATTGTTTTAGCCAGAAGTAGACTCAGCGGTCAATAGATGGCTAGACTAGACCTGCAACATAATGCAAAACGTGGCGTATGGTAGGTGCACTCGTATGCATAGGAAAATACATTGTTAATGGAAAATGAATCACTAAGGGTTGACACAAAGCTTTGCAAATATAAAAGAGTATATCTCCCATGACTAGATTATTTTAGTATAATGTTACATCTTAAATTACTTAGTGAAATATCGTAACAGAGGAATGAGTCACTGAGGCGTGAATCAAAATCTTATATATAAAACCGAAACGGCGTATGTATCTCTGTGGGTCTGTAATTCCCTTTTGCATTGTTGTTGCAAGTTGCAATATAATAATGTTTATTATTTACGTGAAGGTATTATTTGACAGCAAATTAGATTTTTTCCTTGAATTTGGACATTTTAATGGGCGAGAATGGGGCTGTCATCAAATTAAATAAACTTTGTGATTTTATTTTAACTCTATTTTGGATGTTAGATTTTGTGATATAGTTATGTCGAATGATATAACATTGAATAATTATTGGTCGCTTAGTCCGAGCGACGCCGGGTAGCAATACTAGTATTATTATAATCAATGTCCTCTCTAAGCCGAGAGAATAACTGCGCGAGGATTTCAAAGACTGATAAGGTCCATCCAGAAAATGCGCGACATAATTTCAGTCTACGAACAACTTCGGTTAAAATGCCTCGTTATACAGTCATATATTCCACACCAGGAGCGGGAATAGTTTGAAAAATATATAATGAACATGTTTTATTAATTGAACATTGCTTTTCTAGTTTGAAAATATTTTAATCAATGTTTATAAATCAGGTCATTCAATTCGTCAACTTTTGCTTTTTAGTTTAGAGGGAACAATACACTTTTGAGCGTTCTATTCATTATGTGGCCGTGTGAACATGTTCGAATTTTCCGTTAAAATATAACATTCATTGAGAGGAAGTATTATTTATAGAAACCACATAATCTCAATAAAAAAGACCACGCAGGTGAATATTAGGAGTGCGGTGGAACGACTTTGTCAGGAACACCGAGGTAAGATATCGGATAAACCAGCCCCTATTACGTCCAAAATAAAAAGCGACAGTGGACCTGGCTTGGACATATGCGATAGATGCCCCAGAGGAGCCTGAATCGTGCCTATCTCGTCTATCAACCTGTTGGATTCTGTCGCCCCAGAAAGCCGCTGATGACCATCCACAGGATGTATCCAGAGGAGCTACGGGACATGGGAAAGGCAAGGAATCTGGCAGAGGCACCGTGTGACGGCCATATGCGATAGATGCCCCAGGGGAGCCTGAATCGTGCCTATCTCTTTTATCAACCTGTTGGATCCTATCGCCCCAGAAGGCCGCTGATGACCATCCATAGGATGTATTCAGATGAGCTACGGGACATGGGAAAGGCAAGGAATCTGACAGAGAATCTTGCAGAGGCATCGTGTGACGGCCATATGTGATAGATGCCCCAGGGGAGCCTGAATCGTGCCTATCTCTTCAATCAACCTGCTGGATCTTGTCGCCCCAGGAGGCCGATGATGACCATCCATAGGATGTAGTCAGAGGAGCTACGGGACATGGGAGAAAGCAAGGAATCTGGCAGAGAATCTTGCAGAGGCACCGTGTGACGGCCATATGCGATAGATGCCCCAGGGGAGCCTGAATCGTGCTTATCTCTTCTATCAACCTGTTGGATCCTGTCGCCCCAGGAGGCCGCTGATGACCATCCATAGGATGTAGTCAGAGGAGCTACGGTACATGGGAGAAAGCATGAATATCTTGCACCGTGTGACGGCCATATTCCCCGAATAGGAAACGGATACGGAAAAATATCACTCACCCTACCAACACTAACGGGTCGTCTTAGCTGGGCGAATCTAGGCGAGGCGTTCCGGCGCGGCTTTGAAAGCGGCAGAGTTTTAAAATATCAAACGGTCCTCGCCCATGCAAGTGTCATACGTAAGCGAAGCGGTCCGGTCAGGACGGCATATGTCGCAAGTCGCCTCAAGTGCGCACTCATGGCGCACGCGAATCGCTTGAAAATATGAAACGGTCCAAGCTCACCAGAGCGTTAATTGCGTCTGGCCGAGCGATGGCACATAAGACCTTTGATCAACTACGTTTTAAATTGACTGGATTCGCCTAAATTCTCTTGCCGGTTCGCGTCGCTTACCTAAGACACGGGGTAACGGGCAATCATATCAAATGTATTGGATATGCACTGCTCTGGCTGACAGTACAAATTCATCGGACATTGAAACCCTGATTCATTTAAAGAGATGAATGTAGGAATTGTACAAAGCCGATGATAAAAGCATATGGACGTGGTTGTATACAAAATTGTACCGAAACATTTTTTATTTCATTCACAATTTTCGTATGACGTATTAAATAGTTTTTGTAGCCCTGTCGTTGCAGCGGATACAGCTTCGATCGTCTGGGTTTGTTTAATTTCGCGATGTGCCAAACGGCGTGTCTATACGTCCATAGCAAAACTTTATATTTAACCAGTTAAATATCATGGTAGTTTTTGCATAGGCTAGATTATATTTTATACATATTTTCGGCAACTAATTATTTTGTCAGTTTCTTATTCGATAAACGGTACGTAAATATTAAATAAATGGTCAGTAATAAATACTTAAAACGGTCGGTAAAAAATAATAAATGGTCAGTTAAAAATAATTAATTGTCAGTAATTTTATTTATTTATTTAATTAAAAAAATTACATATTATAAGTTTATTGCTTTTGCAATGTGAAAAACGATGAAAGCATTGAAAGAAAAAATACTTAGTTTACAGATATCAGAGTGAAAGAAAAAAAGAACATAAAATACATAAAAAATAGTACTCGTCTGAAATCACTCACGTCCATGTGAAATATGTCGGCATCCGAAGCAATTTTGTTAAAAATCACTAAAGCTCTTCCCAGTGGCATCCCCATTGGCAGACTGGTTCTACTCCTTGGAAGAAAAAACAACTCACTTATTTTGCATAGACCTTATTTCATAAAATTCACAAGCTGTCAAACTAAAACTTGTCATTTATATAAAATGACTGACAATTTAATTTAAATACAAACCGTTTTTAATAAATAACTAACCATTATAAATACATTACTGACCGTTTTATTTAATAATGCACCACATTCATACTGATACAATGACAACTGACCGTATATAATGTTAACTGACCATTTTGAATTTTTACTGACCATTTAATTATTTAACTGACCAAAACTTGCTATTAAATACTGACCCATCAAATAAACGCCCATATTTTCACGTAAAATAAATACTATGATACCAACAACAATTTTTTAAAACCAACATTGATGATAATAAAAAATAAACGTGCCCTTTCATCCAGATTATTTTGATGTCATATTTTAAAATATTTTTTTTTTTTTTTACAACTTCCACATATATTTTAAATTGAACATTTAGAAATTGAATTTAAAAAAATGGCATTATAATATCAACTTAATTTGCGTAGTTGAAAATAATCGCGATTAGCGAAACCGGTCCTGACCTTTACAAAATAAATCGGCGGTGTTTGTGCAGAAATTGATTTTTGAAAAAAAAATCTAGTCGATAGATACTCTCAGTACCAAGGCTGTGGAGTCGGAGTCGTCGCGGCGATTTGGCCGGAGTCGTACTCGGAGTCGGAAATTTTGAAAAGTTTGAACTTTTTATTTTTGCATATAATATGTCAAATTTGGCCATTGGCCGTATTGGTAGGGTAGACATTTAATTGAATACACATAAATAGGAAAATTAGGCAAAAAAAAGTGACGATATTAAACTTTTTTAGTCGGAGTCGTGTTTTTGTTCAATTTTGGAGTCGGAGTTGTAATTTTGGTAAATGCTGGAGTCGGATTCGAACTTTTTTTTACCTTACTGACACCACAGTCCTGCTCAGTACTTAAAAATAATTTATTTGTTTTCGCTTATGTATATTTGTTTGTATCCTTCTGTAAATTCGTTTTTTTTTCAGTTGTCAGATATGCCCGAGAACAGCACCGATTTGCATATATACTGCAACCGAATAGAATGAAGGCATATACGCGTCGACCACTCGACTACAAAGCCGGATCTTTAAATATCCAATGTTAATAAGCCCAATTATGCAACTATTCATGTCTCACACATAAATTGTAATGTTATAGCTACACGAAAGAAACTAGTTTAAACGACACTTAACATTAATTTTGTGAAACGACAAAATCGTGAGTATGGAAAGTTTTTATATCCAATTTAAATTTTCTATAAAGACTTTGATTATAATGTATATCGTTACCTTTCTTTGAAAAGGTTCTGATTGAAATTTTTGCCTAACATGACCTTTTGGTCGGAAAAGTTTGCTAATTTTCAAAAGTGATGAAATCAAAAATATTTCTTTCAACTGCCAGTCTTAGATTAAACTTTTGAGACCTTTTTTATTCACATGGAAAAATTTGAATTGTTACATATCATCCGTAATTCTTTAATTTAAAACATATTTTAAAAATATTGATTGTAAACACAAATTTATGATGAAAAAGTAATGAAAATATCTCACATTCTCAGTTTTTCATCAAATGGATTTGTCCACTTAAAAAGTAACTACTGATATATGAATGTCAGAATTATCTATGGTTGAATAACGAATTTAGCAGACTTTCAGAGTTGTACTGCAACTGCACATTTTTTTTGCTAAATTTATTTGACAAAAGTTCTAAGATTGTCATCATTAGGTCTTTAAGATAATAAGTTACGAGCAAGAGAGTTGTTAAAGAATATACTTAAAATCAGTTGACAATGCTCGCCATGAGCGAAACCGGTCCTGATCAAATAAATTTCATGTGAAAAAAAGTACTAAAATGTATTATAATTTTTATTATAATGCCTTTCCACCAAGTATTGACAGTGAACACCCTAAAAAAATATGCTTAAAATAAGTATTGATTGAGTAGGCATTTACTTGGTAGAACTCCATTATAATACGGAAAGAAAAATAACAATGTATTTTAATTCTACATAAATTATTTTTAAATATTTGTTGATAGCTATTTCGGCTTACGCCTTCATCAGAACTATTCTTATACTTAGTTCTGATGAAGGCGTAAGCCGAAATAGCTATCAACAAATATTTAAAAATAATTTATGTAGAATTAAAATACATTGTTATTTTTCTTTCCGTATCTTAAAATAAGTAATTTGAAACATTTTTACTTGCTCATTGTTACAAGTGAATTTTAATCAATCGAAACTTCAAACGTTCATATCTAAAAAGAGGGTCAAGAGCAGTTAGAACCTTTTCAAAAGTGAAATGTCGGATTGTTAAATCTACACTGGTTTTCCATTTCCACTAAAAGCACATTTTATTACTGTTTTTTTGCGAAAATTTCTGATGCACTAAAGTGGCTGGTTACAGAGATAATTAGATCACTCTAAAGTGCATAGAGGAGTGCTTTTCCGACTCTTTTCCTTTTATGATGAAAACTAGATTTTCCGGCCTCTTATCGCTCAGTCAGCTATCAACTTACGACGGGGTTCCGTTCCACCACCTAGGACATAAATCGAAATGGTCAAAGTCAAGTCAAATTTCATACAATAAATAATGAAATTATAAACATAAAAAGTGCGTGGTACGCTAGTGGTATTTATTTCAGAATATTTACTACAAGTAATATACACATAATATGTACAGAAAGATCTTTTTTTAAGTTTAACCCAAACCTATCTGATTGATTGCAGCTAATAAAGTAATATTTTGTAATACTTACGTCATTGGTTGTATAATTATTTATTGATTGAGTAGGCATTTACTTGGTAGAACTCCATTATAATACGGAAAGAAAAATAGCAATGTATTTTAATTCTACATAAATTATTTTATATATTTGTTGATAGCTATTTCGGCTTACGCCTTCGTCAGAACTATGTTTAAAACGTGTATTAGAAATAGCATATATACTTTTGCTAGACAGGGTGCCCCCTACATAATCTCTTTCTGTTGAAACCATACCTACGTCATACTATAGTTCTGACGAAGGCGTAAGCCGAAATAGCTATCAACAAATATATAAAATAATTTATGTAGAATTAAAATACATTGCTATTTTTCTTTCCGTAGTATAATTATTTGTTTGATTTGTTTTGTTTCTATAACTCCCCCTCCTTGCTTCCCTAAAAAGGAAAAATACCAAACTCCATTTTGTAATTTTATCATTTTAAAATATTAAAATCAATCTTGTTGTTTCTTTAGTTAAGTCCAATGAATCCTCTGAAAGAGGCGAAACACGTGTGACAGTTAGTAGCACATTTCTTTTTTTAACCATGTCCGCTCCCAACTTGGACCATATCTACCTGAGTTTATCTCAACATATTTTTTTCTACGAGAACTGCTTGTTATTCAGCTTGTTGCTCAACCTCTATTTTTCTAACCGAAGAGAGTAGGGATGGAAGGGATTCGAGGACTATGACAGGAAGTGATTAGTTAATGGCTGTCACTATGCATCGCTCTTTGGGATCGGAAAGGTGTGAAGGGATTTTCAACAACACAAACAGCCATGCCTTTGAACAGATTTATCGAATTAAAAAATCCGCTCGTACCGGGAATCGAACCCGGGTGGTCCGGCACGCAAGCCAACAACGTTGACACTGCGCCACGGACCGGACACAATACGTGTAATAAATAAACAAAGTAATTTTATATTTTAAAGACAAATGCTAATTTGTAAAGAACGAAAATATGTCAGTTGTAACCAAAAGGCGGTATCGTTCGATCCGGCTTTTCGCAATCACTGGCCGAGCTACGGGAAGTAAATTTTCCCGTCGGGAGTAGAGAGAGTTTGTTCACCTCTATCTGGTGTTCCCATTCGGGTCTGCGAAAAGCGAAAAGCGCATGAGGAACGCATCGATTGGAACCCGGGCCGGGGAATGCGGCGGTCGTAGACCCCGCCCGTGACCGGCGCGCCGCTCGCCACGTGTTTCTCTTACACTCCGTAGCTCCCCTCTACGAGTCGTAGAGGGTCTACGCTGCATTGTGTGTACGCAGCTCAGGGAAAACGTTTCGAATCTGTATTATTGTTTTGTATACAACGGATTCGAATCATACAATTGAATAATAATCAAATTTAAATTTGGCAACTAATTATTCGGTCAGTTACTAATTCGATAACGGGCAGTAAAAAATAATAAATGGTCATTAAAGATTTCAACTGAGGGTGCTTGATGGAATTTTAATATCAGATTTGAATTGTTTGAATTTTTTACTTGTCTTTGTTGCCAGTTATTTTTTTTTTAATTACTAAAAATAAAAAAATATTTGGCATTACAGCTTACGCCAATGCGCCAAATATTCTTAATTGTGAAAGTCATACGAGATTAACTCGATGATAAATAATGAATCAGTTGTGCACAAAATCAACGATAAATAACATACACCCAGCCCAAGATCTCTTTTTTCAATTGAAAAAATCTAACCTTGCCGAGAATTGAACTCGGGTCCCCTGATCGCTAGGACAAAGCTCTTGCCACTAGACCACAGGGACCGACATATATGGGATAGTTATAATAAAAATAATAACACATTTTTAGTACTTTTTAAACATGAGATTTATTTCATCAGGACCGGTTTCGTTCATGGCGGGCATTATCAACTGATAAGGAATACAATAACTCATACATAGGTACATTTTCTGTATTCAACATTTTATCTTTAGTCTATTTTTCTTGTAATTTGCTTTAATTTTTTTGCTTAGTTGTTTTACCAATTGTTTGTCATATCTTGTATTCATACTTAACTTTTGCATAAATACCACTGTTTTATTGTATTCCTTATCAGTTGATAATGCTCGCCATGAGCGAAACCGGTCCTGATGAAATAAATCTCATGTGGAAAAAGTACTAAAAATGTGTGATTATTTTTATTATAATGCCTTTCCACCAAGTATTGACAGTTAACACCTTAAAAGTTATAGTTATGTTAATGATTATTCATACTTAATTGATTTTTGATGTAAAAGCTTGCATTGCTAAGATATCGTCAACATATTAATTATAATCTATTTTTCTTGCATTTTGATTCAATTTATTTGCTTAGTTGTAATACCAATGGTTTGTCATACCTTGTAATTCTTAATTAAGCTTTGTATAAATATCACTGTTTCGTTGTAATTCTTATCAGTTGACATTTAACAATGATTTATTGTAGTGATAATATAAATAATAAAACATTTTTATTACTAACTAGTATGTTGTACGGCAGGCGTTGCAGTGCCATTCAAAGAAAGAAAGTGTTCAGTTTTCATAAAAAGGTGGCCTATTGTGTTCCTTATTGTGACACGTATTAACGCTTTCAGATGCATCTTCGGACTTTCTTAACTTTGCGATAGTAAGTCTGAACATGCCTCTGACGTCATTTAAAATTTTATATTAAAATGAACTTCCACAAAGATACCGCTGAATCCATTGAAAACCTTACAAGTGATTAAGGATTAAGACTGAGGGTGCTTGATGGATACAAACTGCTTACCACGCGTCTGTTCAAGTATTTACATCCGTGCACTTGGAATGCCTGAAGATGCCAAAAACGAAACCCGGGTCGTTAGCCACAAAACTCATGGAACAGTACAAAAAACCAAACAATTCAAATTTTCTAAGTGACTAGCCGTTACCCGGCAAGGGTTGCAATGCCATTCAAAGAAAGAAAGTGTCTGTGTTTATTGAAGTGCTTTCGGATGCACAATATTTTAGATAAATAATTTCTATTTAATTTCATTAACATTGATTGGTATCGATGACATTTACCGTTTGTCTTTTGCCGATCGTCTACACGCGCCACCTACTGAAAGTTAATTGTAATATGCCTATAACCTTTGCGCAAGTGCAACAATAAGTTGTCAAAATGAACGGTATGTCAGGGCATAAAATATGAAATAAAACATTGTTTATTTTACAATGCCAAAAAGTATAGTTAAAGTGTTTCATTGCGATCGGATGAATGGTATGGCAGCGCATAGGGTGCGTACAAACAAACAAATATTGATTTATATATATTAGATTACACAGAAAATTGATTAGATCAGGTTTTGCTCATTGCGAGTATCAACTGATAATGCTCGGTCCCTGTGGTCTAGTGTCAGGAGCTTTGCCCTAGCGATCAGGTGGGCCCGGGTTCAAGTCCCTGGTGTATGCAATTTTTCGTCGAGTTGTTCTTGACTGATTCATTATTTATCATCGAGACTTTCACAGTGAAAAATGTTTGGCGCATTGGAATTAGCTGAAATCCTAAATATTTATCGCTTAAAATGCTGATAATGCTCGGTATGAGCAAAACCGGTCCTGATCCAATAAATTTTATGTGATATACGTACTAAAAATGTTTTATTATTTATATTACAATGTCATTTCATCAAGTATTGACAGTGGACACCTTAAAAGGGATAAATACCTAATTAACACTTGTATAATTTTTTGCTTCAATTATCGTTCAAGTGGAAAATTATTACTTCTCTCTTAGTCTATTGCCTTATGATATAATGTAAGTACTCTTAACCTTCGAAAGACTGTCCTTGAAACATAACTCGTAGGCCGAAAGGGGGTCTAAAAAGAGCCCCAGTGGTATGCAGTGGCGGACAGAGTACTAAGGAGTACAAAAAAAATTCAACTATTTTTCCGTACTACGGACAGCCAAAAATTCATAAGACTGGCACTCCGTTGGTATTGCGAACATCTGAATTGAAAGTCCATGTTATAGAAGTGTTTTAAAATCTAATGAATAGGAAAGAACTCTTGCAAAAATAGTTGAATCCCCCCTAAAATATAATTTTATCAATAAAGAATGTAATACAGAACTGTAAAACAAATGTAATAAAAACTGTATTCTCAGTGGAAATGTATCAAATAATATATTTGTATGACAACATGATTTCTCTGGTCGCGATCATTGAAATTATTGGCCCAAGTCGATGATTTGCCGGCCTAAAATTTTGGTTTGCTTCAGTGAAACACAATCAGCAAGTAGTCCCTTTCATAAAAAAAGAACCAAAGAAAAACACAGACAAACATAGGGTTGAAGATAGGGCGGTCAAATGTAATTTCAATGACAGTTGGGAGAAGAATATATTTTCACTGAGAATACAGTTTCACTGTTACATATACAAACGATACAAACTACGCTCAAGTTCATTCGAATTCTCAAAATGCTCAAAGATGCCAAATCGCGAAACCCGGGTCGTTAGTAACATAAATCATGGAAATTAAGATTCAAATTTCATCAGTTGAAAACAGTGACGGTTGGTGACGCGGTGCTGGGGGGTGCAAAAGGAAGTATCAACCATTTTTTCGTACTACGGAAGAGAAACAGTTGGTATTGCGAACATCTGAATTGAAAGTCCATGCTATAGAAGTGTTTTAAAATCCAATGAATAGGAAAGAACTCTTGCAAAAATGGTTGAATCTTTCTTTGCACCCCCCAACACTCCGTCACCAGCCGCCACTGGTGGTAAGGCCTTATTGGCATAGAATGCAATAAAAAAATGATTGATTATGCTTTGACGTATCTTCTATACGTAATTCTATAAAAAAAATATTTAAAGTCGCCGATGAATGAGACAACCTAATCGTGTTCTTGTTCACTCTAGACTGGCGATGCGAGCTGTGAATGCGACTTCTTATCTACAACTTTTAAAAGGAAAAGTATTCATTTGATTACGAATGTTCGTTGAAAGAAGCGCGTTATCGCGTATAACAGTGAAGTTTAAATTGTGGCAATTGTTAGCGACCATATAATTGGTTTTCGGCCAATAATAATCCGACATTTCTTTTTTATTTAATTGCGATAAAACTAGTCACTAAAAATAATATTTTTTTAATGCAAAAGATGTAAAAAATAATTATTTGAGAACACCAAAAGTTTATACGTTGTATCACTAATATTAAAATAGATATTAAAGATAAAGTAGCAGTGGTGGTCGACTGTTTCACCCTCAGCTTGGCAAAAGTTTCCTTGAATCGCTTCATTGCTTTTTCCTCTTTCCGTTACCCCATCCCCTCGCCAAGTTACCTTCTATAATGAATACATCTCATTTTTACCTATTGAAATTACTATTGCCTCGTTTCTTCGCCTGGTAAAAATCCTCCCCGCCTATTACATTAAAATTTGCTCAGAACAATGCGTGCTATTTTTACTCGGGGCTAGGAAATATTGGTCGGTAAATTTATGTTTCATTTCAAATTATAATGGTCAAATTTTTTCAAATCGTAAATTCATTGCTAGTAATAAATCTATACACTGTAACAGGAGTCACCAGACTTTTTGAGAAACGGGCCAGAATGAAATTTTTAAAAACTTGGCGAGCTGGTTGACAAATAAATTCGTGTTGAATCCAATACGAATATGAATTAAATGTTCTTAGATAGTAAAATATGTAATGGTAACAGATGTAATTTCATAAAATAATTTTGATTATTCCACGTATTGTGCTACTAACTGTGACACGTGTTGCGGCATCTTCCTTCTTACTATCGCAAAGTTTGCTTAAGTAATGAGGCAAGATTGATTCTAATATTTTTAAAAAATGCAATTATAAAATGGAGTTTGGAATTTTTCTTTTTTACGGGAAGTAATGAGGGGGTTATAGAATCAAAACAAAGCAAACAAATAATTATTCTACTCATGACGTTAGCATTACAATATAATAACTAATGAGATGCAATCAATCAGATGGGTTTGGGTTAAACCTTCTCATTGGAAATTATATAAGCAGTGGCGAGCAACTTCCTATTAAGAATATTATTTAATAATACTGCTATTTTGTTAAGAGATTTATTTATTTCTAAAAATTCTAAACTATTCATTTTTAAACCCTTTTTATTTAATACGGAAAGAAAAATAGCAATGTATTTTAATTCTACATAAATTATTTTATATATTTGTTGATAGCTATTTCGGCTTACGCCTTCGTCAGAACTAGAATACTTGTGGAGTATTTCTAAATTACTACTTTGATTAAAATTATGATCCTTTTCTATAAAATGGCATACTCGTTGCAAAAAATTGTTACTTTTTAGACATTTTTTATGTTCTTTAATTCTAAAATTAAATTGATTGAGTAGGCATTTACTTGGTAGAACTCCATTATAATACGGAAAGAAAAATAACAATGTATTTTAGTTCTACATAAATTATTTTATATATTTGTTGATAGCTATTTCGGCTTACGCCTTCGTCAGAACTATGTTTAAAACGTGTATTAGAGATAGCTTATATACCTTTGCTAGACAGGGTGCCCCCTACATAATCTCTTTCTGTTGAAACCATACCTACGTCACATGAAAGAATTTAAATAAGTTTGATTTATTGGTCTAAAGTAATGGTGGGAAACAATAATTTGGGTATTTTTGGGTTATTTGATCGTGTGAAACCATTTAAAATCTGCAATGTCTAAGTGCATCTATTTTAAATATATATAAAATAATTTATGTAGAACTAAAATACATTGTTATTTTTCTTTCCGTATTCTAAAATTAAAGTTTCTACCTGTCTGCCCAACATAAGAAGCTTGGCAGTCTACACAAGAGAGTCGATAGATACTACTCTGTGATATTTACTATTCAATAAAATTTTACCTAAATTATTTACTGTATAAAACGCGTGTTCTATATTAATACGGTGAAACTCTGATTCTAAGTTTTTCAAGGGACCGTAAAAAGCACACAATTAATGCGGGAAAGTTTTAAATATGAACTAAAAAAATAAACTTTTGAAAAACTTATTTATTTATTAGAATTTTTTATTATACCTAAAATAATATTTAAAAAAGCCTTAACACTACCTAGCTTCTTTGCAGTTTGTCACTTCAAATTAAACAAATGCCCCTCAAATTCGTATGTTTTTTAACAGATTCATCTATATCCTTGAAGTCGAAAAATATTTTTGTTTTTTCAAAGGCCCACAACGCTACTAAAAATATCATTCCATTATTCAATATTGCGTTTTCGCCATCCTTTTCTACAGAAGACACACATGCTCAGTAATTACTGGAAACATTATAACCATAAAACGTTAACAATTGCACAGTTGCAGTTTTGATTTTTTTCTGCGAACCGATGGGATGGGTTCGAATGTGTTTCTAAGAAATATTCAACAAAACGGTAAAGCGGGAAAATATTGACGGAACTTTTTCGACGGACGGAATGCGATATTTTTTAACATTGTTCGCCGGGACTATACAAAATGAAAGGAAAATGCGGGAAAGTGGTTAATGCGAGAACGTAAGATCGGGGTTCTACTGTATATATGATTTTCTTTTGGTAATATTATTAGACAGTTGGTTTAAGTTTTCAACTATCATTAAATCCTCACTTCATTCGGTAGCCATTTATTTTAATCGCTATTCGTGTAAAAAAAAAACAAATATTGCATTCGTCTTTTTGCACCCTCTCTTTTCCGAGGCCCCGTCCTGTCTCTCCAGAATGCGCCATGATTTCCCCGCATATTGCCCTCGGCAACATGGCGTCCTTTTTTATCGCAAGCGTAACTAGGCCAAACGGCATAGCACTCTGCATCATCTGTCCCCCTCTGTCTACGCGGCGAATTTCCTCTACGTTTCTACGACAACGGTGTATGTGTGTGTATCTACGCCACTTCTACGCTGCATTCAAACACTATACAATACGATACACTTGAGAAACACGTCGATGTCAGCAAACCAGGTGGCGTGGAGAGGAAACATTTTGATAACGGATTCATAGCACTGTGTTTACATCGGCTAGGTTAAATGATTCGAAATTTAAATTTAAACTGTCAAAAAATGTTCCTTAAATTTTAGCCGTTTGAATTTTGTTCTTCTCGATGAGTTTTGTTTTGTTTCAAGCTGTCGATTAAAGTTCATCTGTACACTTGAAATGCCGAAAGACAAAACCCGGGTCGTAAGAGACAAAAAACCGAGTAAAAGTACAGATTTTAAGCGATTTAAAAATGATATTGAAATTTCATCAAGCACCTTCAGTGTTTAATACTCACATTACAGCTGAAGTCAATGCGCCATGCATTTGTCAAGTTGTATAAAAACATAACATATAACATAGCATTAAAAAAAATATATGATACCGCACAGAAACATACTAATTCAGGAACATATTAATAACAATAAAAATGTTTTTTGACGTGACAACGTCTTATAAATCGATGAACGCCCGCTGCACGCACGAAAAAACATGACTCATTGTCCCGTTCGTCGCGTTACGCCGAAGGCAAGCGTGCGAGCGAGAGCGCGGATAAGCGATAGAGAGGCACGATCGGCCTACCGTTCGGATTGTGCCGCATGTATCTCTCTTCCACTCGATTGGTCGATGCGTCTGAGTAGAAAAGAGACAGCGGCAGCACACAACTTATACACCTACAGTACCTACACGTGATCTGTTTACAACTGTTTATATTTTATTTTTATTTTAATGCTATTCCACCATGTATTGACAGTGAACACCTTAAAAATAACATATAATACAACATTTAAAAAAATATTTGAAACATAAATTATTGATTATTGTCCGGCCCCTGGCGGAGTGGCAACGGCTTTGACTTAGATGCCGGACCATCCGGGTTGGATTCCCGGTACGAGCGGATTTTTTCAGTTGATAAATCTCTTCAAAGGCATGGATGTTTGTGTTGTTGAAAAAATCCCTTCCCACCTTACCGATCCCAAAGAGCGACGCATAGTGACAGCGAATAGCTAATCACTAGTTCTGTCCTATCCTTTCCATCCCTTCTCTCATCGAATAAGAGAGGTTGAGCAATTGAGTAACAAGCAGTTCTCGTAGAAAAACACATGTTGAGATACACTCCGTGAGGAATCCATATGCTCCAAGCTGGGAGCGGACATGGTTAAAAAATAAATGTTGAAAAAAATGAAAACAATGCTCACTGCTGAAGATGTCCACTTCAACAGGCACTTCATTCATCAACCGAACAGTCCTTACGACTAGCGACTCAAAATGCTAGCTTAAAGTCTTAAGTATGTCCGAGCTATCAACTCGGCCACGAAGAAGAAGAGAGAAATGTATATATTCGATTATTTGCATTTCACGCAATTAAAAAATCAATTTGTTAATTATTATTCATTAATGAAATATGAATGTTAATATTCAATTTAATACCATATGAATAACGACTTCATGTTGTTTTCGCGGTTAGAATTATTAGTTACACACCTCGCCGCCGTACGCTCGTTCCTTACTTTTCTGAAAATGTCTATGTATTCTGGATAGAAGTGATATAGCTGCAGTTCGTTCTTTGTGTATAATGCACTGGAGTTCCTGACTAAAAGCATGGCACAAAGCGTAGACCGAGCAGGAGGTAGAGATGGGAGGCTCTATGGAGAATGGGCGGGTTCGCATCTGGGAAGTGAACTCTGGGTGTCTTCTTTAGTCGCATTTGCAGCATCGTTTTGTAGACATATTTTTGTAAACACGGCGAGCCTTGCAACTAGAGACTCCAATTCGATTATCGAGTACTCGATACTCGAGTATACTCGTCCATTTTCCAAGTACTCGATACTCGAGTAATTTGAAAAATAATCGAGTAGTACTCGTTTTAGTAATAATCGTCGACAGTTTTTTCTTCTGCGAGAAATATAAAAACGAAACTTAAAATTAATTGAAAATTTGTTGAAATATATGTGGTATAAATTGAAATAAATGTTTTAATGATATTCAATATATTTCTTTATTTACTTATCATCTATTTATATACACAAATTCGAATTAAAAATATATATTTTGGTACATCTGAAACTACTCGAGTATACTCGAGTACTCGAGTATTTTGAAATTTTACTACTCGATACTCGAGTAGTTGAGATGTCGAGTAATTGGAGTCTCTACTTGCAACGCTCTGCCAAGAAAATAATCAGTAATTCCATTGCCGGTTTAATGTATACATTAACAGTTTTGACAATATATTATTTTTTGACGACTTTGTAAATATCAATTACTAGTGTTCGAACCCGGCTTCGCTCGGACCAGTTTGGGGTTATGTTCACCTCGGCGCGTAAATTCAGACGGGCCAAGTTGAAACAACTTTTTTCAAAATTCAAAAGTCTAGGTCAATTAAAATGGAATTAAAATGAACATTTCAGACTGGCATTGACATTTCACAGCCCCTTTCATATATTGACAGCCCCATTCTCGCCCATTAAAATGTCCAAATTCAAGGAAAAAATCTAATTTGCTGTCAAAGAAATGTCAAATAATACCTTCACGTAAATAAAAACATTATTATATTAATAAAAGCCGGGAAAAGTTCAGTAGAAGACTAATTTATTACATTTTCACTAAATGTCTTCGCCGATAAAAAAATCAAAGATATTTTCTTTCATATTCGTTTTTATGGCAACTTAATGACCAACAATGCAAAAGGGAATTACAGACCCACAGACATACATACGCCGTTTCGGTTTTATATATGTACTACTCGATACTCGAGTAATTGGAGTCTCTACACACACATTGATAACGAAACAAATTTACCGTCTAAACTTTTGCGAGCGAAATCAATTCGTTTGTTTGAACTTGCAACAACAATGCAAAAGGGAATTACAGACATACATCCCCCGTTTCGGTTTTATATATAAGATACACACTGTCATTCCATGTAACCACTTGTAATGTGTAACTGTCATTCTTGGTGAAATGGTTTTATATGATAAAATAATAAAAAAAAATTTGAACTTATTCCACCATTAATTAAATAAAACCAGCACAGACTTCGCTTACCGCAAGCATTTTCATCTTAAGCGTGCCACTGTTTGTCATACACTTATTTTAAACATCTGTATTGGTTCTCGCATCCTCTCATTCCTACTCTCATCGAAAAAGTGAGGTTGAAAAACTGAGTAACAGGCAGTTCTCGTAGTAGTAAATTTGTTGAGATTAACTCCGCAATGATTCCATATGCTCCAAGTTGGAACCAGATATAGTAAAAAAAAGTACCCATGCTTTCGCACAAGATATGAAATCTGAAAATGAATTGAAAAATATGCTCGTGCATGGGACACGAGCCTGCAATGTTTGTCGGGGAAGTCAACTACGTTGACCACTTCACCACGGATCCGGAAAAGTTTTACTGAAATTAAATTTGAAATATATTGCTTATAAATACATATTTCATAACATTAAAAGATTGTAAAATCAAAATGATGTCACTTTTGTGACACTTGTATCAGGCGGTCACTGTCAATACTTGGTGGAATGGCATTATTATAAAGTATTTTTTAGTACCTATTCTACATTAAATTGAAAAGATTATAGGTACATACTGGCTTATAATTTCATGTTTTGACTTTACTCTCTGAGTTCTTGTGAATTATTATAAAATGTGGAATCAAAATGATTAAATCTGAAGAATATTACTGATTATTGTACGAGTTCTTAAAGAAGAATTTATTTTTTAATATTAGCCTATAATAAAATTAGTCTTTTTATTTTAAACAAATAATAAACTTATGTGACTGTCTCTATCTGTATAATATTAATATTTGTGTAGTTTGTGTTTGCATTTTTGCTCCTATAAATTAAAACAACTCGATTTCATACTTATTGCGAAGAATTCTTTAGGATCTACTATTATAATAAATTTAAAAATCAAAGACGAAACATTTAAAAAAAAAAAATTTAATGTGCTTATTTTTCATAAATCTTTACAAAAATTCTGTCCCGTGACCATAATTTACCGGAATAACTACAAAAAATGATTTATTATTTTTAGTATTTATTCCACTATAGTTGTCACAATCGTGTATCAAAGTATCTGAGAATAGCAAGTTGCTTTATACATTATGAACGGTAAAGATTTTTATTCTATCACTTCTTTTTGAGATACCTATCAGTTGACGAACGGGACGGTTGAACCCTAACTCTGTAAATGATATAAGGCAGCCTCTTGCCAGTTTATTGCCCGACTTTTCAAAGTTCCCAGCCGGGGGGTGGGTGCGAGCTTTTTCAAATGCCCCCAAGGAGTCCAGCTCACGGAGCGAAATGTGAGAAAGGTGTAGATATATACAGGGTAAGCGTAAGTTCCAAAGGCATAATTGAGACGTTTGTCGTCAGGTATTCATGAGTACAAGAAACGGCATTCTTTACATATAAATATCGATGTCGAAAGTTTTGCGATCGATGGAGAGCGTGAAAAGCTATAATATTTAAGGCAGTATTCTAGTTTAGGATTCTGAAAAAGCCATTTTTTTTTATTGCAGATTTTCTATATTCAAATCTTTGAAAATATGTCCTTATAATATTTTTGTTTAAATTCTAATTACTGTTAGAGTTATAGCTACTTTAGTGGCGTATAATCTAACCAATCTGGGTGGTCAAAACTCCGCCATTTTGCGAAAAACATTTTTTTTGATTTGTTCTAGTATATACTAACATGACATCTTTACTGATGAAGAATATACATTTTTTTTTATTTCATGTGACAAGAAAAGTTGGGATCATGGCAACCATAGCGCCTTATTTTTTGAGACCCTTCCCTTTACCAGTTTGTAAATTCAGTAAATTCTTTAATCATTAATAAATATCTGGTAAACAAATGAACGGTAAAATTTTTATCCCTTTTTTTTATATTGCACTTGCAAAAACCCATAAGCAGGACCAAAATCAAAAGAAATTCTCGCACAGCATTTTCAACGGCAAAACCATTAAAAATAAATATTACCTGGCAATAAAACCAATCGTAAGACTCAGTTAAACGCTACGGTTAAAAAATAAATAAAAAATGGTTGTCTGTTAAGTCGGTTTACGGACGATAGTTTAACGTGACAACGTCATAAGAAAACATTGATGAAATGATTGCATACTTTTATGAATAAAATGGAATCATTTTTATTGAATTATCATTATTTTGTATGGATACGAAAAAGGAGTGAAATTAAATCTACAATTTTTTATTGATATATTTTATTCGCACTCATTAATTCAAGGATTAATTACCTTTATTGCCGCAATTGCTGTTGTAATATAAACAATGAAAACCACATTAACATTTCACTTCACTTTATAAACAGTTGTAAACAGATCACGTGTAGATACTGTAGGTGTATAAGTTGTGTGCTGCCGCTGTCTCTTTTCTACTCAGACGCATCGACCAATCGAGTGGAAGAGAGATATATGCGGCACAATCCGAACGGTAGGCCGACCGTGCCTCTCTATCGCTTATCCGCGCTCTCGCTCGCACGCATGCCTTCGGCGTAACGCGACAAACGGGACAATGAGTCATGTTTTTTCGTGCGTGCAGCGGGCGTTCATCGATTTATAAGACATTGTCACGTCAGAATTGAAAATATGTCTTCATTTATAAATAACGAGTATTTCTCGAGTATTTGAAAAACGGACGAGTATACTCGAGTATCGAGTATTCGATACTTGAATTGGAGTCTCTAATATGCACCCACAAAATAACAAACATAAAGACTTAAAAAGTAGATGAAAAATCTACATAGAAACAGAATCTGTCTTGAATTAGCGACATGCACTTTTCAGCCGACGTCTAGAAAAAATCAGAAACTGACATTTCCTTTCCAAACCCATTTATATTGTACAATGAACATCTTTCCTGATAAAATGAAAAAGCTTTTAGTTAGGCGTCGTTATTTAAGTTTCCATCGTATAATTCAAAGAATTCTAAGAAATATCTTCTAAGAACGACTGATGCAGCTCTTAAGAGGTTCTGCTATCAATATTGTTAGCATTCAATTAAGATGGTCGAAGATATTTCAACAGAAGAAGTATATCCCTGAATAATATTACGCGATTTAAATTCGTTTTTAAAATATAATTTTATCAATAAAGAATGTAATACAGAACTGTAAAACAAATGTAATAAAAACTGTATTCTCAGTGGAAATGAATCAAATAATATATTTGTATGACAACATGATTTCACTGGTCGCGATCATTGAAATTATTGGCCCGAGTCGATGATTTGCCGGCCTAAAATTTTGGTTTGCTTCAGTGAAACACAATCAGCAAGTAGTCCCTTTCATAAAAAAAGAACCAAAGAAAAACACAGACAAACATAGGGTTGAAGATAGGGCGGTCAAATGTAATTTCAATGACAGTTGGGAGAAGAATATATTTTCACTGAGAATACAGTTTCACTGTTACATATATAAACGATACAAACTACGCTCAAGTTCATTCGAATTCTCAAAATGCTCAAAGATAACAAATCGCGAAACCCGGGTCGTTAGCAACATAAATCATGGAAATTAAAACGATTCAAATTTCATCAGTTGAAAACAGTGACGGCTGGTGACGCGGTGCTGGGGGGTGCGAAAGGAAGTATCAACCATTTTTCCGTACTACGGAAGAGAAACAGTTGGTATTGCGAACATCTGAATTGAAAGTCCATGCTATAGAAGTGTTTTAAAATCCAATGAATAGGAAAGAACTCTTGCAAAAATGGTTGAATCTTCCTTTGCACCCCCCAACATCCTGTCACCAGCCGTCACTGGTTGAAAACCTAAATTAATGAACTTTAATTATTCCACGTATTATGCTACTAACTGTGACACGTGTTTCGCCTCTCTCAGAGGCATCTTCGGGCTTGCTATCACAAAGTTTGCTTAAGTAATGAAGCAAGATTGATTCTAACATTTTAAAATGATGAAATTACAAAATGGAGTTTGGGATTTTTCCCTTTTACGGGAAGCAAGGAGGGGGTTATAGAATCGAAACAAAGCAAACAAATAATCATACTACTAATGACGTTAAACATTACAAACTATGAAACTAATGAGCTGCCATCAATCAGATAGGTTAGTGATTCCGTGATCCGTATAAGACAAAATCCCAAACTCCATTTTGTAATTTCATCATTTTAAAGTGTTAGAATCAATCTTGCTTCATTACTTAAGCAAAATTTGCGACAGTGAGTTCAAAGATGCCTCTGAAAGAGGCAAAACACGTGTCACAGTTAATAGCACAATACGTGGAATAATCAAAGTTATTTTATATTAAAATGAACTTTATGAACAAGGTTACCGTCGAAACCATCGAAAGTACTAAATTAAAGAGTTCCAATGGATTGGGTGAGTAATTGTATTAGTAAGTTATACTTACCAGCAGTGACGGTGGTGACGGGGTGTTGGTGGGTGCAATGGAAGATTCAACCATTTTTGCAAGAGTTCTTTCCTATTCATTGGATTTTAAAACACTTCTATAGCATGGACTTTCAATTCAGATGTTCGCAATACCAACTGTTTCTCTTCCGTAGTACGGAAAAATAGTTGAATCTTCCTTTTGCACCCCCAGCACCCCGTCACCAGCCGTCACTGCTTACCAGGTAATTCAAGTGTGTTCAATTAATCATCATTTAATAGCATGTAAATGCCTACTAATTTATTAGGCAGGTTTGAAAAGAAAAATACAATGTGCGGTAAATTATGGATATATGGTCACGGGACGGAATTTTTGTAAAGATTTATGAAAAATAAGCACATTAAATGAAATGAATGTAAGGCTTAGGTTTTTAAATTTATTATATTAAAAGATCCTAAAGAATACTTCGCAATGAATGAATGAAATCGAGTTGTTTTAATTTACAGAAGCAAAAATGCAACCACAAACTACACAAATAATAATATTATACAGATAGAGACAGTCACATAAGTTTATTATTTGTTTAAAATAAAAAAATAAATTTTACAATAGGCTAATATTAAAAAACAAATTCTTCTTTAACCTTCGCTGCACGGTGATATGTATTTACTACAACTCGACTCTAATAATGAGAATATTTCTATTAAATATAATAGATACTGATCTGAGAATTTTTGTATTCCTCAGTAATGTTATTACGTATTAAATAAAATTACAGTTATGTATGGTTATTCATTTGCAGCGATGGAAATAAATAATTAGTGGAAGAATCGGGCAAAGAATCACCCATACACACAAACGTATTCCAATTTATGCGCGTGTGTAAGCGCGAGTGCGAGCGTACTTTTGCACGTGTTCAGCTCCGGCGCGAAAGCGCATGCGTAGAAGTGATCGACTTCGAACTAGCCATTCATTTCGTCATTACGAATTCGACTGCCGACGGGTGAAGACGTCGGAGCGGCAGCTAATTGCGATGTTTTTTTCTTCTTTTCAGACACTTAGATTACAAAAATCGTTATATTTTAACTTCAACCATAGTCAATCAAAGCAATGTCTAGAAATATTCACATTTTTCCGGTTTTTAAATAACTTTTTCATATGGTGTAGTAAATACATATCACCGGAGCTCGCGGAAGTTTTTAGCACAGTATGGGGAGGGTTAAGAACTCATAAAATAATCAGTAATATTCTTCATATTTAATCATTTTGATTCTACATTTTATAATAATCCACAAGAACTCAAAGAGTAAAGTCAAAACATAAAATTATAAGCCAGTATGTATAATTTTTTAATGATTCTTCCTTTATAAATAATCGAGAATTCAGTGCATATTTTTTAATGCAATTTACAAATTGCTCTCTCTCTCTGTAATGATTACTTAACGTAATGAAGAATTTCTCATCGCATCGGTAGAATGCGTTTGTTCATGGAGTGTATATAAAAGACGGGGATTTCTTGAATTTCATCCATACACCGAGCAATGAATGCCTTCAAATTCAATAGCACCACTGCAGCAATTGCAAGCGAAATTTGCTCTATTATACTGGCTGACACTGGCAGTAGGGTTTCCGATCCAGGGATCCCGGAGATTTTCAATATCTGATGAATTCCGGATTGATTTATTTGTCAAGCGTAAACGAATTATTTTTTAAAAGTAGTAATATAACGTGTACTAACACGTGTCATCTTTGGAACACCGGATGCTCGAGGAAAATAAATTATTTGATAAAAATAATAAAACATTTTTAGCATTGACAACTGATAGCCATGAGCGAAACCGGTCCTGATCCAATAAATTTTATGTGGAATATGTACTAAAAATGTTTTATTATTTTTATTATAATGCAATTTCACATTATTGACAGTAAACACATTAAAAGTGATTCCATCTAAATAAAAAATTTTCAATCATAAAAAAATGGATAAATGACTAAAATATAATATTCATAAAAACGATAGTGACATCAATTATTTCTAACTATTTTTGATAACTTATTAACATGGCTAATCTAATATATAAAAATCAATATTTGTTTGTTTGTTTGTTTGCACCGTATGCCCTGCCATACCGTTCATCCGATCGCAATGAAACTTGCGCGGATGTTTTTGGAATAGTAAAATTAACTTACAGTAGTTCTTTTTTAATAAAAAATAATGTTTTTTCATATTTTATGCGCTGACATTCCGTTCATTTTTTTTTTTTAAAGTATAAAAAATATTTGGCATTACAGCTTACGCCAATGCGCCAAATATTCTTAATTGTGAAAGTCATACGAGATTAACTCGATGATAAGTAATAAATCAGTTGTGCACAAAATCAACGATAAATAACATACACCCAGCCCAAGATCTCTTTTTTTTTCAATTGAAAAAATCTGACCTTGCCGGGAATCGAACCCGTGTCTCCAGATCGCTAGGACAGAGCTCTTGCCACTAGACCACAGGGACCGACAACATATTGTTGCACTTTCGCAAAGGTTATAGGCATAGAATAATATACTTTCATTAGGTGGCGCGTGTGTTGACCCATAGACAATCGGCAAAAGTCAAACAGCAAACGACAAACATCATCGATACCGATCAATGTTAGTGAAATTAAATCGAAATTATTTATCTTAAATAATGTGCATCCGAATCACTTCAATAAACACAAATACTTTCATTATTTGAGTTCATTCGTGAAATACCAGAATAAAATTTTTGGCCCGAGATTGAAAACCCTAATTGGCAGCGTATACTCCTACAACATAAACCTTCATACAGCATCACTAACCATGGCAAGAGCTAATGTCATAAGTTTATTGAAATGAGGAATATATAATACTAGTATTGCTACCCGGCGTCGCTCGGACTAAGCGACCAATAATTATTAAATGTTATATCATTCGACATAATTATATCACAAAATCTATAATCCAAAATAGAGTTATAATAAAATCACAAACTTTATTTAATTTGATGACAGCCCCATTCTCGCCCATTAAAATGTCCAAATTCAAGGAAAAAATCTAATTTGCTGTCAAAGAAATGTCAAATAATACTTTCACGTAAATAATAAACATTATTATATTAATAAAAGCCGGGAAAAAGTTGGTAGAAGACTAATTTATTACATTTTGACTAAATGTCTTCGCCGATAAAAATTCAAACATATTTTCTTTCATATTCGTTTTTATGGCAACTAAATGACCAACAATGCAAAAGGGAATTACAAACACACACACATACATACGCCGTTTCGGTTTTATATATAAAATTATCACATGAATTTGGTATAGTTTAAAGCAAAAAGCAGTCGGAAAAGCAAGTCTAAAGCACTGTGTAGAGACTCCGATTACTCGACATCTCAACTACTCGAGTATCGAGTAGTACAATTTTAAAATACTCGAGTAGTTTCAGATGTACCAAAGTATATATTATTAATCAAATTTGTGTGTTTAAATCAGGGCTGTGGAGTCGGTCAAAAGAAGTCCGACTCCGACTCCGACATTGACCAAAAACACGACTCCGACTAAAAAAAGGTTAATATCGTCACTTTTCCCCCTAATTTTCCTATTTATGTGTACAGTGCAACCCCGATCTTCATTTTCTATAGTCCCGGCATTTAGTTAATAATTAAAACTTTCCCGCATTAATTGTTTGTTTTACACGGTCCCTTGAAAAACATAGAATCGGGGTTTCACTGTATTCAATTAAATATCAACCCTATCAATGCGGCCACAAGCCAAATTTGACATATTAAATGAAAAAATAAAAAGTTAAAACTTTTCAAAATTTCCGACTCCGAGTACGACTCCGGCCAGAACGCCGCGACGACTCCGACTCCGGCCAAAAAGCTCCGACTCCACGGCCCTGGCTTAAATAGATGAAAAATAAATAAATATTTTGTCTCTTGTCATCATAAACGTGTAATTAATAAGACAAGTCAGCAGGACCCAAAATAAAAGTTACAAAATAAACACTCGCATAGCATAGTCAACGGCAAAAACATTTAAAAAAAGAATACTTCCTGATTGTAAAATCAACGCGCAAGATTCAGTTAAACATTCTGTATATATTTCCTAAATAAGTTAATAAAATTTGGAAATAAATCTTCATTTATTAATTACTAGTATTACTCGAGTATTTTTGAAAATACTCGAGTATCGACTACTTGAAAAATTTTACGAATATTCTCGGGTATTCGATACTCGAATTGGAGTCTCTAGCACTGTGGCAGTGGGATATTATTATATTTATGTACGTGATCGAGAACTTTTTACGAAACGCAATTTTACTATAAAATTATATTGATGACTTTGGTATTCCACGTATCGCGTGTATTTGACGGATTTCGCGGCTACTTTGTGGAAGTTCATATTAATATAAAATCAAATTGATTCGTTTGTTATTCCACGTATTGTGTAACTATTTGTTTCTCTCGTCTTTCTGTGAGAAGCATCTTCAACCTATCGTAAGGATACATTTAAGATCAATTCTGATACTTAAATTACATATTACAAACTTAATAAAAATAAAAAAATAACACATTTTTAGTACTTTTTCCACATGAGATTTATTTCATCAGGACCGGTTTCGCTCATGGCGAGCATTATCAACTGATAAGGAATACAATAAAACAGTGGTATTTATGCAAAAGTTAAGTATGAAAACAAGGTATGACAAACAATTGGTAAAACAACTAAGCAAATTACAAGAAAATTTTCTTGCCTTTCCACCAAGTATTGACAGTAAACACCTTAAAAGTATTACAAACTGGTTGGGGTTTTTCCTTTTTACATGACGCAGCTAGATACAAACAATAATAGTGATAATAGTTATGATGATGGCGTAAGCTGAAATAGCTTTTTTAAAATAGACTATTATCGACTTCACTAGTTTTACCCATTTTTTTAACCGATATTTTTTTTTCATAATCTTTAAGGGCGATACTTTGCGAATCAGTTCATCAGTTGAATTGTTGTTGCAAAGTGAAACCAGTCCCGATTTCAAAAAATTATTTGTGGAATATGTACATAAAATATTTTATTATTTTTAAATACGATGCCTTTGAAAGTATTGACAGTGAACACCTTAAAAGCAACAAATTAGTTAGTCACAAATATTTGAAAATTAAATTTACACTTCTAGAATAAACATCACTGGATTCTTCTTCTATTATAAATATAAAAACTTTGTTTTTATGATTGAATCAAACATCATAAAATCTAAAACGTATTTTTTAATAAAGTCGTGAATAAAACACTTTTTACCTCAGAGTTGAATTATCTTATAATTTTTTTGCCACCAAATAGCATACCTAGAATGATAAAGAAAGAAAAATACATCATAATTGCTTTTTAAACGAACTGCCCTTTCACTGAGGTAGTTGTAAAGATTATTTATAAAAAAAGGCTTTCAAAGCGGAAATATTCTTTCAACTAACACCTTTTATGTGAATTTTCCACAGAAGTTTCTAGAAAAAATCAAACAAGGTAAATGTACCAGTAGCTGACCGTTTAAGAGCGAATTTAAACAAAAATATCAAGGTTTAGCATTGTACTAGAATGAAGGCAAAGCCTGTATACTCATATTCGATCTTATGTCTTAATTAATAAGGGGTATTTCAAAAGGGACGCTCAAAATATATTACTTTGTCCTGCTGAGTAGATTATTCATTGTTTAGTGGCCAAATTTGAGTCAACCAGTTTGGTAAATAATCGGCCAACACCTACCTGTACGTCATCAAAATACAATTTCTGGTGAAAACATTGCTGCTGTGTGTGAAAGTGTACAGGAAAACCCAAGGCAGCTTATTTCTCGTTGTTCACAAGAACTTTGAATCGGGTCTTATGTTTGCACCCGTATAAAATCCAACTAACCAAGGAACTTCAGGTAAACGACCACAGACAACGCCTGATTGGGTTCTCGAGCAGTTGGAAGTTTACCCAAATTTGTCAAAAAAGTCAACTTTAGCGACATGGCCCATTTTATAATGAATGGATATTGGCAGACATTCGATGCTATATTCCATATTTAATGCCGTAAAATATACTTACAAATGAAATTAAAATTTAGTCGAAATCTCACAAACAACTTGTTTTATTTACATTTCAAAACTAAGCGTCCTTATAAAAAGACCCTTTATTATGTAACAAAAAATACGAAAGGGCCTGTTGAAAAAAAGTTACATTATTTGAAGTCATGTTTTTGTTTCAGTAGTTGACCGTCTCAATAATTGAAAAATCTAGTAGTCGACCATGTCTAAACAGGGGGCTTATAGTGAACTTTCTGTCAGAGTTGCCTCAGGGCTTTCTGTCTCACCACTCTTGGAACAAGGTACACACCGTTTCTAGATTGATCACTTTTTGAAATTTGTTATAATACACTTTCCTCACTAGGTGTTGTTTTCAAATGGCCACCCTGGCACTTCATTTGCTATATGGTGATGTGTTAGTGGCTCATTCCGACCACAGATGCCTTAAATTGTCTGCGCTTTACAATTTAGAGCAATCCCGCATCTGCATTTCTTATTTTGGGCAATTTTATTCTCAAAAGGTAAACTACTGGTATATTTACCTCAATGAAGAATAAAAACTTTATGTCGCAAAAAAATCCAAAACAATATTTAAATCAATGTAAATTTTAAGCTTCGAACGTTTGAGAGATATCGACGCCATCTGTGGGCAATGTTTATATATGTTACAGTGAAAATTTATTCTTCTCCAAGCTGTCATTGAAATAAAATTTGACCGCCTTATCTTCAGCCCTATGTTTGTCTGTATTTTTCTATGGTTCTCTTATTATGAAAGGGACTCATGTTTATTTTGTTTCATTAAAGCAAACCAAAATTTTAGGCCGGTAAATCATCGAGTTTTCAATGATCGTGACCAGTGAAATCATGTTGTCATACAAATCTACTACTTGATACATTTTCACTGAGAATACAGTTTCACATATATGTCAGTCCCTGTGGTCTAGTGGCAAGAGCTTTATCCTAGCGATCTGGAGACCCGGGTTCAATTCCCGGCAAGGTCAGATTTTTTTCAATTGAAAAAAAAGAGATCTTGGGCTGGGTGTATGTTATTTATCGTTGATTTTGTGCACAACGTATTGAAAAACTTATCATCGAGTTAATCTCGTATGACTTTCGCAATTAAGAATATTTGGCGCATTGGCGTAAGCTGTAATGCCAAATATTTTTTTATCTTTATTAAAAATAAAAAAAAATAAAAAAATATGCATACCGTTTAGACAGGGTACACAATACATCTTCAGCTCTGTTTCACCACCTTAATTTTATATGGTAGTAATAAGTAGTCCCTTTCAGACTTTCAGCAAGTAGTCCCTTTCATAAAAAGAGAACCAAAGAAAAATACAGACACACATAGGGTTGAAGATAGGGCGGTTGAATTGAATTTCAATGACAGCTAGGAGAAGAATAGATTTTCACTGAGAATACAGTTTCACTGTAACATATATATGTAAATGATCTAAACCAGTGGTCTCCAAACTCAATAAGGATGTGCTACTTCCCGAAATTGAAATGGTCTGATGAGCCACATATACACGTGTGGAAGCAAAATTAGGTTTCTGCCAAAAAAGTATTTAAGAGAAAAAAAAAACTCTAAACCTATTTTAATGCCGTTAAATTCAATGCAAAAATTTTATTTAGCCATAGTGTTAAAAATATTCTATGTATTTTAAAATCTATTCATTTTGCCACACTTTTTTAGATATTTAAATTATAAATGTTGATAATGTTTAATTTGCTTAAAAGACTGTTGTTTTTGCGTCCAACGATTGATAAAAATTTATAATACGGAAAGAAAAATAACAATGTATTTTAATTCTACATAAATTATTTTATATATTTGTTGATAGCTATTTCGGCTGACGCCTTCGTCAGAACTATGTTTAAAACGTGTATTAAAGATAGCTTATATACCTTTGCTAGACAGGGTGCCCCCTACATAATCTCTTTCTGTTGAAACCATACCTACGTCACATTCTTAACGATCAGATCACAATTAATAATTCACCTCTGTTAAAACCTTTAACAAACAATAAACTTAAAACAATTTAAAATAGATGCACTTAGACATTGCAGATTTTAAGTGGTTTCACACGATCAAATAACCCAAAAATACCCAAATTATTGTTTCCCACCATTACTTTAGACCAATATATCAAACATATTTAAATTCTTTCATGTGACGTAGGTATGGTTTCAACAGAAAGAGATTATGTAGGGGGCACCCTGTCTAGCAAAGGTATATAAGCTATCTCTAATACACGTTTTAAACATAGTTCTGACGAAGGCGTAAGCCGAAATAGCTATCAACAAATATATAAAATAATTTATGTAGAATTAAAATACATTGTTATTTTTCTTTCCGTATTATAATGGAGTTCTACCAAGTAAATGTCTACTCAATCAATAAAAATTTATCCTAGCAAATTTATAAATATAGTTAAATATCCTATGCGAGCTACTAAAAATGCAACCGCGAGTTACCTGTAGCTCGCGAGCGACCGTTTGGCGATCACTGATCTAATCTAATGCACGTTCAAAACATAGTTCTGACGACGGCGTAAGCCGAAATATCTATCAAAAAATATATAAAATAATTTCTGTAGAATTTAAATACATTGTTATTTTTCTAATCGTATTATAATGGAGTTCTACCAAATGAATGCCAGCTCAATCAATAAATTGATCATGTCCTCATTATCATTGGGCATATTTTCTATTTCTTTACTTTTTAATAAGCGCTTTAATAAATATCATACAATTTCAATTCCGTGTAGTGTCCCTAGTAACTCTACCAACATCAGGTAATACCTACACACTTTAATCTACCCTACAAGGGCCGTATTTATTTTGAGATGGATGGTTATTAGTTATATCTATCTTTTTAGGTATTCATAGTCAATACTAGGGATTCCAACTATTCGAATATCGAATAGTAAAACGTAAGCTATCCGGATATATCCGGACATGGCTAAAATCAGTGACGGCTGGTGGCGGGGTGTTGGGAGGTGCAATGGAAGATTCAACCATTTTTGCAAGAGTTCTTTCCTATTAATTGGATTTTAAAATACTTCTATAGCATGGACTTTCAATTCGGATGTTCGCCATACCAACTGTTTCTCTTCTGTAGTACGAAAAAATAGTTCAATCTTCCCTTTGCACCCCTTAGCACCCCGTCACCAGCCGTCACTGGCTAAAATGTTGTACTAAAATAGTAGAATTATGAACACACTAAGATGGTGGAACAGAGAAGGAATGGTATTGTGTACCCTGTCTACAACGGTATATAAACATGATTTAATGCAGGCTTAAAACTTAGTTCTGATGAGGGCGTCAGCCGAAATAGTTATCAGCAAATTTATAAAATATTTTCTGAAGAATTAAAATATTTTTTTATTTTTCTCACAGTATGTGAAGAAGATGTATTGCGTACCTTGTCTACAACGGTATATAAACATGATTTAATGCAGGCTTAAAACTTAGTTCTGATGAGGGCGTCAGCCGAAATAGTTGTCAGCAAATTTATAAAATAACTAGTATTCGAACCCGGCTTCGCTCGGACCAGTTTGGGGTTATGTTCAGCTCGGCGCGTCAATTCAGACGGGCCAAGTTGAAACAACTTTTTTCAAAATTCGAAAGTCTAGGTCAATTAAAATGGAATTAAAATGAACATTTCAGACTGGCATTGACATTTCATAGCATCTTTTATATATTGACAGCCCTATTCTCGCCCATTAAAATGTCCAAATTCAAGGAAAAAATCTAATTTGCTGTCAAAGAAATGTCAAATAATACCTTCACTTACTTAATAAAAGCCGGGAAAAGTTCAGTAGAAGACTAATTTATTACATTTTGACTAAATGTCTTCGCCGATAAAAAAATCAAACATATTTTCTTTCATATTCGTTTTTATGGCAACTTAATGACCAACACAATGCAAAATGGAATTACAGACCCACAGACATACATACGCAGTTTCGGTTTTATATATGTACTACTCGATACTCGAGTAATTGTAGTGTCTACACACACATTGATAACGAAACAAATTTACCGTCGAAACTTTCGCGAGCGAAATCAATTCGTTTGTTTGAACTTGCAACAACAAATCAAAAGGGAATTACAGACATACATCCCCCGTTTCGGTTTTATATATAAGATTTCTGAAGAATTAATATATATTGTTATTTTTCCACCGTATGAGAAGAAGATGTGTTGTGTACCCTGTCTACAACGGTATATAAACATGATTTAATGCGAGTGAGTTTATCTAGTATGACTTTCGCAATTAAAAATATTTGGCGGATTGGCATAAGCTGTAATGCCAAATATTTCGTAACAAAAAAAAAAAATATGCTTATTTATTTATTTATAATCTATTTATACACAGGTTTGAATTAATAATAAAGATGTTTGTACATCTGAAACCACTCTTGATCTTGATCACTCTAGATCTTGGGCTGGGTGCAGTGACGGCTGGCAACGGGGTGTTGGGGGGTGCAAAGGAAGATTCAACCGTTTTTGCAAGAGTTCTTTCCTATTTATTGGATTTTAAAAAACTTCTATAGCATGGACTTTCAATTCAGATGTTCGCAATACCAACTGTTTCTCTTCCGTAGTACGGAAAAATAGTTGAATCTTCCTTTTGCACCCCCCCAACACCCCGTCACCAGCCGTCACTGAGCCTGGGTGTATGTAATTTATCGTTGATTTGTACACGACTGACTCATTGTTTATCATCGAGTTAATCTCGTATGACTTTCACAATTAAAAATATTTGGCGAATTGGCGTTAGCTGTAATGCCAAATATTTTTTTATCTTTTAAAAATTTATAAATTACGAGTATTACTCGAGTATCGTTCTAATTACTCGAGTATCGAGTACTTGAAAAATGGACAAGTATACTCGAGTATCGAGTACTCGATCGTAAGACTCAGTTAAACGCTACTGTTAAAAAGTAAGTAAAAATTGAAAATATGTCTTCATTTATAAATAACGAGTATTTCTCGAGTACTTGAAAAATGGACAAGTATACTCGAGTATCGAGTACTCGATACTCGAATTGGAGTCTCTAATCGACAGTGAACACCTTAAAAGTGATTAAAACACTGCTGTTTTTCTCACCGTATTCGATGGCTCCATTTAATAGTGCGGATCTGGCAGGGTCCACAGCTTTGCGTCTCGTTTCCTCCAAGCTCCGCGCTCCAGAATGGGGGCAGAGTGGATCGATATTCGGAGGGTGCGAATGGGGTGAGTTGTTTAAGGGGTTTCGGGGGTGGCTGGTTGGTGTTGGAAGTCGGCGGAACAGGGTTCGATGGCCGCGCTGCCGGTACCTACTCTACGTCTCTGCCATTTCACAGATTTCCAACATATCGGGGTTATGTTTTATTTATATTTAAACACCGCGACAAAACAATAAAATTGTTCAATCATTTGTGCAAATAAACGTGGAAATTTCAATGGCGTTTTGGCTTATCGATTCAGAACGCTGTGATATTCACAAATTTAGTTTCGCCAGCAGAATCTAAGCGGAAATAATTTGCACTATAAATAAAGGGTCTTTTTATAAGGACGCTTAGTTTTGAAATGTAAATAAAACAAGTTGTTTGTGAGATTTCGACTAAATTTTAATTTCATTTGTAAATATATTTTACGGCATTAAATATGGAATATAGCATCAAATGTCTGCCAATATCCATTCATTATAAAATGGGCCATGTCGCTAAAGTTGACTTTTTTGACAAATTTGGGTAAACTTCCAACTGCTCCGGAACCCAATCAGGCGTTGTCTGCGGTCGTTTACCTGAAGTTCCTTGGTTAGTTGGATTTTATACGGGTGCAGACATAAGGCCCGATTCAAAATTCGCCAAGTTGAAGTCGCAAAAAAGCCAAGTTCTTGTGAACAACGAGAAATAAGCTGCCTTGGGTTTTCCTGTACACTTTCACACACAGCAGCAATGTTTTCACCAGATATTGTATTTTGATGACGTACAGGTAGGCGTTGGCCGATTATTTACCAAACTGGTTGACTCAAATTTGGCCACTAAACAATGAATAATCTACTCAGCAGGACAAAGTAACATATTTTGAGCGTCCCTATTGAAATACCCTTTATGTATATTGCCATTCGACACCTTACTTTGAAAAAGGTTTTCTTTTTTTAATTGTTTGAATTTTGTACATTTCCATGAGTTTTGTCGCGTTTGGCATTAGCTGTAATCAGGGCTGTGGAGTCGGTGTCAGAGACGGAGTTGGATTCGCCGCGGCGGTTTGGTCGGATTCGTACTTGGAGTCGGAAATTTTGAAAATTTGGAACTTTTGCTTTTAATATGTCAAATTTGGCTTTTGGCCGCATTGATAGTGTTAATATTTAATTGAATACACAGAAATAGGAAAATTAGGGGAAAAAAGTGACGACATTAACTTTTTTTAGTCGGAATCTTAGTCATGTTTTGGTCAATGTCGTGGTTTTGGTAAATGCTGGAGTCGGAGTCGGACATTTTTTACCGACTCCACAGCCCTGGCTGTAATGCTTAATATCAGTTTATTTTACAATCTCCGCTCCCAATTTGGAGCATTTGGACTGACAGTGCTTATCTCATCATGCTTGTTACTCAGTTCAACCTTTTTTTTCGAAGACAGTAGGGATGGAAAGAATACGACGACTAGAACAGGACTAATGGTTTGCTAATCGCTGTTACTATGCGTCACTTTTGGTATCAGCTAGGTACGAATGGATTTTCAACAACAGAAACACCCATTGCCTTTGTACAGAATCGATTTGTTATCATGTTTATAAGCGAAACGAACTATTCATTAGTTCATGTTCATTCTTATATTTCAAATGCCTAAAGATTTCAAATTATAAATATAGAAAAACATCAAATGTCAATTATTATTTTTTCGTAATATTTTAACGTTTGTACATTGCCACACATACAAAATATTAAATTCTATACAATCATTATTTTATATTACAGTTTTAACAGCTAAATTAAAAGATATTTTAACAATTTATTTGTTTACTTTTATCATTTGGTTTTATTTATATGTGATATAATTTTTATTTATATTTGTTTATTTAAACACTCAAAGCGCGACAGCAAAGAATATAAATAAAAATGGGTCAATAAAGTAGAAAAGGTTAAAATTTAATTTAATCCTAATCCCTTGTATTAATGTTGTTTTTAAAAAATGAGCCTGACCTTTCATTAAAAAAAAATGAGGTTAGCAACTACATGTGTCCTTTTTCGAGATTTATATTCTATAACACAATGATAATTATTCATATTAAATAAGTGGAAAAAAAAAAAATGCTTTGGGACAGTGACGGTGGTGACGGGGTGTTGGGGGGTGCAAAGAAAGATTCAACCATTTTTGCAAGAGTTCTTTCTTATTCATTGGATTTTAAAACACTTCTATAGCATGGAATTTTAATTACGATGTTCGCAATACCAACTGTTTCTCTTCCGTAGTACGAAAAAATAGTTGAATCTTCCTTTTGCACCCCCCAGCACCCCGTCACCAGCCGTCACTGCTTTAGGATACACAGATTTTCCAAATTTGGTCCACACAATTGTAGCGATTGACTTTGTGTTTTGTTGATGGTCATTGTAAATTCAAATTGCATATTTGTCGGAAACATTGGAATGCGTGGCAACAGTACATCTTCTCCTTTATATCTTCCATTTCAAATTGTAGCTGGTACCGTTGGAGTCGTTAAAAAATACGACTCTGACTCCGACTTCAGCATTTACTAAAAACACTAATCCGACTCCGACTCCAACATTGACCAAAAACACGGCTCCGACTCCGACTAAAAAAGATTTTATTTCGTCACCCTTTTTTAAAACGCCGACTCCAAAGCCCTGCAAAAAATAGTTGCATTTGATTGTGGTTTGCACCGATGATAAAACACTTAATTTTTTCATCAAAACATCCAATTTATATTATTTTAATGAATTTCATTTCTGCCAAAATAACAGAGCATTACTATAAAAATCACATAAAGAGTACTGTATGTATAACCAGTGGCGGCTCGTCCATACGCACTGCGGAACTGCAGCACCCCCAAGCAAATTGAGAAATATGTAAAATTATAATAAACATAAATTTATATTTAAGTAAGTAAAAAAAAAATATTTGGCATTACAGCTTGCGCCAATGCGCCAAATATTCTTAATTGTGAAAGTCATACGAGATTAACTCGATGATAAATAATGAATCAGTTGTGCACAAAATCAACGATAAATAACATATACACCTAGTCCAAGATCTCTTTTTTCAATTGAAAAAAACCAAACCTTGCCGAGAATTGAACTCGGGTCCCCCGATCGCTAGGACAAAGCTCTTGCCACTAGACCACAGGGACCGATATTTATATTATTTGAAAATATCAATAATATTTAAGCGTGTGTTAACCCTCTGAGTACCCTGGAGCCAATATATCGGCTTTCATATAATCGCCAAAAATACCCTGGGCCGATATATCGGCTTATGTAACATATTTTGAAGAAAAAAAGAAAAGTGTCATGACATATTAAGGGGACCTAATCTTTGACATCCGAGACACTTACAGATCCGTAGTTATATAATACGCAAAGCGTGGTTTGTTTTTTAAATGTATTTATTATTCTTTTTTATCTTCTTCTATATATATAAAAATGAATGTCTGTATGTATGTCCGCTATGGACTACTAAACCGCTCGACTGATCGATGTGAAACTTTACAAATTTATTGAGTACACTCCCGCAATGGTTTCTGGCCTACCAACCCTTCCCCCCAACCACCCCCCAACCTCCACCCCCAATTTATTTTTTAAACTTTCCGAATTTTTCGAGTTCACTCCTTTGAAGGTTTCAGGCATACCCTCCCCCATACGCCCCAATCATTTTTATTGAATTATCATTATTTGTATGGATACGATATTTTGTATATTTTTTATACGTTAATCAGATGTTTAATATGCAAGAATTAGTTACCTTTATTGCCGCAATTGTTGTTATAATATAAACAATGAAAACCACATTAACATTTCACTTCACTTTATAAACAGTTGTAAACAGATCACGTGTAGGTACTGTAGGCGTATAAGTTGTGTGCTGCCGCTGTCTCTTTTCTATTCAGACGCATTGACCAATCGAATGGAAGAGAAATAGAAGCGGCACAATCCGAACGGTAGGCCGATCGTGCCTCTCTATCGCTTATCCGCGCTCTCGCTCGCACGCTTGCCTTCGGCGTAACGCGACAAACGGGACAATGAGTCATGTTTTTTCGTGCGTGCAGCGGGCGTTCATCGATTTATAAGACGTTGTCACGTCAAAAACAATACAATATTCCAAATTATCTATCGATAAATTTAAGTATAAAACACAATAACGTCTACCGCTTTTGCAAAGAGTAGAGAACTTTGCAAAGAGTGCATATCTGTTTTTGAAATTTCCAGTGTTATTTTAGAAAACTTGAAAAAATATAGGGGCTTTAAAAGGTTAAGCTTGACCGCTGACCAATGCATCCAATAATTACACACACACACAGCGGTACAAACACAACATACATTATGCAGTACAGTTTGCGATGGATATGCTCGAGAGGGTGATGAAGGTAGAGGAAAAGAGTTCGCAGATACAAGCTTGCTTTGGTACTGTCTTTCTTGCAGTGTTGCGTCCGTACGGGTGCGTGCTTCATTTCTTCTAATTTTTTTCATATCAAAAAAAATACTCAAGGGTAGAAATGCATGTCGTTTTTAATTTTAATAATCTTGATGTTAATAGTAAAATATAATCAAAAAAAACCTTTTTTAATCATCCACAGCACCCCCAGCTGTCTTATCCACAAGACGCCACTGTTTATGACCATGTCAAAAAATTCAATCATTAATGTATTGTGCCGTTATTGACCACAATAAAGTCAGGTAAATATTTGCTCTGTCAAAACAATCAGTTGATTGCTTTAAACCAGTGATGCATAACCTGCGACCTGCAATGACATTTCATGCGGCTCAGTATGAGAAATATCAGTCACCTTTTTTCTTCAGAACTTTTTACGGACGATGCAAAAACAATATTAAATAATAAAATTTATGAAAGTTTTATCACTTTTACCCATGCGACCCTCGAGCTTTATCGAGAATATCTGGTCCTTCTCCCAAAAAGGTTTTGCATCACTGCTTTAAACAGATTGTATTTGCTATTTTTCAAATATTTTTCTTTTGTTTCTGCAAAATGAGGATCAATCTATGCCTGCATTGTTGCCAAAGTGTGTAGCAGTTCTTTCTGGTGATAACCTCTTTCAGTGTAAAGAAATATATATATATAGATCGAATTGGCATTTACTTGGTAGAACTCCATTATAATACGTGTCTCTATTGCCCTAGCGATCAGGTGGGCCCGGGTATAAGTACCGGCGAGGTCAAATTTTTTCAATTGAAAATGAGATCTTGGACATGGGTGCATGGCATTTTAATTTACCAATTGTTTGTCATACCTTGTTTTCATACTTAACTTTTGCATAAATACCACTGTTTTATTGTATTCCTTATCAGTTGATAATGCTCGCCATGAGCGAAACCGGTCCTGATGAAATAAATCTCATGTGGAAAAAGTACTAAAAATGTGTTATTATTTTTATAATAAAATATTTTTCTTCACTTTTACCCTTTGCGGCCCGCGAAGAATTTTAAATGGATAAATTGGCCCTTCTCTCAAAAAGCTTGTGCACCACTGTTTTAAAGCCTCACGGCATAGGCTTCTTTCAATATAGCTGCTTCTAAAATGTAGCATATTGATTTCTTATAGAACTTTTCAAACTTGTTATTTTAATGGGCCCAATTATATCGTTGAAGTTCTATTTTTAAACAGTAAAAGGATAAAATATTTTAAATATTGAAAATTTATGTTTTTTTTTTAAATAATATTATATTACAACCTTTAAACGGAAGCAAAGTCTCAATTTCCAACCCCTTTGTGCGTCTATAATAAGGGAAAACAAATACAGTGGAACCCGATTTTACGTTCCCGCATAAACCGATTCCCCGCATGGTTCGTTCATTTTCTATAGTCCCGGCGGAACACCCATGAGAACAGTGTTAAAATCCCACATTAAACGTTCCCCGTTTTATCGTCTTAAAATTATGGTCCCGTCACAAATATTATCCCGATTTACCGTTTTTGTTGAATATTTCTTAGAAGCACATTCGAACTCATCCAATCGATTCGTAGAAAAAAACTGAAACTGCAAGTGTGCAATTGTTTACGGTTCAACATAAATATTTTTTTACTTCAAGGATATAGATGAATACGAATTTGCCAATTATGAATAAGGCTGCCACAACAATAAAATAACCGTAATTATGAGATCGCCGCAATTAAAATAAATGTTTACTAACTATTAGTTATTTTCTTGTTGTGGCAGACCTATTCATAATTGGTAAATTGTTTATAGACAAATATGTGTGTGAAAATCCAATATTATAAAGCGAGCGCGCTCGGACGGTGTCCGTAGGTAGGCCGATTGTTCTGAAATGTCATTTTCTGAAAAGTCATGTTCTGAATTTTCATATTCTGAAAAGTCATGTTCTGATTTGTCATGGAACCGTTAGCGGTAGCCACAAAACTCATGGAAAAGTACAAAACAAACAATTCAATTTTCTTATTATTACATTTTACATTATTTGAAGACTGAAAAACATTTAGTTCTCGCGGAAAACACCAAGCTTTGAAAATGTTGAATTATTTTGGAGTACAGTGGAACCCCGATTTAACGTTCTCGCATAAACCGTTGGTTCGTTCATTTTCTATAGTCCTGGCGATTTTCTAAAAATTATGGTCCCGTCACAAATATTATCCCGATTAACCGTTTTTGTTGAATATTTCTTAGAAACACATTCGATCCAATCCAATCAATTCGTAGAAAAAAAACTGATACTGCAAATGTCCATTTGTTTGCGGTTCATTGTCATAATGTTACCGGTTATTAAAGAGCATCTGTGTCTTCTGTAGAAGAAGATGGCGAAAACGCAATAATGAACTATGGAATGAAATTTACAGCTGCGTGTTGGCCTTCGAAAATATATTTCTACTTAAAGGATATAGATGAATCTGTTAAAAAATATGATAATTTGAGGGGAATTTGTTTAAATTGAAGTGGCAAACTGCAAAGAAGCAACGCTGTATAAGGATTTTATTATAAAATGAATGTTATAGGTATAATAAGATTTTTTTTAGTTCACATTTAAAACTTTCCCGCATTAGTCGTACGTTTTTTACGGTCCCTTGAAAAACTTATTATCAGGGTTTCACTGTATTGAAAATGTAAAGGGACGCTCAAAATATGTTACTTTGTCCTGCTGAGTAGATTATTCATTGTTTAGTGGCCAAATTTGCGTCAACCAGTTTGGTAAATAATCGGCCAACACCTACCTGTACGTCATCAAAATACAATATCTGGTGAAAACATTGCTGCTGTGTGTGAAAGTGTACAGGAAAACCCAAGGCAGCTTATTTCTCGTTGTTCACAAGAACTTGGCTTTTCTGCGACTTCAACTTGGCGAATTTTGAATCGGGCCTTATGTCTGCACCCGTATAAAATCCAACTAAACAAGGAACTTCATGTAAACGACCACAGACAACGCCTGATTGGGTTCTGGAGCAGTTGGAAGTTTACCCAAATTTGTCAAAAAAGTCAACTTTTCGCGACATGGCCCATTTTATAATGAATGGATATTGGCAGATATTTGATGCTATATTCCATATTTAATGCCGTAAAATATACTTACAAATGAAATTAAAATTTAGTCGAAATCTCACAAACAACTTGTTTTATTTACATTTCAAAACTAAGCGTTCTTATAAAAAGACCCTTTATATATTTTTTTTAAAAATATTTTATTACAACCTTTAAGTGGAAGAAGGGTGTCAATTTCCAACCCCTTTGTGCGTGTATAATAAGGGAATACAAATAATAATTTAAATACATGTAAAACTTTGTCAAACAACAAAACAAGAGCTTACTTATACATACGGTGAAAAAATAACAGTGTATTTTTAATTCTACAGAAACCATTTTATATATTAGTTGATAGCTATTTCGGCTTACGCCATAGTCAGAACTATGTTTTAAACCTGCATTTACTCATCTGGTGAAATAGAGTAGAAGATGTATTGTGTACCCTGTCTACAACTGTATATAAGGATGAGTAAATGCAGGTTTAAAACATAATTCTCACGATGGCGTAAGCTGGAATAGCTATCAACAAATATATAAAAAAAATCTGTAGAATTAAAATACATATTTTTCTCACCGTTTTACAAAAAAAAGAGTTTGGGACTTTTCCTTTTTTACGGGAAGCAAGGAGATTTAAGTTTTGTTTTAAAATGAACGTCCGCAAATTTACCGCCGAATCCATCGAAAGTATTTGGCATTAACTAATAAAAATCGAGAGAGTCGATGGTTTTAGGTACTTGAGAGTACACATCACGGGATATGGCAACCCGCGTAATGAGCTCGCGATCCGATAGCTGGAGCAACATTTAATTCAATGCGGAAAGTCTGGGACTCACGGCTGTACTCGGTCAGAACCAAGTGCCACTTATTCAACGCATGCATACTGACTGTGCTGCTTTACGGTTGTGAGTCATGGCACATCACAAAAGCAAAGGGTAACCGTATACTGTGCTTCGAAAACAGATGCCTGCGGCGAATACTAGGGGTACAGTGGTTTGACTTAGTCAGGAATACGGAGGTAAGAGAGCGGACAAACAAGCCCCTAATTACGTTCAAAATAAAAAGGCCAACATGGGCCTGGCTTGGACATGTGCTGCGGATGCCCCAGGGAAGCCTGAATCCTGCCTGCCTCTTCTATCAACCTGATGGATCCCGACGCCCCGGAAGGCCTTTGATAAACATCCATAGGATGTAGTCAGGGGAGCTATAGGACGCCGGGATGACCAAGGAAGATATGAGGAAGTTGGCGGGTGATAGAAAATCTTGGAGACACCGTGTGGCGGCTATATGCTCCGAATAGGGAGCGGATATGGAAGAAAAAAAAATGAATGTAAGTAAAACGTGCAAAATAAAAAAAAGGATTATTTTATCCAAGAGCAAAATTGATTTGATGTATTTCTTGAAATAAATCTTCATTTATGAAGGGGTAGTGGTAGTTTTAAATTAAGTTCATATAGGAAAGAATGCAATATACTTTTGTAATATTCTGAGTAACACTGATGGATTGATGTTTGTTTGCTCATTACGAATGTCACGTTTTCCCCCCATATCTGTTCTCTATCACCCACCAACTTCCTCGCTTCTTCCCAGCTCAACCCCGAAGCTCCACTGAGTACATCCTGTGGACAGTCATCAAATGCCTTTCAAGGCGTTGGGATCCATCAGGTTGATAGAAGAGATATGCAGGATTCAAGCTACTCTGGGACATCCACAGCACAGGTCCAAGTCCGGTCCATCGTCGCCTTTTTATTTTGGACGTAATAAGGGGCTGGTTTGTCCGCTCTTTTACCTCCGTGTCTGTTGATTTTATCAATAAATTTCTTACTTTTCCTGTGCATTTAGCTTAAGGACTTTACTACATAGATGGAACCATATTCTAACTATTAAAGTTATGCAATGATTCCTTAATGGTTTGTTAATTTTCTATGTAACTGTAAAAAAGTTAATACGTTTATAAGCCTTATTCGATATACTCCTGCCTGTTTGTTCTATATATATCAAATCGCACGAGCCACTTGACTTTTTATAGATACCGCTTCTGTCAATAAGTTTGACTTAACTTTTTTTAAGGTGTGTTTCTTAATGATATTAACACTCAGCCAACCGTTCAGTGCATTTAGCGTATAGCCCTTACTACAAGATGTAAACATATGTGTACTGGTACTTTCGATGGATTCGGCGAGAACTTTGTGAATTTGTGAAATTTAAATATAAAATTTAAGCGGGAAGCAATAAGGGGGTTCTTGGATCAAAGCAAAGCAAACAAATAATTATACTACTAATGAAGTTAGCAATCACAAAATATTAACTAATGAGATGCTATCAATTAGGAAAGGGTTTAAACCAAGGGTGGCTAACGCGGGGCCCGCGGGCCACGTGTGGCCCGCGAGTGCCTAACTGTGGCCCGCGGAGCATATGCAAACATTTTTTTCTTTTAGTGTACATAAAACCAATTTTCTATAAAAGTAAATTTCTCAAAAATAAGTCTGTATCGTCAAACTATGACTAGGCGTGTCGACGACATTAGAAACCATATTGAAGATAATTGGAGAAGATAATCCAAGTTCATATGTTATGTTCTAGCACCTAAGTGGCGATTTTTATCAGGGGTGTTGATGGTTATCTGTACAATATAGAAGAATTAGCGGCACTGTATCCACTTAAGGACACAACCTGTTCAGGAGCTTTTACAGAACAAGAATCGCTGATGAGCATTTGGAAAACTGTTTGCGTGTAGCAACAACATCAATAGTTATGAACATTAATGAACTTAGTTCTGACAAACAAAATCAGACGACTCACTAAAATTTATTATATTTTGATTATTTTTTTTATTGCGTAACTCTAATATAATAATTATGTTTGACTCTCATTTTTGTAATATCTTCTTAAAAAAACTATATTTTTCCTGTTTGCTATCAATAAAAAAAAATATTTTGTTGTGTGGCCCGGTAGGAAATCTCATTTCTAAAATTTGGCCCGGCTGCTGAAAAGGTTGGCCACCCATGGTTTAAACTGTCATTGGAAATAATTTAAGCAGTAGATAGTAAGTACGAAGATGCTTCTGAAAGAGGCGAAACACGTGGCACAATTAGTTATACAATACGTGGAAAAATCAAAGGTACAGTAGAACCTCGATTATCCGGATTAATTGGGGATGAAGGTAGTCCAGATATGGACAAATCCGGATAATCGAAGAAATCATAATTGACAGAGAAAGACAAGTATATTCAGTTTGCTGAAGATATGTCAGCAGAAATCCTTTCCCCGTGAATCTCAAGTTCCCTGATACCATGTCGTCCTTTGAATTTTTCAAGCCAGCCCGAGCTTGCTTTGAAGGTGGGATCTCCATTTAATCTTGTATCCAATTTGTCTTTTAATGAAACTACGACACGTTTACTTTTCGTTGACATATCGGTAATATTAAAAAAAAAATATTTAAATCGTGATCATTTTTTCAAGAAACAAACCTTTAATGCGTATCGGGTTTGGACGATGACTAACCCATATTTTACTCAGGGCTTATTGTTAGAACAAATGCAACGATCAAAATATGAAGACTGCATTCCATCACGTACGTAGACAGTGGACGCAATTCGCCTCGTGTATATCAGCAAATTAGTAATATTTTGTTTATTCTGACCAATCCGGATAATCGAGGTTCTACTGTATTTTAAATTTTATATTAATACTAGTATTGCTACCCGGCGTCGCTCGGAATAAGCGACCAATAATTATTTAATGTTATATCATTCGACATAATTATATCACAAAATCTAACAACCAAAATAGAGTTAAAATAAAATCACAAACTTTATTTAATTTGATGACAGCCCCATTCTCGCCCATTAAAATGTCCAAATTCAACGAAAAAATCTAATTTGCTGTCAAAGAAATGTCAAATAATACCTTCACGTAAATAATAAACATTATTGATAATAATAAAAGCCGGGAAAAGTTCAGTAGAAGACTAATTTACTACATTTTGACTAAATGTCTTCGTCGATAAAAATTCAAACATATTTTCTTTCATATTCGTTTTTATGGCAACTTAATGACTAACAATGCAAAAGAGAATTACAGACCCACAGACATACATACGCCATTTCGGTTTTATATATAAGATATATGGGTACTGAACTACAAGTTATGTTATGTGATTCGTTTATGAGGTGGTTTTAAAATCGAGATTAAGATGAAAGAATAGATGTCAACATTTATTGCGTACTTCTTCTAAGCTAGTATATAAAGTTATGCTAATGTAAAGGATCTTTTTATAAGGACGCTTAGTTTTGAAATGTTAATAAAACAAGTTGTTTGTGAGATTTCGACTAAATTTTAATTTCATTTGTAAGTATATTTTACGGCATTAAATATGGAATATAGCATCAAATGTCTGCCAATATCCATTCATTATAAAATGGGCCATGTCGCTAAAGTTGACTTTTTTGACAAATTTGGGTAAACTTCCAACTGCTCCAGAACCCAATCAGGCGTTGTCTGCGGTCGTTCACCTGAAGTTCCTTGGTTAGTTGGATTTTATACGGGTGCAGACATAAGGCCCGATTCAAAATTCGCCAAGTTGAAGTCGCAGAAAAGCCAAGTTCTTGTGAACAACGAGAAATAAGCTGCCTTGGGTTTTCCTGTACACTTTCACACACAGCAGCAATGTTTTCACCAGATATTGTATTTTGATGACGTACAGGTAGGAGGTGTTGGCCGATTATATACCAAACTGGTTGACTCAAATTTGGCCACTAAACAATGAATAATCTACTCAGCAGGACAAAGTAACATATTTTGAGCGTCCCTATTGAAATACCCTTTATATTTAAGTATAGCTCTGACGGGAACGTGAACTCGGTTAGAACCTCTCATAACGAGCATAATTCGTTCCAGAATCTTGCTCGTTTAGCGAAACCAAGGCTGTGGGGTCGGTGAAAAAATGTTTGACTCCGACTCCTACTCCAGCATTTACCAAAAACACGACTCCGACAAATAATGTTAAATATCGACACCTTTTTTTGCTTAATTTTCTTATTTATGTGTATTCAATTAAATATCAACCCTACCAATGCGACCAATAGCCAAATTTGACATATTATATGCAAAAATAAAAAGTTCAAACTTTTCAAAACTTCCGACTCCGACTCCACAGCCCTGTTTTTAACCCTCTCTTGCACAATATAAAATAAACGGAGATAGCAAATTTTCTCTTTAAGCCATCGATATATCTTGATAATTTTTGTAGAATTAAAAAACATTATGATAAGCTTGATTTTCACTATTCGATTGCATAATTTTTCTTTGGGATTGAAGCGTATAAACCAAGTAGGTTACTCGCATGCCTATGAAATGAAAGGCGGATGTTGACGGGCCCTAGAGGAAGTGAAGCCGGTAGTGGAGCAGACTATACTGCGGGCAGTAGGGCGGTTGCCGCCCCCGCCATTCGTTAAAACAACCCTTACCTCAGCGCAATGCACTTGCCCGCCCCACTCGGCGGTTGATTCCCCCTTCCTAGAAAAGCGTAAGTTTTATTATGACTATACATCTGAATTATTCAAAGGTATCTAAGCGAGTGAATTTTACAATTCAAATGTAAAGATAATAACAATTCAAATTTAAATACATTGTTATTTTTCTTACCGTATTATAATGGAGTTCTACCAAGTAAATTCCTACTCAATCAACAAATTTTAAAATACTCATTAAAAAAGTAAACACAAACTTAATAAACATGACAGAAGCGGTATCTATAGCAGTGGTTCTCACGAAAAATTGCTCTGTGGCCGCATGGTGAACATAAATGGTTCAAGGAAATGCCTGTAGGCCGCACCAAATTTTTGTTTTTCCTTTTTACGGGAATCAAGGAGAGGGTAATAGAATCAAAACAAAGCAAACTAGAATACGGTTAATAAAAACTTTCGACTAAATCGGATTCCAATTTTTGCCTTGTGGAACCTTTTCAAACTAAGCTAACGATTTTTTATCGAGATTCAGGCATCAAAACACTTAACATCGCCCTGGCAATATGGAATTCTTGAACCTTATAACCAGGACTGTGGAGTCGGTAAAAAAAAGTCCGTCTTTGACTCCAGCGTTTACCAAAACCACGACTCCGACTTCGACTAAAAAAAGGTTAATATCGTCACTTTATTTCACTAAATTTCATATTTATGTGTATTCAATTAAATATCAACCCTATAAATGCGGCCAAAAGTCAAATTTGACATTTTAAATGCAAAAATAAAAAGTGCAATCTTTTCAAAATTTCCGACTCCTAGTACGACTCCGGCCACAACGCCGCGCCGACTCCGACTCCACAGCCCTGCTTATAACAGATACAATCATATATTTTCAATTTATTTGCGGTGATATATTACACAGATTTAGCGACAAATTTCTTAACAATGAATTCCACACAATAACGTAATCTGGTAATCTCAAATAAAGCAGTAAAAAGATCAAAGTTGAATTATTTGTATTTTCGTGTGGAATATTTTCCAACAAAACACAATCCGTTTATTCGTAGAAATGATGAATTCTAATTCATTTTCCATTGAAATAAATTTCGATTGATAAAAAGTTCTGGCTTAATTTTTGTTTTACGAGGCATTTTTTTCAATTGAATTATTGTTGATTTCTGATAAATATCAAAGCATTACTACAAATGAATGCCTGTAAACGGAATGCTACACCAAGGAAAAGCTTAAAATATTCGAAAGGACAACACAAAATCCTTCAATAGGCGGGCCAGGTTTTGGGCATGCCTGGTCTATACAATATTACTGAATAACCTGGATAATATTTCTATTCAGGGATGTATGTAGTATACTATATTAGATCAACTTCCTGCAGCCTTTTTCGATTGATCCTCATTCGAGATTTGAATCCCGGACCGGTGTTTCGATCAGGGATTTCAGGGCTTAGCAGATTTATTCTCAGGATAATAAATTAATGTTCACTTTTAAGGTGTTCACTGTCAATACTTGGTGGAATGGCATTATAATAAATTATTTGTATTACTTTTTTCACATAAAATTTATTAGGTCAGGACCGGTTTCGCTCATGGCGAGCATTGTCAACTGATAAGGAATACAATGAAATCATCATTGCTTGAGATTTATTAGTGTAAGAAGTGTACATGTTCACTTGGGCTGTTAAAGTGCGAAAAATCACCACTATTCTAGACTAGATAAATACAAAAAAATACAATAAACTTTCAGAAACATATCACCAAAATATTTTTAATAACAAACAATTGCCTAAACTGAAAAATGAATATATTTGACATGGAAACTAGGGATTCCAATTCGGATATTCGATATCCGGATATGTTGGAAAATATCCGGATAGTATTCGTATTCGAGGGAAGATCACATCACAATTTATCCATATTTAATGAATAGTTATGAATATCCCAGGTAGTGTTTTTTTTTTGTTTTCGCCCAACTCGGGTGCTATCAATATCTTATCATAATACTTTATTTTAACGAACCGGCTAGAAGTCGGGTCTAAAAAAAACCTTTATTGCCGTAATTTCATTTATTATTAAGTCCGAAGATACCGTGGAATAATCGAAGTTATTTTTAATTTTATATTGAATTTAATTCATTCTACTGTTTGAACTAAAAGTCCATCCAAACTAGGGATTCCAACTCGGATATTCAAATATTCGATATCCGGATATATTCAGCCCTTTTTAAACTATTCAGATATTTGGAAAAGTATTCGGTTTCAAGAAAAGATCACATCGTAATTTGTCCATATTTAATGAATAGTTATGAATATCCCAGGTAGTGTTTTTTTTTTGTTTTCGCCCAACTCGTGTGCTATCAATATCTTATCATAATACTTTATTTCAACGAACCGGCTAGAAGTCGGGTCTAAAAAATCCTTTATTGCCGTAATTTAATTTATTATGGAGCTGCAAATTATAAATATTGTAATACAATGGAACGGTATTGAAATGTGAAGTCTCTATCCAAGATTTTACAAAAGTGAGAAAAGATTTAGTCTCAAATTATTAAAATGTATATATGTAAGTGAACAAGGAAACGTTAATCGTTCAACACCTCTATTTGCGTGCGAGTTTTACGATTATTTATTAAAAACTTCAAAATCGAGACCACTGCCGGCTTGCAAAAGCAACTGGCAATTTCTTGTTACTTAAAATATGCTTTTAAATCATAATTTTGTTCATAATTCTAATACTATTGTAAATCATTTTAGTCATGTCAAAACTATCCGGATATCTGAATATATCCGGATATTTTTTTATGTTTTTTAATAATAAATAAATATTTGGCATTACAGCTTACGCCAATGCGCCAAATATTCTTAATTGTGAAAGTCGTACGAGATTAACTCGATGATAAATAATGAATCAGTTGTGCACAAAATCAACGATAAATAACATACACCCAGCCCAAGATCTCTTTTTTCAATTGAAAAAATCTAACCTTGCCGAGAATTGAACTCGGGTCCCCTGATGGCTAGGACAAAGCTCTTGCCACTAGACCACAGGGACCGTCTTATGTTTTACTATTCGATATGCGAATAGTTGTGTGCTACACACGCTTTATCTGCAGTAAAGTGTTTGTTTGTAGATTTTCAATACAGTGGAACCCCGATCTTACGTTCCCGCATTAATCGTTTGTTGTATACGGTCCCTTGAAAAACGTAGAATCGGGGTTTCACTGTACTCATGATTGTTCAATTACAGTGGAGCCCCGATCTTACGTTCTCGCATAAACCGTTTTCCCGCATGGTTCGTTCATTTTCTATAGTCCCGGCGAAACACCCACAAGTGTTTCTGTCCCACATGTATCGTTTGTTTTTCAAGGGACCGTATAAAACAAACGATCAATGCGGGAAACGATGAATGCGGGAAAGTTTTATACATGAACTTAATGCCGGGACTACGCGGGAAAACGTATTATGCGAGAACGTAAGATCGGGTTACCACTGTATAAAGAAATACAAAAATCAAGTCGTAAAAAAGATCTCCGCCAGTTTTCCTTCAGGTTGATTGAAATTCTAAAATCCGAATATATCCGGGTAGTTTATGTCTTACTATTCGATATCCGAATAGTTGATTTGGCGAATTGTTGGAGTCCCTAATCGGAACATCAAGCGTTACGCACCACATATAATATATGTACATAAAAGGGCTTTAAAAATGATATACAAATTACACAATATATTCACTGTACAGTGAAACCCCGATTCTACGCTTTTCAAGGGACCGTATAAAACAAACGATAAATGCGGGAAAGTTTTATACATGAACTAAATGCCGGGACTATTCAAAATGAACGCACCACGCGGGAAAACGTATAATGCGAGAACGTAAGATCGGGGTACCACTGTAAAAAGAAAAACAAAAATCAAGTCGTAAAAAAGATCTCCGCCAGTTTTCCTTCAGGTTGATTGAAATTCTAAAATCCGAATATATCCGGGTAGTTTATGTTTTACTATTCGATATCCGAATAGTTGATTTTGACGAATAGATGGAATCCCTAATCGGAACATCAAGCGTTACGCACCACATATAATATATGTACATAAAAGGGCTTTGAAAATGATATACAAATTAAGGATTCATATTCCAGCATAAAATTATAAGTGGTATTTTCTTTATTGTGATTATAGTTTTAAGGTTGGTTGTTATGACTGCAAAAGGTAATACACTATTGGGGATGGTAATTCGACTGGTTTTATGGCATTGCCCGGGTTTGTTATGGCTGGGATACGGTGGAGGGACGCCGCTTCCTTCTAGGGAGGCCTCAGCCACATCCGTGGAGTCCCCACGTGGCGCTTCCCCCAACTGCAATGCGGTGCAGCGCTGATTCCCAGTGAAAAGTAGACGCTGAAAAAATGAATAATTCCTTTTAAACGATTACAGTGAAATCCCGATTCTATGTTTTTCAAGGGGCCGTAAAAAAAACAAGCGATCAATGCGGGAAATTTTTAATATGAACAAAAAAATATACTTTTGAAAAACTTATTTATTATTATAATTTCTTATTATACCTATAAAAGTCCTTCACACTACGATGCTTCACTTTTAAGGTAATCACTGTCAATACAAGGTGGAATGGCAATATAATAAAAATAATAACACATTTTTAGTACTTTTTCCACATAAAATTTATTGGATGGACCGGTATCGCTCATGGAGAGCATTGTCAACTGATAATAAATATCACTGTTTTTCACTTTTAAGGTGTTCACTGTCAATACTTGGTGGAAAGGCATTATAATAAAAATAATAACACATTTTTAGTACTTTTTCCACTTGAGATTTATTTCATCAGGACCGGTTTCGCTCATGGCGAGCATTATCAACTGATAAGGAATACAATAAAACAGTGGTATTTATGCAAAAGTTAAGTATGAAAAATGTCCAAATTCAAGGAAAAAATCTAATTTGCTGTCAAATAATACCTTCACGTAAATAATAAACATTATTATTAATAACAAAAGCCGGGAAAAGTTCAGTAGAAGACTAATTTATTACATTTTGACTAAATATCTTCGTCGATAAAAATTCAAATATATTTTCGTTCATATTCGTTTTTATGGCAACTTAATGACCAACAATGCAAAAGGGAATTACAGACCCACAGACATACATACGCCGTTTCGGTTTTATATATATAAGATTAACAACGACGAATATAAATTGTTGTATCAAGATATATTAGAGATAAATAGGGCTCAGCTAAATGCTTAGTTTACCAACTTTAAACAAACAACATAATCTTCCAAACTCGCCATTGTTATACCCCTTTAATCAAACTTGGTGATCTACTTTTATTGTTGTACATAAACGATACAAACTGTTTACTACGCGTCAGTTCAAGTACATGTATGCACTTGAAATGACTGTAGATGCCGAAAAACGAAACCCGGGTCGTTAGCAACATTCTCATGGAAAAGTACAAAATTTAAACAATTCAAATTTGATATTGAAAATCCATCAAGTACCCTCAATCGAAATCCTTAATTATTCTCAAGAATGGTGGAATTCTCATTTTGGTCTCGGATAAGTCGAAAAAAATATGTAGCCAGGTACATTTCTCTTCGAGCATTCACACATGACCATGTTTCAATGATGACGTCAATGGGAAAACTAATCATCAAATTTGATATTGAAATTACATCAAGCAGCCTCAGTCGAAATCCCTAATTATTCCCAATAATTGTGGAATTCTCATTTTGGCCTCGGATAAGTCGAAAAAAATATGTAGCCAGGTACATTTCTCTTCGAGCATTCACTCATGGTCATGTTTCAATGATGACGTCAATGGGAAAACTATTAATCTCAAATGCCTTGCAGCCGTAACAAAACAAAAAAAACCTGGAAACCTTGGCTGTGTTTTCACAATGTACTAATAAGAAAAATATCATATTTTCCTGCGGGATATTTACAATTCTCGATTAGTGTACATTCACTTGTAAGAAGCCAGAAATGATTTGATTATTACCGATTTGATTCCATTAACGTATTATTTCTTACGGCAATTGTTTTTTAAAAAAAAAAATCCATATCCACTCCCTATTCGGAGAATATGGCCGCCACACGGTGCCTCCAAGATTCTCTGTCTCCCGCCAACTTCCTCGCATCTTCCCAGGTCATCCCGGCGTCCCGTAGCTCGCCTGAGTACATCCTATGGATGGTCATCAAAGACCTTCGGGATCCATTTGCTTGATAAAAGAAGCAGGCAGGATTGCTCCATCGTCGCCTTTTAATTTAATAGTCGCAATTTTTAGTAAATTTAAAATTACTTTGATTATTCCAAGTATTGTACTACTAACTGTGACACGTTTTTCGCCTCTTTCAGAGGCATATTCGGACTTATTATCGTAAAGTTTGCTTAAGTAATGAAGCAAGATTGATTCTAACATTTGAAAATTATGAAATTACAAAATAGAGTTTGGGATTTTTCCCTTTTACAGAAAGCAATAATACTAGTTTAATAGTGTGTAATTTTAACGTCATTAGTAGTATAATTATTTGTTTGCTTTGTTTCGATTCTATAACCCCCTCCTTGCTTCCCGTAAAAGGAAAAAATCCCAAATTCCATCAAGTCTCGATTAGTGTACATTCACTTGTAAGACGTCGGAAATGATTTTATTTCTGACGATTCCATTTCATTAATGTAGTATTTCTTACAGCAATTGTTAGCTAATTTAACAATTGAATAGATCGGGACCAACTTTGCTCATAGTGGGCACCAGTGACGGCTGGTGACGGGGTGCTAGGGGGTGCAAAAGGAAGATTCAACTATTTTTCCGTACTACGGAAGAGAAACAGTTGGTATTGCGAACATCTGAATTGAAACTCCATGCTATAGAAGTGTTTTAAAATCCAATGAATAGGAAAGAACTCTTGCAAAAATGGTTGAATCTTCCATTGCACCCCCCAACACCCCGTCACTGGTGGGCACTATCAAATGATATAGTCGGCAAACTTCGGTCGATTCCTTCGTTTCGAATCGGTTCGGTTCTTCGTCTGCATTATCTTCAGTTGATAACGCTCACTTTTGAGCGAAACTGGTCCTAATCTAATAAATTTACTGTGGAATAAGAACTTAAAAATGTTGTATTATTTTTATTATAATGCCATTCAACCAAGTATTGAAAGTGAACACCTCACACACAAGTGACACAAAACTGACATAATTTTGATTTTTGAATCTTTAAATGTTATGACATAAGTACAAGCAATATATTTCAAATTAAATTAAATCTTAATAAAAACATGCGGGATCGGTGGTGCAGTTGTCAACACCGTTCGTCGCTCTGAACGAAGCCGTTCCTAATCTTACAAATTTACCGTGGAATCAGTACTAAAATGTTATATTATAATATAAAATTTAGAATAACTTTGATTATTTAAAAATTATTGTGTTACTAGTTGTGACACGTGTTTCGCCTATTCAAGAGTAATCTTCGGTCTTACTATCGCAAAGGTTGCTTGAGTAGTAAATCAAGATTGAATCTAATATTTTAACGGTAAAATTACAAAATTTAGTTTGATATTTTTCATTTTTACGGGAAGCAAGGATTATAGGATTAAAGCATAGCAAACAAATAATTATACTACTAATGACGTTAGCATAACAAAAAATTAACTAATGAGAGTTGTATACCAAGATTGATTCTAATATTCTAAAATGATAATACGCAAATATTTTGTAATGCTTACGTCATATGTAGTATAATTATGTGTTTTCTTTGTTTTGGTTCTATAGCCCCCTCCTTGCTTTCCGTTTAATGGAAAAATCCCAAACTCCATTTTATAATTTAATCATTTTAAAATATTAGAATCAATCTTGCTTCATTTCTTAAGCAAACTTTACGATATTAAGTCCGAAGATGCATCTGAAAGAGGCGAAACACGTGTCGCAATTAGAAACACAATATGTGGAATAATCATGTTTATTTTAAATTTAATATAATTGATTTGATAAAAAAATATTTTTGGGCTTTAACTTTGTTATTGATGAAGTCATAGTTAATTGATTTATTATGTTTTAGTTTGCATTGCTAAGAGGTCTTCAACTCTTTTATTTTTCGTCTATTTTTCTTGTTATTTGCTTCATTTATTTGTTTAGTTTTTCTACCAATTGTTTGTCATACCTTACTAAACTTTTGTATAAATATCACTAGTGTATTGTATTTCTTATCAGTTGATAATGTTCGCCATGAGCGAAACCGGTACTGATCAAATAAATTTTATGTGGAAAAAGTACTAAAAATGTATTATTTTTTTTATTTTAATGCCTTTCCACCAAGTATTGACAGTGAACACCCTAAAAGTAATTGATTTGATGTTCATTATAGTAAAAATACTTGCCATGTTTCTATTGCATGTCGTCAAATGTAAAATAAATTTTATTTATTCTATGTCACTAAGGATTGCCATTGAAATCATGTATTAGTTATTTGAAACCATTCATAACTGTCATTCATAATTATCAAACCGCATTTTAAGCCAATTGTAATTATTTCAACTGTAATCTTTTGAAACATAATGTTCGGAATCAAAGACCGCATAATAGATTAATCCTTCACCAAAATTTTACAGGAAGAGATTGCCCGTCAAGAATTAACATAGTACAGAATACCCAGCTAAAAAAGAAAACATTTTTATAATACATGCCATTGTGTTACAAGTTACTATGTTTCATGTTGAATAGCCATAAACATATCATTTTAAAATGGCGGCGACGCCTGCGCAATTCAATTCCCGCGTATTTGCCGCATCCAAAATGAAACGCAACATCGTGAACACACTTCAAAAATATTGCTGAGGATTTTATGTGTGAAAAGCAGAGATGTGGAGTAGGGACTCCAAATTGAGTATCGGACACTACTCGAGTATTTTGAAAAATACTCGAGTAATACTCGTAATTTATAAATGAAGATTTAATTTTGAATTATTTGAATTTTGTACTTTTCCATGAGATTTGTCGCTAACGACCCGGGTTTCACCTTTCGGCATCTTCACGCATTTCAAGTGCACGGATGTACTTGAACTGACGCGTAGTAAACAGTTTGTATCGTTTATATACAAAAATAGAAGTAGATCACTAAGTTAAATTGCTATTAAAATGCAAATTAGCGAAAATTGAATGCAAACAAGTTACTACGTGTCAGTTCAAGTACATCCGTGCACTTTAAATGCCTGAAGATGCCGAAAGGCGAAACCCGGGTCCAGTGACGGCTGGTGACGGGGTGTTGGGGGTTGCAAAGGAAGATTCAACCATTTTTGCAAGAGTTCTTTACTATTCATTGGATTTTAAAACACTTCTATAGCATGGACTTTCAATTCAGATGTTCGCAATACCAACTGTTTCTCTTCCGTAGTACGGAAAAATAGTTGAATCTTCCTTTTGCACCCCCCCAGCACCCCGTCACCCGCCGTCACTGCCCGGTTCGTAAGCGACAAAACTCATGGAAAAGCACAAAATTCAAACAATTCAAATTTGATATTGAAATTCCATCAAGCACCCTCAGTCGAAATCCTTAAATAATGAAGATTTATTTCCAAACTTTATTTACTTATTTAAATAGAAGATTTTAATAAGTTGGAATCATTTAAACGGAGGACAGAAAGACTAGATGCACTATTTAATTCATTATTAACTATAAAGCCGACGTCCACAGCAACAGAGTTATTTCTACTACGGGAATTATAAAAACAAAACTTTGAATCAGTTTAAAATTTGAGACGTTTAATTCACTATTATTTATTTTTTTGTTTATAAAAGGAAAAAAATATTTGGCATTACAGCTTACGCCAATGCGCCAAATATTCTTAATTGTCAAAGTCATACGAGATTAACTCGATGATAAGTAATAAATCAGTTGTGCACAAAATCAACGATAAATAACATACACCCAGCCCAAGATCTCTCTTTTTCAATTGAAAAAATCTGACCTTGCCGGGAATTGAACCCGGGTCTCCAGATCGCTAGGACAAAGCTCTTGCCACTAGGCCACAGGGACTGACAAATACATGTTTTATCAATTGAAATGCATGTACATATTAATTAAAATTAATAATCTTATTTATTAATTTATATACACAAATTTGAATTAATAATATATATTTTGGTACATCTGAAACTACTCGAGTACTCGAGTATTTTAAAATTCAATCAATGACTATTTAAAAAAAATAGCATTTATTATTTAAGTACACTCAAAAGTTTAGTTAAGGTTATCATGCCAAATGATGCATAAATATTTGACATTATTATAATATACACTTGTTTGCAAGCATGAAGAGCAGTGATGCACAACTTTTTTGGGAAAAGGTTCAGATAATCAATTATCGATATGCTTAGTGTATATAACATGTATATATTGACACCGCCTTATGTGGTAGGTCATCAGAACTCTCTCGAACGATCTATTGTTCACCTCAGTCAATGAGTCAGTCGATATCAGAAAATAAATTCATTCTTATAATAATCTATATTGCAATCTATAGCGGTGCAATGTAGAGTTATTTCAATTTCTCTTATCTCTTGACGCCCGACAATGCATGTGCTTCATAAAAAGTTCATAATGCGATAAATCATCCCTTATCAGCGGGCGAACGATTTTTGAAACGGCCATTGTTTTTTCTTTCTAAAGTAACCGTTTGTTTTAATACAGCAGTGAGAGATTGGACTGCATTGAGAATGCACGCGCCTAATCCTTTCCCTCAGAATTAAATTCGCGTCAAATTCCTGATATCTTCTTCGCTATCGTAATATTTGTGTGTTGTATAACGTCTGTGTAAATCCTTGACGATTAAATAATGGGTGCGAATGAGCGCACCCACATAACGCTTTGAGATCGTGTTTTGTTTTAAAGAGTACCATGTTTCTCCTACTCCGTCCCCAAAATCCCTCTCCTGAGTGTCGGATAGAAGGCTCCTTCTCGATTACGAAGGAGCCGGAATAAAGGTCTTCTCAATATTGTTCTTCGATCTTCCGGAAAAAGTTCTCAAGAAAAATGGTGATTGATATTTGTCATTGCGGGCTGCATGAAATATCATTGAGGGCCACAGATTGTACTGATGTACAACGAGCCCGACAGTTTTTTCAACTTTTCATCAAAGTTTTAATCAAAACTCAAAATAGTTTAAAATGAACTCATCAAATTATAAAAGGTATGTAATTTAGATATACAATAATGGCGTATACATCCGAAATAATCAGATTCATGTTTTTTTTTGTGTACCCAGGCCCGAGCCCGACCTGGGCCCGAATTCAAACCTTTGTTACCCGACCTGACCCGGTACACGGGCCAGGCCGGTCTAGAGCCCATGCAGACCTCAGACAGTAATAACCAGGGCTGTGGAGTCGGAGTCGTCGCGGAGTTTTGGGTGGAGTCGGCAATTTCGAAAAGATTGAACTTTTTATTTTTACATTTAATATGTCAAATTTGGCTAATGGTAGGATTGGTTGGTTGATCTATAATTAAATACACATAAATATGATAGGTAGAAAAAAAACGTCGTGTCTTTGGTCAATGTTAGAGTCGGAGTCGTGTTTTTAATAAATGCTGGAGTCGGAGTCAGAGTCGTGATTTTTTGTAATTACACCACAGCCCTGGTAGGAACAAAAACCTGACGAAATTAAACATTTTTTTTTCTGAGTCGAAGTCGTGTTTTTGGTTAATATTGTAGTCAGAGTCATGTTTTTGGTAAATGCTTAAGTCGGAGTCGTGTTTATTTTTTAACGACTCCCCAGCCCTGGTAGTAACTGGGGTCATGCGCACTTATTTTTATCTGAAATATTGCCACATTTCAATCGTATATACGCACCTTAACGCGACTACGTGCCGGCCGGATCGTACCAAAATCCGTAACTTCTGCAGCCGGTACATGCAATGGTTCTCTGTAGTAGAGTATAAAGCCTCCCCACGCAGGGAGGCATTGCTGTCAGTACTAGGAAACCCCAAATCTAGACTCGGCATGCAGGGTTGGCCACGTGAAACAATTAATATGATAATTAAACATAACCGTATATATACACAAACGGTAGCTGCCAAAAAACCGTAACATTTGTATTACAAATTATATACACTTTCTAGTCTAGTTTCCTTACTTTGAAAAGGTTCTTATTGACATGTTTGCCTAAAGTGACCGTTTGGTCGAAAGTGCTTGTATTTACCGCATTCTATCATATATATGAGTATCATAATTATCTTTGGCTGAATAATGGAGTTAGCAGACTTCCAGAGTTACACTCAGTACTTCTTTAACAGTACATTCGGGTTACCGGCAGCCGAACTACTAAATAAATTGTCTCCCCTCTGACATAAGAATCCACCTACCGCAGTTAGCCCACACGTTCAGTCTATATCAAATTAGGGATTTTAAAAAATTCGAACTCTGGCAATCTTTTTTTTTGGCGGTGTCATTCAGGACAATCTCACAGCTCCACTCTTTCGAGTGCATAAGTAGCGTGGTCAGTCTGTACACTTTTTTTACTAAATTTATTTGACAAATTTCTAAGATTGTCATCATTATTAAAAAATATGCCTAAAATGAGTTATTTGAAACATTTTTACTTGCTCATTGTTACAAGTGAATTTTATGTAATCAATCGAAACTTCAAAAGCTCATATCTCAAAACAGTGTCAAGAGCAGTTAGAACCTTTTCAAAGTAAGGTGTTGATTAAACAAAGTAAATTTAAAAATAGAACACGAAATTGTTTTTTAGTGTTTCGAATAAATGTGTTACAAAAACAAATGCATATTTAATTGGAATCCCCACTAGTTATTCGTTTTCTTAAGTTTCCTACTTTTTAAAAAATAAATATGTCAGTATAAGGTACTTTAGTAGTCAGTTAAGAAGTTATTGTTCGCATTCTAAACCAGAAAACAACTTAAATTAAAATGAAAATAATTGAGGAGCATCCATTTCTTAATCGCTGGGAAGCGTTGCAATGCCACTCAAATAAAGAAAGTGTTCGTGTTTATTGAAGTCCTTTTAGATGCACAATATCTTAGATAAATAATTTCACTAACATTGATCGGTATCGATGACATTTGCTGTTTGTCTTTTGCCGATTGTCTTTGGTACGACGCACGAGCCACCTACTGAAAGCTATTTGTACTATGTCTATAACTTTTGCGCAAGTGCAACAATAATCAATATTTGTGTGTTTGTTTGTTCGTATTCAATGCGTTGCCATACCGCTCATCCGATTGCGATAAAACTTTTTCAACTTATTGATTGCACTTGAGCAAAGGTAATAGGCATAGTAAAATCAACTTACATCGATACCGAACAATGTTAGTGAAATTCAATCGACATTATTTATCTTAAATATTGTGCATCCACAAACACTTTCTTTCTTTGAGTGGCATTAATAAATAAAATATAAGCGATACCGTTTTCTCGTATTTCAAAGTGAAGTTAATCATTATGCTTTACTGCTATGATTGATAAAATTGATCATGGAAAATATTGAGGTTGAATGGTGCTAAAATGAAAATACTACACGGGTAGCAGGAATGCAAATGTAAACCTCTCGAAGCCGTCGAGTGGTGACTATTTACAACCCTGGTTTCGAACAGCGACCTGGATAAAGGTGTTTGCTCCCGAAGCGAGGGGTAGAAGACCCTGCACGACACGTGGAGAGTATCACAGCCCCGGGAACTGAACCCGGGGCCGGTCATTGCCAAAGTTCATTCTCGACTGCGCCGATGCTGCTACGGCCAGCTACGGCGCTACGCCATTCTCGTAGAGACCTACATTTCCAACCCATGCTAGTAAGCTGGGTAAGCCCTTACTGCGTTTACCGTTTTTAGGGCGGGAGAACCCGCTAGCGCTTCACGCCTGGTCATATTTTATTGATTTTTAGTTTAATAAAGAAAATTAGACCGTGCAATCAGCTACTTAAATCAAATTTTAAAAAAACACACGAACTACGAATCATTCGATTTTGTTTGTATTTGTTTTCCTTGTGACAAAAAAAACAAAGATTTTCTTTGTCATTTATTATTTGGTCTAAAAACTTTATTTTTACATAAAATAAATTGCCCTGTCCGTAGTGCAGTAGTCAACGTCGTTGGCTTCCGTGATTATTTATTTATTCAAAAAAAAAATAGAAATCATGGCAATACAGCTGACACCAATGTGCCATGAATTTGACAATTTTAAATACATTTATTTATACATATAAAGGGTCTTTTTATAAGGACGCTTAGTTTTGAAATGTAAATAAAACAAGTTGTTTGTGAGATTTCGACTAAATTTTAATTTCATTTGTAAGTATATTTTACGGCATTAAATATGGAATATAGCATCAAATGTCTGCCAATATCCATTCATTATAAAATGGGCCATGTCGCTAAAGTTGACTTTTTTGACAAATTTGGGTAAACTTCCAACTGCTCCAGAACCCAATCAGGCGTTGTCTGTGGTTGTTTACCTGAAGTTCCTCGGTTAGTTGGATTTTATACGGGTGCAGACATAAGGCCCGATTCAAAATTCAGCAAGTTGAAGTCGCAGAAAAGCCAAGTTCTTGTGAACAACGAGAAATAAGCTGCCTTGGGTTTTCCTGTACACTTTCACACACAGCAGCAATGTTTTCACCAGATATTGTATTTTGGTGACGTACAGGTAGGTGTTGGCCGATTATTTAACAAACTGGTTGACTCAAATTTGGCCACTAAACAATGAATAATCTACTCAGCAGGACAAAGTAACATATTTTGAGCGTCCCTATTGAAATACCATTTACATACATACCTGTATATAGATAATAAAAATAAAAAATCACAAATTTTAGTCAAAGGAATAGAGAGAAAAAAATAATAAAATCAAACTAGGAATTATCAAAGAAGTCAACCGATTGAGTTCCGACTAAATCAACGTTTATTCATAAAGGTTTATAGATTTGAGAATGAGAAATTTATTAATAAATTATGTTTACGTAATATCAATTTATTTGTAGGGAATGTGTGTAGTAAAAATACCTTCATTATTGAATTTTGGAATTTTTTTATTTGGCATTACAGCTTACGCCAATGCGCCAAATATTTTTAATTGTGAAAGTCATACGAGATTAACTCGATGATAAATAATGAATCAGTTGTGCACAAAATCAACGATCTCTTTTTTCAGTTGAAAAAATCTGACCTTGCCGAGAATTGAACTCGGGCCTCCCAATCGCTAGGACAAAGCTCTTGCCACTAGACCACAGGGGCCGACTCCCTGATAGGCATCCAAATGGAATGAGAAATTTGACTAGCTTGATCAGCGTTGTCCAACAGAAATTGTTAGGTGGGCCAAATAAAATATTACCGGTAAATGGTGAGCCGCATAAAAACAACCAAAAAACTTATCAAACATTTTATTTACTTAATATTTAATGTGACACTTGTTTTTTATACTACTTGATATTTTTTTTTATATCGACTGGTAATTTATTTGATGCACATCGCAGTTGATTGATCAAGTTTTCATCGGCCGGCCTGTTGCGACATTTCGTTTTTACTATTTTCAATTTTGAAAAGAACGACTCGCAGCGATATGTGGTTCCAAATGCAGCTGTAATGTAATGTAGCTTTTTTAATTTTGGAAATTTATCCTCGAGGATATATTTCTGATAAAACCCATGTTTGTATCCTTCAAATATGCATTTTAACTCGATGTTTGATTGGAGGTGTATTAACTCCATTTGTCACTCACAATTGGATGTCATCTCATACACAAAATGCTGATATAAATTCACGCCCCTGCTTTGTTTTGTTTGATTTATGAATAACAAAATGTAAAATATATTTGTAGAAGGTTGCAAACACCAATAGAGCGGCAGAAAATATTAAATTGGGCCGCATGCGGCCCGTGGGCCGCGTGTTGGACAACGCTGAGCTAGATGGACATTGGCAAAAGCTGCATTTTTATGCATAGAGAAGAATTTTCTATGGAATAAATTTTGGAATTATTTTTTTCTAGCGTCAGTATATGTACATATATGAAATCCTAAAGTACCACAAAAGTGGTAGAATTAAAAATGCTGAGCATCCCTTTGTCAGAAAGAGTAGGTATAAAAGGATGGGGTTCGAAAGCGACTAGGTGAGTGAGACTAGACTTGTTTAGTGTTCACTGTCAATACTTGGTGGAATGGTGATAAATTAAAAAATAATAACATATCTTTTCTACTTATTCCACAAACAATTTATTGGATCAGAACCGGTTTCGCGCATGGTGAGCATTGTCAACTGATAAGAAATACAACGAAACAGTGATATTTATACAAAGTTTAACTAAGAATTACAAGGTTTGACCAACAATTGGTATTACATCTAAGTAAATAAATTGAAGCAAAATGCAAGAAAAATAGATTATAATTAAAATGTTAAAGACCTCTTGGCAATGCACGATTGATAGGGTCCTAAACCAATAAATTATATGTGGAAAGGTACTAATTTTTTTTATTATAATGCCATTCCATCAAGTATTGACAGTGAACAACTTAAAAGAGATCTATAAAAAATATTTCATCATTTTTTAATATACAGTAGAACCTCGATTATCCGGACTGATTGGGGATGAAGGTTGTCCGGATAAGGACAAATCCGGAAAATCGAAAAAATCATAATTTACAGGAAAAGACAAGTATATATAGTATAAATCATTTTGATATTTTTGAAGCATCTGGGGCCCTTTGATTTCCCAATGACAAACAGTGGAAGTCTATGTCTGCCGGCTGCATTGGCACACGTTCTTTACTAGTTTTGTACCCTGCTGCAGTATTTTCACGTCTTGAAGCCAAAGATTCTTTGGGTAGTTTCTTCCAATTTAAACCTGTCTCGTCAGCATTGTAAATAAATTCTTCGCCGAGTCCTTCCTTCTCCACAAACAACTTCAATGTGTCAATAAAGTGTTTCCCCATGCACCTCAAGTTCCCTGATACCATGTCGTCCTGTGAATTTTTCAAGCCAGCCTGAGCTTGCTTTGAAGGTGGGATCTCCATTTAATTGTATTGAAAAATATTGCTTTTTCGCATAGTAATGGACCAGATATTGGCTGTCCATTGATCGTCTTTGTATGAACCACATAAAAATACACTCTGCAACTTCGTCATTTTGTGATGTTTTCATAACTTTACGCTCTGAGCTTCCATCTTCTGACATTAAACAATTGGTAAACTTCAAGATTTTTTTACTTTGGTTTTTTATATCCGAGATCGTTGACGTTCCGACACCATATTTATTAGACAAAAAACGTCCCAATTAACCTCTTTTCAAAGCATAGATTATATCCAATTTGTCTTTTAATGAAACTACGACACGTTTTCTCTTCGTTGACATATCGGTAATATTAAAAATGAATATTTAAATCGTTATCAATTTTTCAAGAATCAAACGTTCAATGCGTATCGACTTTTTGGACAATGACTAACCCATATTTTACACAGGACTTATTTTTAGAACAAATGCAACGGTCAAAATATTAATACTGCATTCCATCACGTACGTACGTAAACAGTGACGCAATTCGCCACGTGCATAACAGCAAATTTGTAATATTTTTGTTTATTTTGACCAATCCGGATAATCGAAAATCCGGATAATCGAGGTCCGAATAATCGAAGTTCTACTGAAATACTTTTCCATAAAGTATTGACAGTGAATACCTTAAAAGCGATCGTGCTTCTGTATGGAAAGTAGCTCGTTCACTATTCTGAAAAGTAACGAAATGTAATTCACGCCTGTTTGGCCGTCTAGATATAAATATGCAAATAAATATTTTGTCAATATTTTGAAATGGATTACCGTACACGCGCCTCATGTGATTTTTTGTCGACTTGTTTTTCAGTGTCTGAAAGAAGTGGCGCATTTAAAAAAGAAAAGGCTGTTAAAAATATGGTAAATTATGGATATATGGTCACGGGACAGAATGTTTCGTCTTTAATTTTTAAATTTATTATAATAGAAGATCCTAAGGAATACTTTGCAATATGTATGAAATTGAGTTGTTTTAATTTACAGGAGAAAAAATGCAACCACAAACTATACAAATAATAATATTATACAGAAAGAGACAGTCGCATAAGTTTATTACATGATTAATTTAAAAAGAATAATTTTATTATAGGCAGTATTCTAAAACTTTTACTATTAAAAATAATTTAGCAAAAATATTTCAAGCCAACTTACCGCCAATACTGAATAATATTGCAGTAAAAAGATTCAATTTTTTCATATGTGGAGTCCGAAGCAGGCTCCTATTTTCCTAGCTGTTTTTCTTGCTCGGATGAGAACGGACTAAGTCTTTGTTTACCATTCCAGCATGTTAGCTAGCTAACTATTGACTTAAAGATTCAGTCAGCTGAAGGCTTTATGTACGGAAAACCTTCCTACAGCATCTTCTCCCATAAAGAGGTTTTTCTTTATAACGTGTGCTGCAGTCTTCAGGCAAATTATGTGTTTTGTAAATATTTGCATTGGAAGAATATTTATCAAGCTTATCATAGAACGCTTCGTAAAAAAACTACACACTATAAAGGGGACGTTATAGAAGGTTTACTGTATTTTAAAAGTTACAACTGAGGGAGAGTTACAATTGACTATATCTATAATAATTTTTTAATTTAAATTTTACAACTTTTATTTATAAACACTAGCCGGTACCCGGCAAAGCGTTGCAATGCCTTTCAAAGAAAGAAATTGTTTTTGTTTATTGATGTGCTTTAGGATGCACAATATTTTAGATAAATAATTTCGATTTAATTTCACTAACATTGATCAGAATCGAGGAAGTTTGACGATTGAAGTTTGTTGCTTGTCTCTTGCCGATTGTTTAGAGGTCGACATAGCGCCACCTAGTAAAAGTTAATTGTATTATGCCTATAACCTTTGCGCAAGTGCAACAATAAGTTTCAAAATGAACGGTATGGCAGCGCATAAAATATGTTTATATTAAAGACCTACTTTAAGTTGATTTTACTTTACATTGAGAAGACCTTTATTCCGGCTCCCTCGTAAATCGAGAAGGAGCCTCCTATCCGACACTCAGGAAGAGGGATTTTGGGGACGGAGTAGGAGAAACATGGTACTCTTATAAAGAAAAGACGATCTCAAAGCGTTATGTGGGTGCGGCGGTTAGCATCCATTATTTAATTGTTTAGGATTTACACAGACGTTATACAACACACAAATATTACGATAGCGAAGAAGATATCAGGAATTTGACTCGAATTTAATTCTTAGGGAGAGGATTAGGCGCGTGCATTCTCAATGCAGTCCAATCTCTCACTGCTGTATAAAAACAAACGGTTACTTTAGAAAGAAAAAACAATGGCCGTTTCAAAAATCGTTAACACGTGCGCCCGCCGATAAGGGATTATTTATCGCCTTACGAACTTTTATGAAGCACATGCATTGTCGGGCGTTAAGAGATAAGAGAAATTGAAATAACTCTACATTGCATCGCTATCGATTGCAATATAGATTATTATAAGAATGAATTTATTTCCTGATATCGACTTAAACTCATAGACTGAGGTGAAAAATAGATCGTTCGAGAGAGTTCTGATGACCTACCACATAAGGCGGTGTCAACATATAACCTTCGATTAAGCAATACGTTGACAAAGTTTTATCGCAATCGGATGAACGGTATGGGAATGCAAAAAATACGAACAAACAAATAAATATTATTTTGTATATATTAGATTACCTATGATGTATTGAGTAAATTTTGTGCATGAAATAAAGGCATTAAGCTAAATGAATTGGAACAGCTATAAATTAATAGGTATAAACAATCCAATGACATTCTTAATTAATAAATCTCCACTTCCTAAGCCATTAACAAAAATTAATGCAATATTAAATAAATCAACTTGATACATTTTCTAATTTTACGTTTTTCCCACTTATTAAAAACCCAGATTAGCTTTCACTTCATGAATACATCAAATCAATTTGCCACATTCAATAACTTATGATTTCCATATAAAATTAAGATGGTGGAACAGAGAAGAAGATGTATTGTGTACCCTGTCTATGCGGGGTATATATGCTTGCTCTAATTCACGTTTAACACATAGTTCTGTCAAGAGCGTAAGCCGAAATAGCTATCAACAATTATATAAAATAATTTCTGTAGAATTAAAATACATTGTTATTTTTCTTACCGTATTGAAATAAAGGTATTCACCAGCAGTGACGGCTGGTGACGGGGTGCTGGGGGGTGCAAAAGGAAGATTCAACTATTTTTCCGTACTACGGAAGAGAAACAGTTGGTATTGCGAACAATGACGGCTGGTGACGGGGTGTTGGGGGCTGCAATGGAAGATTCAACCATTTTTGCAAGAGTTCTTTCCTATTCATTGGATTTTAAAACACTTCTATAGCATGGACTTTCAATTCAGATGTTCGCAATACAAACTGTTTCTCTTCCGTAGTACGGAAAAATAGTTGAATCTTCCTTTTGCACCCCCCAGCACCCCGTCACCAGCCGTCTCTGATTGCGAACATCTGAATTGAAAGTCCATGCTATAGAAGTGTTTTAAAATCCAATGAATAGGAAAGAACTCTTGCAAAAATGGTTGAATCTTCCATTGCACCCCTCAACACCCCGTAACCAGCCGTCACTGTTCACCAGGGTTGTGGAGTCAAAGTCGGAGTCGGAGTTGTCGCGGGGATTTGGCCGGAGTCGTACTCGGAGTTGGAAGTTTGATTTTTTTATTTTTGTATATAATATGTAAAATTTGGTTTTTAGCCGGAATGGCAGGGTTGATATTTAATTGAATACATATAAATAGGAAAATTAGGAAGAAAAAGTGACAATATTAAACTTTTTTTAGTCGGCGTTGGAGCCGTGTTTTTGGTCAATGTTGGAGTCAGAGTCGTGGTTTTGGTAAATGCTGGAGTCAGAGTCAAACTTTTTTTACTGACTCCACAGCCCTGGTATTTACAAGTCATCTAATAAAACACCCAAAAGCTTATGAGTATTATACCTGAATTTATATAAATAGATTACCGCTCGTAACATTTTGAGGATCGCTGTTCAGCGATATTGATAATTCAGTTATATAAAGGGATATCCCTAGGGCTAAAAGGTCGTCACCCTTGCGGCTTAAAATTTCCCAACAAACTGTATCGATTTGAACACATTCACAGGTATACAGGCAACTAAGCTCAATTAAAATTATACCCTTACGCTTTTGCGTGCCTTGTTTACGAACAATGCTTAACCCTTCGCACGCCCGTGGCGTACGATATACGCGCTGTCTTTATTTACCCATTCTCGGATTTTTTTTTTTTGAATTTAGTTTTTTTTACCATGTCCGCTCCCAACTTGGAGCATATGGATTATTCACGAAGTTTATCTTAGTATGTTTTTTTCTTTGCTCTGCTTGCGAACTGCTTGTTACTGAATTGTATAACCTCCCTTTTTCAGAGAGTTCGGGATTGAAAGGTTTTGAGGACTAGGACAGGACTAGTGATTAGTGAATCGCTCGTATCGTATGGACTTCTCACGGAGTTTATCTCAACATATTTTTTTCTCCGAGAACTGCTTGTTTTATAATTTTAACTTAAATACTTAACTTTTATAATTTAAAATATTTGGCACATTGGCATGAGCTGTAAATGTCAAATATTCTTTATTTTGTTTTGAAATGTCAATATTAAATAACAGTTCAACATTTTTTTTAACCATGTTCGCCACCTACTTGGAGCATATGGACTACTCACGAAGTTTATCTCAACATGTTTTTTTTTCTATGAGAACTGCTTGTTACTCTTTTGCTGAGCCTCTTTTTTTCATATAGAGTAGGGATTGAAAAGATTTGAGGACTAGGACAGGACTAGTGATTAGCTAATCGCTCTATGTATCGACTGAAAAAATCTGTTCGGACATCGACCATCGAATATATCGCTGGACTAAATGGTTGCACATGAGGCAAAATAAAAGTTTCCGTAATGTTCATTATAATATCTCACATTGACGTTCGCTATTACACGACGCGTAAGCTAGCATAACGCATATTAGTTATTTGATCATTTACTTGTATTATGAATAAAAAAAATCATTTATTGTTATTGAATTTTAAGTGCTTCTTTTTCATATGTTTACTGACGACTTTTGTGTCAGTTAAAGTTCATTCGTGCATTTGCCTGAAGATGTTGACAGGTGAAACACGGATCGCGACAACGCTCATGGAATAGTACAACAATAATAAAAGATCTTGATGACTTATTCCCAGGGCTGTGGAGTCAGTAAAAAAATTTCGACTCCGACTAAAAAAGTTTAACATCGTCACTTTTTTTTCCTATTTGTGTGTATTCAATTAAATATCAACCCTACCAATCCGGCCAAAACGCCGCGACGACTCGAACTCCGACCCCGACTCCACAGCCCTGCTTATTCCACATTGAATCTAATAAATTTATAAATAATGCTAGCGATGGGTGAAACCGGTCCTGATCCTGATAAATTCAATGCGGAAAAAGTACTAAAAATGTGTTATTATTTTTATTAAAATGCCGTTCTAACAATAATTGACAGTGAACACCTTAAAAGTGACTATGTAATCCAATATTCAAACGATTCCAATTTTATATTGAAATTCCATCAAACATCTTCAGCCGAATTCCTCATATTTTCGGACTCCATTGGATTTTTTGGAATAATGAATGGATTGTAGTGATAATTGGCTAGTAAAAGCTCGCTACGACCTTCCTATAAAAATATCTGAAAAGTGGGTAACACATTTTTTTATGTACATTAAAAAAAATCGTATTGGTTTAACATTGGAATATTATATTTCTGGTATTGCAGATAGAATAAGCCAGGGCTGTGGAGTCGGTCTAAAAAAGTGCGAGCGGATTTTTTCAGTCGATAAATCTGTTCAAAGGCATGGGTGTTTGTTTTGTTGAAAATCTCTTCCCACCTTTCCTATCCCAAAGAGCGACGCATAGCGAGAGCGACTAGCTAGCTACTACTCATGTCGTTGTCCGCGTATCCTTTCCATCCTACTCTCTTCGAAAAAAAGAGAGGTTGAGCAACTGAATAACAAGCAGTTCTCTTAGAACAACAGATGTTGAGATAAACTCTGTGACGAGTCTATATGCTCCAAGTTGCGAGCGAACACGGTAAAAAAATGTACAAAATTCAAGCTATATAATTACTTATTATAACGCAGTTTATGTCAAAATTATGTCGTATAATTTATGTATTTATTTTTAATTTAAATCTAAATAATTGCATATGTCACTTTTAAGCAGGACTGTCGAGTCGGTGAAAAAAAGTCCGACTCCAGCATTTACCAAAACCACGACTCCGACTCCGACATTGACCAAAAATACGACTCCTATTCCGACTAAAAAAAGGTTAATATTGTCACTTGTTTCCCCTAATTTTCCTATTTATGTGTATTCAATCAAATATCAACCCTATCAATGCGGCCAAAACTCAAATTTGACATATTAAATGCAAAAATAAAAAGTTCAAACTTTTCAAAATTTCCGACTCCGAGTACGAATCCAGCTAAATCGCCGAGACGACTCCGACTCCACAGCCCTGGTATTTATACTATACACCATGGGTCCCCAACCTAATTAGACCCGAGAGTGCATTTAAAATGAAGGGCCGCGGGCGCCACCTTTATTTTCTAAGGATATTACAAACATATTGAAAATGATTTTTTCAACCATGTCCACTCCCAACGTGAAGCATGTCGACTCTTTGTGGCGATTATATTAACATATGTTTTTTTTACGAGAACTGATTGTTACTCAGTAGCTAAGCCTCTCATTGTCGAATAAAGTGAAAATTCATAGAAAAGATAATTAGTGTAAATTGATATTAAAGAAGACCGTTGGCTCTCTGATCTCTACAAATAATTCCACGTTTAATTCAGTGTTACCTACCATTTCCTTCATATTTGAGAAATGCAACAAGAGACTCCACCTGTCGATGTGATATTCACAAAACTAATTTTGCAAAAATTGAAAATTGAAAAAAAAAAACATTAATTATATATATATAACATATTTTGCTTTGTATTTCTTCCTCATATTTTCTAAAACTACAAAAACAAGGAATATTAATAATTCCTAGTAATTCTTGCCTGATTCAAAGTTATTGAAACAGCACAATTTATCTTATTCAACGGCATCACTCAATTCGTTCCATTTATCCAGGAGTTCCCAACCCTGTGCCCGCCGTCCGATTTCTATGCGCCTACCAACATTAACTTATTTCAAAATTAATTTTGTGGATATCAAATCGACAGGTGAAGTCTCTCATGCATTTCTCAAATATGAAGGAAATGGTGAATTAAACGTGGAATTATTTGTCATACACATTCAAGTGCTTCAAAAACCGTTTGAAGAGATATTTCAGCACTTTACGATTATCGAGATATTGATAATCCTTTTACTTGGCAATGAAAAACAATATAAATAGCTTAATTTTTTGCAGGTTGTGTTCAAGAAAAGGCACAACATGAAAAAAATTACACTGATAATCTTTTCATCGAGTTTTCACTTTATTCGAAGAGCAACTAATAGTTCTCGTAGAAAAGAACAAATGTTAAGACAATAGCCGCAAAAAATCCACATGTTTCACATTGGAAGCGGACATAGTTGATAAAATCATTGTCTTTTAATAAAATCCTTAGAAAAATGGGGGACGCCCGCTGCCCTACATTTTTCTTTTAATGCGCTCTCGTGACCAATAAGGTTGGGGACCCCTGCATTAAAATATTTCAAATATCTATTGGCCGTTATGAACCGTAAATAATATCCATTTAAACTTCACCTCACAGCAGATTGGAATAATTAATTACTTAGCATTTTTATATTAGTTTTATTTTAAATTAAAGTGGTTCTCCATTATTGCTTTTATTGTGAACACGAGAAAGATTTGGCATAATATTTATCCTGAATTGTGTTTTTTTTTAAATGAATAATAATGTTTTGCAAAATAGAAAGAAAGTCTGATCCCTGGTGTAGTGGTAAACGACGTTGGCTTTGTGACCGTGTGCCCGGGTTTTTGTCCCAGTACGAGCAGATTTATTCAGTGGATAAATCGATTCTGACGATTCGAAAGCAATGAGTGATTGTGTTGCTAAAAATCCCTTCCCACTTTTCCTATCCCAAAAAGCAGGGCGATTAGCCAACCTGTCCTAACTGGGCCTGTCCTCTTCCTCGTATCTTTTCAATCCCTACTCTCTACGAAAAAGAGTGGCTTAGAAACTGAGTAACAAGCAGTTCTCATGTGGTGAGATAAACTCCGTAAGAAGGCCATATGATCCATGCTGGAAGCGGACTTGGTAAAAATGAAAACAGCATATTGCTGTCATGCAATTCACATCAAAACATTTAAAAACTGACACAAAATTTTGTACGGGTGACTTTTTTTCCAATAAGGCGGATTCTATAGCGCGGTTTCTATCTCGCGCGCTATAAGAGAGTAAACTGAATATATGAGTCTAGAAATGCTTGGTGGTTGATGGATCTAACAATAATCATTTTATTACACCATTAACATCATCCACATAAACAAGATGGTCCAATGATTATTTTAAAAATAATGAAACATTTTTAGTACTTATTCCACATTAAATTTATCAGAGCAGGACCGGTTTCGTTCATAGCGAGCATTGTCAAATGCTACTTATATTAATGATTAGCAACTCATCAGTTGATAATGCTCGCTACGACTGAGATTGGTCCTGATTTAATAAATTTAATGTGGAATAAGTATCTATCGCCTCTCTTGTGGAGACTGTCAAGCTAAGTATGTTGGGAAATCAGGTATAAACTTAAATATTAGAATTAAAGAACACATAAGATTTCTAAAAAGTAACAATTTTCCCGAACTTGCCAATCATTTAATATACAAGGATCATAATTTTAATCAAAGTAGTAATGTAGAAATACTCCACCGAATAAATAAAAAGGGTTTATTTTTTTTTTTTTTTTTAACCATGTCCGCTCCCAACTTGGAGCATATGGACTCCTCACGGAGTTTATCTCAACATATATTTTCTACAAGAACCGCTTGTTACTCAGTTGCTCAACCTCTCTTTTTTCGAAGAGAGTAGGGATGGAAAGGATACGAGGACTAGGACAGGAATAGTGATTAGGTAATCGCTGACACTATGCGTCGCTCTTTGGGATCGGAAAGGTTAGAAGGGATTTTCAACATCACAGACACCCATGCCTTTGAACAGATTTATCGACTGAAAAAATCCGCTCGTACCGGGAATCGAACCCGGGCGATCCGGCACGCAAGCCAACGCCGTTGACACTGCGCCACGGACCGGACAAATGAAAATGAATAGCTTTAAATAATGAATACTTATATTATTTCCAAGTGAAGGGATTAACCCAACACTACCTGATTGATTACATCTCATTAGATAATAGTGTGTAATGCAAACGTCATTAGTAGTATAATTATTTGTTTGCTTTTTTTCGATTGTATAACCTCCTTGCTTCCCGTATAACGGAAAAATCCCAAACTCCATATTGAAATATAAAAATCTTTCTTGCTTCATTACTTTAGCAAACTTTGCGATAGTAAGCCTGAAGATATCTACGAAAGGAGCGAAACACGTGTCACAATTAGTAAAACATTACGTGGAATAATTTTATATTAAAATTAACTTCCACAAAGTTATCGCCGAATCCATCGAAAGTATTGGAATAAGTACATAAAATGTTTTATTATAATGCCGTTCCTCCAAGTATTGAAAGTGAACACGTGAAAAATGTAAAATGATTATTTTTTAATGACGTTCCGAGAAATATTTTGCTAAGAAAGTTTTGAAGGCTAATCCAATTAAATTTCCATCTAATAATGGTCTTGGAGAAAAATATCAATGACCAAATTAACGAGTAGGGTAAAACCTACAATTGTCGGCCACTTAAGGATTTTTTCAACTTTAGTATTTTTTTGTGGACACTTATCATAAAAGAGGTAAAATAAAAAAAATACTGTGTGCTAGATTGATGAACTGTTTATAATAATCAATTTTTACTATGAAAAAAAATAGTTTAAAAAAATGGTACAAAACTACAATTATGGGCCACTTTCTGCAATTGTTGGCCACCAAAAGATTCAATTATTGGCCACCCCAAAAGTTGTAATATAAAATATTTTTTTTTTAAAACAGAAACTATATGTTTAATAACATGAACCCAAATCATTATTGAGAGTAAAATCAAGTGCTTTATTGGATTCCAACATCATTTGGTAAGCTGCAGTAATTGGCCAAAAAGTCAACATTTTCCTAGAAAGTTCGGAGAAATGTAATAAATACATAGATGCATGCATTAAAAAATTATATTTTATAATTTTTTTATAAGAATTTATAGGATTAGCTTGGCCGGCCAGTAATAGAAATTGCATGTGTTTTTGGAATCAGTTAATGGCCACCATCATAATAACCTTTTACAAAAATATTTTCGATTTATAAAAATATTCATTTTATAACTTAACTTAAGACGAATAATTCTGTTCAATTAGAATTTCAATTAATTAACTTACAAACGTGTAAGATGCTTTTAGACTGAAGTCCAATCCTTATGATATTTACAAGAATCTCGCATGCTTCACGGTGACACTCCGGCTGTCTGATAAAAATGCGTTTTTGGAGTTGTTTGGGAATTCATAAAATGACAATTTTATTTTTAAACGATAGAGGAATAATAAGGGTACTATATTATATAAACCAAAAGTTATAAATGTTGTTTTGGTTTATAAAAAACTAGATTTGATATGTACGTGGCCAATAATTGTATCTGGCCCACAATAGGAGGTTTTACCCTACCTAGTTCCTGTTAGATGAAGGATTATTGTAATAGACAACTTGAAGTTCTACGTAGAATTTAATAATAAATAGAACTTCAGAATTATCTTCCTCAAACTTCAACTTGAAATCAACACAATAGGAGAATATAACAATAAGAAATATGATCACTAGAAAATCTTATTAAAGAATAAGTTTTTTTTGTTATGTAGGATGTTCAATGTTTTCAGTATCAATTTATCTCAAGTAGTATGTACATATTTTCAGAATTATCTGTTCAAACTTTCTTTTTTTTTTTAATTAATAAAGATTTCTGGTAAATTATGGAAATTATGTGGTAACCGGACAAATCAGAACATGACAATTCAGAACATGACTTTTCGGAACACGACTTTTCATAACATGACATTTCATCCGCCAGAATAAGCCGGTGTTAAGACTGTTAATAAATAAAGACGTATTATAAAACTAAAACCTTCGTTATTTTGCCCGACTCCACCGCCAGATCATAATTGGTTAATTGTCTATAGACAAATATGTATGTGAAAACCCAATATTATAAAGCGAGCGCGCTCGGACGGTGTCCGTAGATAGGCCGATTGTTCTGAAATGTCATGTTCTGAAAAGTCTTGTTCTGAAATGTCATGTTCTGAAAAGTCGTGTTCTGAAAAGTCATGTTCTGAATTGTCATATTCTGAAAAGTCTTGTTCTGAAACGTCATGTTCTGAACTGTCATGTTCTGATTTGTCCGGTTACCCACATCGACAGGTGGAGTCTCTCGTGCATTTCTCAAATATAAAGGAAATGGTAGGCAACACTGAATTAAACGTGGAAGTATTTGTAGAGATTATTTGGAAGAGAGATTTCTGCAGTTCGACAATCGAGCCAATGGTCTTCTTGAATATTAATTTACACTAATTATCTTTTCTAAGAGTTTTCACTTTATTCGCCAATGAGAGGCTTAGCAACTGAGTAACAATCAGTATTCGTAAAAAAGAACATATGCTAATATGAACTCCACAAAGAGTCCACATGCTTCACGTTGGGAGTGGACATAGTTGAAAAAATCATTGTTAATATGTTTGTAATATCCTTAGAAAATAAAGGTGGCGCCCGCGGCCCTTCATTTTAAATGCGCTCTCGGGTCTAATTAGGTTGGGGACCCATGGTGTATAGTATAAATACCAGGGCTGTGGAGTCGGAGCCGGAGTTGGAGTCGTGAAGTCGGGGCTTTTTGGCCAGAGTCGGAATTGGAATTGGAGTCGTCTCGGCGATTTGGCTGGATTCGTACTCGGAGTCGGAAATATTGAAAAGGTTGAACTTTTAATTTTTGCATATAATATGTAAAAATTAGCTGTTGGCCGGATTGGTAGGGTTGATATTGAGACTACCTTAATTCCGGCTCCCTCGTAAATCGAGAAGGAGCCTCCTATCCGACACTCAGGAAGAGGGATTTTGGGGACGGAGTAGGAGAAACATGGTACTCTTATAAAGAAAAGACGATCTCAAAGCGTTATGTGGGTGCGGCGGTTAGCATCCATTATTTAATTGTTTAGGATTTACACAGACTTTATACAACACACAAATATTACGATAGCGAAGAAGATATCAGGAATTTAACTCAAATTTAATTCTTAGGGAGAGGATTAGGCGCGTGCATTCTCAATGCAATCCAATCTCTCACTGCTGTATGAAAACAAACGGTTACTTTAGAAAGAAAAACAATGGCCGTTTCAAAAATCGTTAACACGTGCGCCCGCCGATAGGGATTATTTATCGCCTAACGAACTTTTTATGAAGCACATGCATTGTCGGGCGTCAAGAGATAAGATAAATTTAAATAACTCTATATTGAATCGCTATAGATTTCAATATAGATTATTATAAGAATGAATTTATTTCCTGATATCGACTTAAACTCATTGACTGAGGTGAAAAATAGATCGTTCGAGAGAGTTCTGATGACCTACCACATAAGGCGGTGTCAATATTTAATTGAATACACATAAATATATAAATAAGGCAAAAAAAAGTGACAAAAAAAAACCTTTTTAGTCGGAGTCGTGGCTTTGGTAAATGCTGGAATCGGAGTCGTAGTCGAACTTTTCTTACCGACTCCACACTCCTGATAAATACATATTTTTTTCACTATTAATTGACTGTAGTTTTCAAAAGCTCAAAAATGATAAAAGCTAAATCTAACTATAAAAAAAATCTACAAAAGCGTGGGATAACTGATAACATATCACGTGAGATATCCTTTATGTATACTTTAAGATTATCAACTGAAAGAAAACGATTAATAATAGCATGCAGTTTATTATTTATAAATCATTGTACAAAAACGGAAGATCAGCTTGCATCCAGCCAAACCTCAACTCTCCTAGGATCTCGTAACCTTGCTTTGAAAAGGTTATAATTGAAATGTTTGCCTAAAATGACTTTTTGGTCTGAAGAGCTTGTGTTTACTGCATTTTATCACATACATATGTATGTATTTGAATTATTTTACAATTTAAATCATGTTTGTCAACTGTATTTTGTAGTTTTGGTCTCGAAATGGTTATGACACATGTTGAAGTGCAAATCCGCATCGATGACAAGCATTCAATTACAAATTAGAATTTTTTGAATTTTGTACTTTTCCATGAGTTTTGTCGCTAACGACCCGGGTTTCGCCTTTCGGCATCTTCAGGCACGGATGTACTTGATGTGACTCAGAACTAGACTCAGTCTCAGTCTCAGTCTCAAGTACATCCGTGCACTTGAATGCCTGAAGATGCCGAAAGGCGAAACCCGGGTCGTTAGCGACAAAACTCATGGAAAAGTACAAAATTCAAAAAATTCAAATTTGATATTGAAATTCCATCAAGCACCCTCAGTCGAAATACTTAATTATATTCAATTACAAAATCGTAACTTTGAAAGGTTGAGTTGCAAAACCGCCACTATCGAAAGATTGATTGCTTTTTCTGCAGTAATAAAATTAAAATTGCTTGCTTTGGAATAGCCAATCTAACAAAATCGCTTATAAGATTTGAATACAATTCAAAAAAACTCAAAAAAAGTTAAGAGAACATTAAAATCGTTTTTTTTCGATTACTGAACAAATTGACTCTGTGGATAGAGGCGGTTATGCATTTATACCACTCATATATATGAATTTCAAAATTATCTATCGTTGAATAACGGAGTTAGCAGAATTCCGGAGATGCACTGCATCTGCACACTTGTTTTACTAAATTTATTTGACAAAGTTCTAAGATTGTCATCATTAGATCTTTAAATCATTATTTCTCAGCTTGTAATGTGAAAAAATATGCTGAAATTTGAATTGTTTGAATTTTGTACTTTTCCATGGGTTTTGTCGCTTTCGACCCTGGTTTCGCCTTTCGGCATTTTCAGGCATTTCAAGTGCACGGATGTGTTCAGTTCAAGTACTCCGTGCTCTTGAAATGCCTGAAGATGCCGAAAGGCGAAACCCGGGTCGTTAGCGACAAAACTCTTGGAAAAGTACAAAATTCAAATTTGAAATTGAAATTCCATCAAGCACCCTCAGTTGAAATCCTTAAATATTCTTAAAATAAGTAATTTGAAACATTTTTACTTTCTCATTGTTACAAGTGAATTTTAATCAATCGAACATCAAACGCTCATATCTCAAAACAGTGTCAAGAGCAGTTGGAACCCTTTCAAAGTAATGTTTCGATCTTACAAATTGTGTATCCTTTTTTTGGACGTCCCTTCCTCTCCGATTGTAAGTTCATCGTATTCAGGTAGGAGCGTGCAAACAAATCCAAAATGTCGGTTTGAACAGCTGTTGTGAATTCCTTTGTTTACCTGGTTCACACGACAAAAGGCAAAGACTGCCTAAACTTCTTCTTCTTCTGGGCGAACGAGAGGGAAAAAAACGATGCAAAGAAAAAGGGACATCCGCTCTATATACGACTCGTCGAGGGTGAGCCACTTAACAGCAGTGGCGTGCCGATTATTAAAATAGTTTACTTACAAGCAGGGCTGTGGAGTCGGAGTCGAAGTTGTCGCGGGGCTTTTGCCTGAATCGTACTCGGGGTCGGAAATTTTTAAAAATTTGAATGAGAGGCTTAGCAACTGAGTAACAATCAGTTCTCGTAAAAAAGAACATATGCTAATATAAACTCCACAAAGAGTCCACATGCTTCACGTTGGGAGTGGACATGGTTGAAAAAATCATTTTCAATATGTTTGTAATATCCTTAGAAAATAAAGATAGCGCCCGCGGCCCTTCATTTTAAATGCGCTCTCGGGTCTAATTAGGTTGGGGACCCATGGTGTATAGTATAAATACCAAGGCTGTGGAGTCGGAGTCGTCTCGGCGATTTGGCTGGAGTCGTACTCGGAGTCGGAAATTTTTAAAAATTTGAACTTTTTATTTTTGCATATAATATGTAAAATTTGGCTACTGGCCGGATTGGTAGGGTTGATATTCAATTGAACATAATTAGGAAAAATAGGAAAAAAAGAATGACGATATTAATCTTTTTTTAGTCGGCGTTGTAGTCGTATTTTTGGTCAATGTTGGAGTCGGAGTCGTGGTTTTTTTAAATGCTGGAGTTGGAGTCGACCATTTTTTTACCGACTCCACAGCCCTGCTTACAAGTCCTACTTTTTAAAAACCAATTCTTATCACAATGTAACGATCACAGATAAATTTCTTGTTGAAATGGTGCATTACTTACATTGGTTTTTTATACAATTGATATTACTACGTCGCAATGAGTCGGTTACATGAATTTATAACAATTTGAATGCATTTATTCGCGTTATATTACTCGTTTGGTCTTATTATTATTGATTGAGGTGATAAATAAGATCGTCCGAGAGAGTTCTGATACCCTACAACATCATGCGGTATCAATATAAAAGACGAAACTTTTCAAAAAAAATCGTAATCTTTACATTAATTAAAATAATGTTATCTGCTTTCAAATACCTTCCTACGTTCCTACGTGGAATTATTTATTTATCTATCTATAAACTCACAGTGACATTTGACGCCATATACAAACTATACAAATTATCTTTCTGAAATGCAAAAGTGGTTGCCTGCCGGGAGGGCAGGCGCCTACGTAAAGAGAGGCGGAGCTAAGCAGGAGAGGATTGGGATTCTGTCCCGTGTACCTATAACCATATTTTACCAAACTTCGTTGGAGCTAATCTATGAGTTAAATTGAAAAGAATATTCAAAACAAATTGTCAAAATGATTTTTTCAATCATAAGAATACTTTTTTATTACTGTTCAAAAGCGTACAGTTAATGAAACCACAATATAAATTGGATTAAATGATAATATTGTATTAAATAATTACCTTTATTGCCGCAATTGTTGTTGTAATATAAACAATGAAAACCACATTAACATTTCACTTCACTTTATAAACAGTTGTAAACAGATCACGTGTAGGTACTGTAGGTGTATAAGTTGTGTACTGCCGCTGTCTCTTTTCTACTCAGACGCATCGACCAATCGAGTGGAAGAGAGATAGATGCGGCACGATCCGAACGGTAGGCCGATCGTGCCTCTCTATCGCTTATCCGCGCTCTCGCTCGCACGCTTGCCTTCGGCGTAACGCGACAAACGGGACAATGAGTCATGTTTTTTCGTGCGTGCAGCGGGCGTTCATCGATTTATAAGACGTTGTCACGTCAAAAGAATTGCCTGAATTCTTAAAAACCAGTCACTTTGCAGCTTTTTTCTGCATGTTATTGACCTTAAAAATTACTCTTAGTACGCCACTGTTATATCAGCAGCTGTTCTTCATTTCTTACCAAACAATCTTGGTAGCTATCGATCATCGATTTACATCTATTCAAAATCTTATTTTAATGCTCATATTACGTATGAAAAAAAAATTATTTAAATATTGCCATAAATTTATGAATTTATTCAATGAGTAGCAATTTTAAAAAAAAAATCACTTCCAGGCTTTTTTTTAAGTGTCCGGATCAGAATACAATTTCACTAATTTTATTTAAATATTAAGAATCACTGCTAATTACTTTGTTGCTATCGAATTAATTTCGAACTAAATCAATTTAAAATGTTCCACTAAATTGTATGGTAAAATCTTATAAATATGTATTATTTTCACTAAAGATTGGAAGTTATATGTTAATTTGTTTTCAACCATGTCCGCTCCCAACTTGGAGCATACGGACTCCTCGTAGAGTTTATCTCAACATTTATTATTTAATTAATATTAAAAAAATATTTGGCATTACAGCTTACGCCAATGCGCCAAATATTCTTAATTGTGATAGTCATACGAGATTAACTGGATGATAAGTAATAAATCAGTTGTGCACAAAATCAACGATAAATAACATACACCAAGCCCAAGATCTCTTTTTTTTCAATTGAAAAAATCTGACCTTGCCGGGAATTGAACCCGGGTCTCCAGATCGCTAGGACAAAGCTCTTGCCACTAGACCACAGGAACGATATATTCTTTCTACGAAAACTGCTTGTTCCGCAATCCGCTCATACCGGGAATCAAACCCGGGTGGTCCGGCACGCAAGCCAACAACGATGACACTGCGCCACGGACCGGAGAAGTTCGTTAAAAAAATATACACGAACGACTGCAAGCATTACCGTTGGTAATTTTTAATTCACCTCCGCTCCCTACGTGAAGCATATAGACTCTTCATGGAGAACTGCTTGTTACTAAATTGCTAAACCTGTATTTCTCGAAGAGAGCAAGGATTGAAAGGATACGACGACAAGGACAGGAATGGTGGCCGGCTAATCGCTCTCACTAGGCGGCGGTTTTTTTGGGAGTGGAAGGGCGGGAATGGATTTTCAACAACACAAACACCTTGCCTTTGAATTGAATCGATAAATTGACTGAGACTGCACCACGGAACGGACATAAAATACATCGATCATCGAATATATCGCTGGAATAAAGGATTGCACATGAGGCAAAATCAGGGTTCTCGTATTTCATTAAAATATCTCACATTGACGTTCGTTAGTTTGCGACGCGTTAGCTGGCACAGGGCATATCAGTTGCTTGATCATTTATTTGAATTATGAATAAGATGTTTTTTTTATTGGTTTTTAATATCAACCTGTTAAGAGTGGAAATATATTTTTTGACAGTGTATTGTGTTGTGGCAACATTTGATCACTTTTGGTGTTCACTGTCAATACTTGATGGAATGGCATTTAATAAAAATAATATAACATTTTTAGTACTTATTCCACATAAAATTTATTGGATCAGGACCGGTTTCGCTCATGGTTCTATAGCTTGCATTGCCAAGAGGTCTTTAACTTTTTAATAATAATCTATTTTTCTTGTATTTTGCTTCAATTTATTTGCTTATGTGCAATACCATTGTTTGTCATACCTTGTAATTCTGTCTTAACTTTGTATAAATATCACTGTTTCGTTGTATTTCTTATCAGTTGGCAATGCAAGCCGTGAGCGAAACCGCTAATACACTTTTTAGATGTTCACTGTCAATACTTATACTGACAGTGAACACCTTAAAAGACCTACACTCCACAATACTGTCAATACTTAATATAATAAAACATTTTTAGTTCCTACTTTTTCCACATAAAATGTATTTAATCAGGACCAGTTTCGCTGATGGCAAGCATTATCAACTGAAGAGTTAGCTTCAACTCAGTTGATAATGCTAGCCATGAGCGAAACCGTCCGTTCCTGATCCAATAAACTTTATGTTGAATAAGTACTAAAAATGTTTTATTATAGTAAAATATATATTGAGGGGTGCAAATGGTGAAGTAAAATAATCAAATAAATGCTTTCAACGCAGTTTACTGCACATATTTGTTTGTCGCAATAATTGTCCGTACATAATTGTCTACTGGCAGGTATCAATTCTGATTTCTCAACGCAGTACACTTGAAAATTCGCCACGGGGGGCTGCATCCGTATCCTTGGCAACAGACAGGGATGCAGCCGCCCCTCCAGTCACTAAGCAACCGGTGGGATGAAGGCTCGTCACTTAAGACTCCATTTCGAGTATTGAGTATACTCGTCTATTTCCCAAAAACTCGATACTCGAGTATTTTAAAAAATACTCAAATTGAAATAAGTGTATTAATGAAATAAAATAAGCTTATTTGTTTATTTATCATGTATGTGTAGATAGATACATATACACAAATTTGAATTAATGATATATATTTTGGTACATCTGAAGCTACTCGAGTATTCTAAGATTTTACTACTCGGTACTCGAGTAGTTGAGATGTCGAGAGTAATTGGAGTCCCTTCTCGTCAAACATTATCAGAAAATTACCGTCGACGCTCATACACTTACTAACGGCGCAGTTTTTGCAACCCGCATCATGCAAATCAAATTAAGTATGGAGCATTTACTTTTTGAAAATCACAGACTTTATTTGGATTCAGACATTGATTTTTTGCATATTAACAGGGGCGAATATAAATTATTATATCAAGAAATATTAGAAATTAACAGAGCTCAGCTTAATAGTTTACCAATTTTAAACGAACAACTTAACCACCAGAGAGAGGACTTTACTGCGGCCACCAACAGCTTCATAGTTAATTGGAATTGTTTGAATTTTGTACTTTTCCATGAGTTTTGCCGCTAGCGTCCCGGGTTTCCGGTCCCGTTTCCCGCATTTATCGATTTTTTTTCACGGTACTTTGAAAAATGTAGATTCGAGGTTTCACTGTATATATTAAGTATTTATGCTCTCCTAATAAGTAGCAATTTGTCACTAACGCATTTTTGGCTTGGAATGTTCGATATTATACATTCACGAACGACTGCTCGACAAGAATATATTTTTAATAATCGTATTTCGTTCCATGGAAGAATTTCCAGACGTCTAATAATCACATATAAAGACATCACAGACAACAATGACGGAAAACTGTCGTTAGAATTTTTCCAATACAGCCTTCTCGGGTAGTTTTTGTCCGTACGTAATACGTTAACCCCAAGGCTTGTGATTTTCAAAGTTTAAATTACCGAAAAAATACTGCTGGTAAATAATTATTTTAGATACAAATAAAGCGAATTCGTAAAATATCGTACTACAGTGGAACCCCGATCTTACGTTCTCGCATTAACCGTTTTCCCGCATGGCTCGTTCATTTTGTATAGTCCCGGCGAAACATCCATAAGAACAATATTAAAAAAATCCCGCATTATCCGTTCCCCGATTAAGCGTCGAAATATTATGGTCCCGTCACAAATATTATCCCGATTTATCGTTTTGTTGAATATTTCTTAGAAACACATTCGACCCATCCCATCGGTTTGCAGAAAAAAGCCGAAACTGCATGTGTGGAATTGTTAACCTTTTATCATCAGTGACGGCTGGTGACGGGGTGCAAAAGGAAGATTCAACTATTTGTCCGTACTACGGAAGAGAAACAATTGGTATTGCGAACATCTGAATTGAAAGTCCATGCTATAGAAGTGTTTTAAAATCCAATGAATAGGATAGAACTCTTGCAAAAATGGTTGAATCTTCCTTTGCACCCCCCAACACCCCGTCACCAGCCGTCACTGATGGTCATGATTTTTCCGGTAATTACTGAGCATCTGTGTCTTCTGTAGAAGAAGATGGCGGAAAACGCAATAATGAACCATGGAATGACATAAACAGCAGCGTTGATGGCGATCGAAAATATAAACATATTTTTCTACTTCAAGGATATAGATGAATCTGTTAAAAAATATATGAGAGGCATTTGTTTAAATTGAAGTGCCAAACTGCAAACAAGCAGCGTAGTGTTAATGATTTAAAAAAAATGAATGTTATAGGTTAAATAAGAAATATTAATAAGTAAAAATACGATAAAAACGGGAAAGTTTTAAATATGAACTAAAACAAATAAACTTTATTTATTAGACTTTCTTATTATACAAATAAAATTCATTTTTTAAGAAATTCTTAATAAAACTTTGCAATCTGGTTTAACAAATTCGCATATTTTCTAACAGATTCATCGATATCCTTGGAGTAGAAAAATGTTTTTTCGGAGGCCAATGACGCTTTTGTAATTGTCATTCCATGTGCATTATTATCTTCTTCTACAGAAGACACAGATGCGCAGTAATCACCGGAAACATTACGACCATGAATAGTTAACAATTGCACACTTTGCAGTCTCAGTTTTTTTCTACGAATCGATTGGATGGGGTCGAATGTGCTTATGAGAAATATTCAACAAAAACGATAATATATTCAATAGGGATAATATTTGTGACGGGACCATAATTTTTAGACGATAAATCATGAAACGGTTAATGAAGGTTTTTTTAACATTGTTCTTATGGGAGTTTCGTCGGGACTATAGAAAATGAACGAACTACGCGGGAAACGGTTAATGCGAGAACGTAAGATCGGGATTCCACTATATTTGACATAACCACTTCTAGCAATAGGCCCCACATATATATTTAACGAAATAAACAAGCCCCATCCAATTTTCTATAATTAAACGTTTAATAAAAATGTATTGGTTGTTTCATTCTGTCAGTGTAATGCGGGGGGAATTATTTGCCACGTCGACATATTTCTGCAACCTGCGTATTGCGCTCACGCAAAAAGCTGTTTGAGAAGCAGTGCCCTAGGGCTGCAGAGGCCAGTGCCCTTTTGTCTGATCTATCCCTTCATAGTGACACACAGTGGTCTTGAAATTTCGTCTCTTTGTGTACGGCTAAACAAAATACACCTCCACCTTCGCCATCATTTACTTTTTGAAAATCCCACGTTCAATTTGAACTCATTCATTGATTTATTACATATTAACAAGGACGAATATAAATTATTATATCAATAAATATTAGAGATTAACAGAGCTCAGCTTACTACTGAGCTTAGTACTTAAGTTACCCGGTTTCTATTGATTGAATTAGCATTTACTAGGTAGAACTCCAGTATAACACGGTTACAAAATAGCAATCATTATAAGGTGTATGCTTGATAGCTATTTCGGCTGACGTCATTGTCATAACTATTATTATTTGTATCTAGCTGCGTCATGTAAAAAGGAAAAATCCTACTTTGTAAAATATAATTTAAGAATCAGAATTGATCTTAAATTTACTATTAAAGTTTCCTTACGGTTTTCACTATGTTTAATATTCTGTATAGAATAGGTTTAACGATAGCGTAAGCCGAAATAGGTATCCACCATATATCTTATAAGTTTTGTATAACTAAAATACATTGCTTTTTCACCGTGTTACCTTGTTTCTAAAGGGTATTTCAATAGGGACGCTCAAAATATGTTACTTTGTCCTGCTGAGTAGATTATTCATTGTTTAGTGGCCAAATTTAAGTCAACCAGTTTGGTAAATAATCGGCCAACACCTACCTGTACGTCATCAAAACACAATATCTGGTGAAAACATTGCTGCTGTGTGTGAAAGTGTACAGGAAAACCCAAGGCAGCTTATTTCTCGTCGTTCACAAGAACTTGACTTTTCTGCAACTTCAACCGGGCGAATTTTGAATCGGGCCTTATGTCTGCACCCATATAAAATCCAACTAACCAAGGAACTTCAGGTAAACGACCACAGACAACGCCTGATTGGGTTCTGGAGCAGTTGGAAGTTTACCCAAATTTGTCAAAAAAGTCAACTTTAGCGACATCGCCCATTTTATAATGAATGGATATTGGCAGACATTTGATGCTATATTCCATATTTAACGCCGTAAAATATACTTACAAATGAAATTAAAATTTAGTCGAAATCTCACAAACAACTTGTTTTATTTACATTTCAAAACTAAGCGTCCTTATAAAAAGACCCTTTATTTAACGTGATCGATTGAATTTTTTGCGAAGCCGGTCCTGGTCTTTACAAATGATATGTGATAGTAGTAAATAAGTGTGTTTTATTTGTTGAAAAGTAATTGAATAAATATATCAAAACGTGAGAAAATAAATAATGAGTCCAATATGTGTTCGACTGAATTTCAACTGAGTAACAAGAAGTTCTTGTAATAAAAACATGTTTAGAGAAACTGCTCGCAGACAAGAATATAAAAAAATTAAAAAATAGGTGCTATGAAATTAAAAGTAGTTGTAAATAAGTTGAATAAACTCAAAACCACCCTGTGTCGCCATCCCTTAGCGGCACTCCGTCAGCTGCATGGTATCAAAACACCCAACATCCAATCACAACTTTGGTCCCTCTGTATTTCTCTTTCCCATAAATCATAAATCTCAATTTGCAAGCAAACGGCAGGCATTTTTAGTTTCTAAATGCTTTCTAACGGTATTTTGGATCGATACAAGGAATCGGAATAGGAAAACAGTAAACACATTTAACACTGCTACATTTTCATCATTCAATGAATGAAATTGCGTGAAAATTATCATTTGCATTTTCCGGCAGACAACCATTCGGTAATGCTCTATCTAATCTTTGCGCATGTACGGAACAAATCCCCGCAATCAGCTCCTTATTCGGAGCATATGGCCGCCACACGGTGACTCCAGGATTCCCGTCAAACTCCTCGCATTCTCCCAAGTCGTCCCGTAGCTCCCCTGACTACATCCAAAGGATAGTCATCAACGGCCTTCCGGGAATCAATGTGTTATTTATAAAATTAATAACACAATTTAAGTAGGTACTTATTTCACATAAAATAGATGAGATCAGGACCGGTTTCGCTCATTGAGATGATTTCCAATTTCGCTTGAACAACCACTATTATTTATGATTAAAAACAGACATGGATGGATTAAGTACATTTGATATATTTTTTTTTTAAATAATTGACATATTTCTTGCTGATTCCCAAGTTTATTTATTAAGAACAGAAACGGTTTCTCTCGTCGCGAGCATTTTCAACTGATTTTATCAGCGAAACCGGTCCAGATTCGAATAAATTTATTGTGGATTATTCCAGTACAGAAATGTTTTATTATTTTATCAAATAATGCACATCCACCAAATATTTACAGTGAACACCTTAAAAGAGATTGCTTTTTTTTAAATTAATTTATAATCCTGAGATTAAATCTGCCAAGCCCTGAAATCTCTGATCGAAACACCGGTCCGGGATTTAAATCTCGAATGACGATTAATCGAAAAAGGCTGTAGGAAGTTGATCTAATATAGTACACTACATACATCCCTGAATAGAAATATTATCCAGGTTATTCAGTAATATTGTGTAGATTAGGCATGCCCAAAACTTGGCCCGCGGGCCACGTGTAGCCCTATTGAAGGTTTTGTGATGTCCTTTCGAATATTTTAAGCTTTTCCTTTGTGTAGCATTCCGCTTACAGGCATTCATTTGTAGTAATGCCATTTTTTTGAAGACCCCCAAAAAAGGAAATAACCTGACTTATTATTATTATTAATAGGTCTCGGAAAAGACTAGTTGTTGGCTAATTACTCTTGCTACATCCCTTTAAGGGACCGGTAGGGTTTTGGTTTTCGGTTTTAGAATTTTGACTGAGGGTGCTTGATGAAATTTCAATATCAAATTTGAATCAATTGAATTTTGTACTTTTCCATAAGTTTTGTCGCTAACTACGCGTCAGTTCAAGTACGTTGACACTTGAGATCCCTGAAGATGCCGAAAGGCGAAACCCGTGTCGTTGGCGACAAAACTCATGGAAAAGTACAAAATTCAAATTATCTCAACGAGAACTGTTTGTTTTATAATTTAAACTTATTTACTTCATTCAAAATATTTGGCGCATTGGTATAAGCTGTAATGCCAAATATTTTTTATTTTTTTTTAAATGCCAATTTTAAAAAACAGTCAAATTTTTTTTTGCCATGTCCGCTACCAAATGTTTTGCGTATGGACTCCTCACGGAGTTTATCTCAAACAAAACAGCATAAGCGACAAAACTCATGGAAAAGTACAAAATTCAAACGAATCAAAAAAAAAACATACTCTATCTTATGGGTGCATATTGAAAATAAACACCTTGGATGGTTAATTTTTATTATTCGATAAATGGTCAGTTATAAATACTTAAAACGGTCAGTTAAAAATAATAAATGGTCAGTTAAAATAATAAATGGTCAGATTTGCTTCTTACGACCATATTTGATAAAATTCACAAGCTGTCAAAATAAAACTTACAACAAGTCAACAAAAAAACACTAACCGTTTTGTGTTTATAAATAACTTATCATTAAAATATTTTACTGAGTGTTTTATTTAATAACTGACCACATTCACATTGATACAATGACAACTGACCATTTTTTTTTTTTTTAATATAGAACAAAAAATATTTGCTATTACAGCTAACGCCAATGCGCCAAATATTCTTAATTGTGAATGTCATACGAGATTAACTCGATGATAAGTAATAAATCAGTTGTGCACAAAATCAACGATAAATAACATACACCCAGCCCAAGATCTCTTTTTTTTTCAATTGAAAAAATCTGACCTTGCCGGGAATTGAACCCGGGTGAATCCAGATCGCTAGGACAAAGCTCTTGCCACTAGACCACAGGGACTGAAAACATTTAGATTTTTAACTGACCTTTTATTTATTTAACTGACCAAAACTTAATTATAATAAATTAGTTACTGACCCATTAAATACATGCCATTAAAAAATTGCACCACTGCATACCTAGTTAAAATAAAAACAGCATTCATATTTCCCGATAAAATATCCTCGGGCTAATTAAAAGTTATTGTTGTTGTAGAAGATGGTAGAAGCCTAAGTGAAGCAAATTTCAATAAAAACACAAAGAGTTCCACGTGCACATTCTTCTATAGTATAACCTCGATATTTTTATCGCTTAATAATAAAATTATAATGTTATTGTTTAATGGAAACTGGCTTAGTGTTTTTGCAGACAAAACAAACCCGCATGAGTATGTATTTGAGTCGTCTGTTTGCAAACCGAACTATTGCTCTTGAAGTATTTCGACTGGGGGTGCTTGATAGAATGTCAATATCAAATTTGAATTTTGTACTTTACCATGAGATTTGTCGCTAACGACCGGAGTTTCGCCTTTCGGTGTCATCGGGCATTCCAAGTGCACGGATGTACTTGAACTAACGCGTAGTAAACAGTTTGTATCGTTTATACACAAAAATATAAGTAGATCACTAATTTAAAAGGCTATTAAAATGTAAATTAGCGAAAATTGAATGTATACAAGTTTCAATGAATTAAGTGGGTTTGTTGTAATTATGGGGATTTTTGAAAATATTAATGACCAGATAATAACATAAGAATATTTAAAATAAATCTAGGGCTTTATCCGACCTATTATTAATGAGTTGATTGATTTAAAGCCTTTGAATTAATATTTAATGATAGCAAGTGCTTGAATTATTAATAAATGACAATTATTTCAAAATAACAATTATTTAAAAGGGTACAACAATGGTCAATTTGGTAAATAAAATTCCTCGTTTAAAATTGGCAAACTTTTGAGCTGAGCTCGATTAATCTATAAGATTTCTTGTTGTGTTATGTTTAGTCAATTCGGGTAACTTTGGATACTTTTCAGGTGTTTTTTTTGTGATATTTTTATTTTCAGATATAGTAAGTTGCATTTTTTAGACTATTGTGTGTTCATACCACATCCTTTATATAATTTTGAATTCAAATATTACGAAAATACAAGAAAAAATAACTCAAAACTGCTTTTACAGGCGATCCAATGCTAAATTTATAATTGGGTAACATTGTCTGAATCATCCAGCTTGGCGACATTAAATTGAATTTTTATATAGAAGGATAGTCTGTCAATGGAAAATATTTTTAAAAAAAATAGATTTTTTTGCCCATTCCCTATCCGTAACACCTGGCTTAAGCGAAGCCACCTGTTTCGAAAAAATAAAAAAGTCGTATATTTTCATAGTTTTTTTGGTTTATTTCACAAAATATCACAAAAAGAAAAAAATAATTTGAGAGGTGAATGTGGCTCTTTTTGTTGACCACGTATAAGACAAAAGATCGATTTGTTATATTCATCCAACGCAAGAATGATCACGATTACTAGTCAGCAGAATAATAAATAAACGGTACTTGCTCAAGTTTTGTCCAATGTTATATTGAAGTCCAAAGTTACCCGAATTGACTGTAATCTAAGGAAGTAAAAGATAATTAGTATAAGTTGTGTAAAATAGTTATTTAGATACATGGTGACTAGAATGAAGATTTATAACGGACAAATTTTGTGCCATATAATAGGCTTTCATTTTACAGGAAGTATGATTCAAAAATCATATTACATGCACGAGCATAACTGGTGTTTCCGCTTGTGTCAATTTTCCACGAAAACTTTAAATTGGTTTTCCCGTTTTTCAATCTAAAGGCGCACAATATCACTGGCAGCAAGAGACGAGTCAAGTTCAATTCGAGTATCGAATACTCGATACTCGAGTAATACTCGTAATGATGATTTATTCCCATATTTATCTAAAATGTTTAAGCATTTCTTTTAACCAGGGCTGTGGAGTCGGAGTTGGAGTCGTCGCTGTGATTTGGCCGGAGTCGTACCCGGAGTCTGAAATATGGTAAAGTTTGAACTTTTTATTTTTGCATTTTATATGTCAAATTTGGCTTTTTGCTGGATTGGTAGGGTTGATATTGATACCGCATGATGTTGTAAGGTATCAGAACTCTCTCGAACGATCTTATTTATCACCTCAATCAATAAAAATAAGACCAAACGAGTAATATAACGCGAATAAATGCATTCAAATTGTTATAAATTCATGTAACCGACTCATTGCGACGGCATCGCAGTGATTGGTTGAATTCAGCTCAGGCGAGAATGCTTTGCAGTGATTGGTCGAGCTGTTTTTCATACTAGAATCACGGAGTATAAATTCGGCTGTCAAATAAAATAACCGCGAAACGCGTCAGTCGTAACCGTTCAAGCCGATAGCCATATGCCCTCCTGTCTCGGACAGGAGGAAATCACATTATTCATTTGGTCTTACGCGTTTAAAAATGTTCTTACTGCAATGTATTCGTGTGGAATAAAAAAATGTAATAATTTGAAGACAATAAATTAGCCGACTCTAGGATAGAGTTTTCGGCCAAGATAAATTACCGATTGAAATCTATACAGAGATACCTTTCCTCCCATCCTATCCCTAAGTTCCGTCTCCGAACGCCGTGGAAGGATGCTGTCTGACGCCAGTCAGATGGAGAAGGAACCCTGGTCGTCTCAATATTTAATTGAATACACATATGTAAATAGGAAAATTAGTCAAAACAAAGTGACAATATTAAACTTTTTTAGTCGGAGTCAGAGTCGTGTTTTTGGTCAATGTTGGAGTCGGAGTCGTGGTTTTGGAAAATGCTGGAGTCGGAGTCAAACTTTTTTTACCGACTCCACAGTCCTGTTTTTAACTGAGTCTTACGCGTGGATTTTACTGTCAGTTTATTAACAACAGTTTGAGTTTTTTCTACTTTCTACTAAAGGCAACTAATTATTTGGTCAGTTTCTAATTCGATAAATGGTCAGTAAATATTAAATAAATGGTTAGTAATAAATTCTTAAAACGGTCGGCAATAAATAATAACTGGTCAGTTGATAATTATAAATGGTGCATTTTTGCTCCTCTCAATAAAAACAACTTTTTTTGTTTTTTAAATATTAGTGGTTTTGAAAGATATCTGCTGTTTCAAAATAGTGAATTAATTAATAAGATGTCTTTATAATGATATTCATATTATGGTATAATTTTGCAAAAGCGATGGATAACATTATACTTCTAACAAATTTTACCTTTCGACATCATAAATAATTGATGAACCAGTTTTGAAACATGCTGCCTTTTCCCAGCATCCAGAGCCAGCCGGGCAAGTTGCACGCTCAGCTCCTGTCCCGGACTTTTCCGGGTGAGTGGGGGTAAAGGGGGGTTAGTGGGTGTTGGAGGAAAGGGGCGCAAGCGGCAGGGGTGGGGTTGTAGAGAGGCGGCGCGGCGCGGAGGAGGGATGGCGGTCGATAAGGGCGGACTGGCGCTTTGCGGACGACGTCTGGATCGGCGGGGAAAGGGGATGTTTGCTAACAAGCGGCTCTAAAACTAAGGAAACAAATTGTAGAGCAAAAATAAATCTGTGATAACATATAAAATTAGAATAACTTGATTATTCCACGTATTGTGTTAGTAATAGTGACACGTGTTTCGCCTACATTACAACTCTGATTAAAATTATGATCGTTTTCTATTAAATGATTGGCAAACTCGGAAAAATTCTTACTTTTTAGACATTTTATGTGCTCTTTAATTCTAATACAGTAGAACCTCGATTATCCGGATTGGTTAAAATCAGTGACGGCTGGTGACGTGGTGCTGGGGGGTGCAAAAGCAAGATTCAACTCTTTTTCCGTACTACGGAAGAGAAACAGTCGGTATTGCGAACATCTGAATTGAAAGTCCATGCTATAGAAGTGTTTTAAAATCCAATGAATAGGAAAGAACTCTTGCAAAAATGGTTGAATCTTCCTTTGCACCCTCCAACACCCCGTCACCAGCCGTCACTGGTTAAAATAAACAAAAATATTACAAATTTGCTGTTATGCACGTGTGAATATGATATACGTACGTGATGGAATGCATTCTTAATATTTTGATCGTTGCATTTATTCTAACAATAAGTCCTGTGTAAAATATGAGTTAGTCATCGTCCAAATTCGATACGCATTGAACGTTTGTTTCTTGAAAAATTGATCACGATTTAAATATTTATTTTTAATATTACCGATATGTCAACGAAGAGAAAACGTGTCGTAGTTTCATTAAAAGACAAATTGGATATAATCGAAGCTTTGAAACGGGGTGAACCGGGAGGTTTTTTGACTAATGAATATGGTGTCGGAACGTCAACGATCTCGATATAAAAAAATCTTGAAGTTTACCAATTGTTTAATGAGAGTCAAGAAGAGTGCTATTCAAGACAACTTATGTTTCTGAAAAGTATTCGTGATTTGGCAGCATCGAAAAGAAAAGCTAGCTTTAATCAGAAATCGATAATTGTTTTTTACAATAAAAAATAATGTATTATTAAAGCTATGTATTAATCTAAAGAAATAAAAATGATTAATACTGAATACTTGTCTTTTCCTATCAATTATGATTTTTTCGATTATCCGGATTTGTCCTTATCCGGACTATCTTCATCCCCAATTACTCCGGATAATCGAGGTTCTACTGTATTCAAATATACCTGTCTGCCCGACATAATAAGCTTGGCAGTCTCCACACGAGAGTCGATAGATACCACTCTGTAACGATAATTCTCCGCGATCTTTACTGCAGAAAAACTTTAACTAAGCAAGTAAACTTCCTATCTTACTATCGAATAGGTTGAATTAGAAATGAAGCAAGATTGATTCTACCCTTAAAAGGGTTTAAAAATGAATAATTTAGAATTTTTTTAAAGAAATAGAACAGTTTGCTCGCCACTGCTTACATTATTTAAAATTAAAGGGTTTTACCCTATATGACTGATTGCATCTCATTAGTTAATAATACGGAAAGAAAAATAACAATGTATTTTAATTACATAAATTATTTTATATATTTGTTGATAGCTATTTCGGCTTACGCCTTCGTCAGAACATAGATAATATATAAAATAATTTATGTAGAACTAAAACACATTGTTATTTTTCTTTCCGTATTATAATGGAGTTCTACCAAGTAAATGCCTACTCAATCAATTCATTAGTTAATTAGAATTTTTTGAATTTTGTACTTTTCCATGAGTTTTGTCGCTAACGACCCGGGTTTCGCCTTTCGGCATCTTCAGGCATTCCAAGTGCACGGATGTACTTGAACTGACGCGTAGTAAACAGTTTGTATTGTTTATATACAAAAATATAAGTAGGTCACTAAGTTAAAAGGTTATTAAAATGTAAATTAGCGAAATTTGAATGAATACAAGTTTCTATGATTTAAGTGGGTTTGTTATAATTACGGGGATTTTTGAAAATATTAATGACCAGATGATAACATAAGAATATTTAAAATAAATCTAGGGTCCTATCCGTCGTCTCGTTAATGAGTTGATTGATTTTAAGCCTTTATTATTATATTACATTAATGATAGTAAGTGAATTGATATTTAATAATAGCAAGTGCTTGAATTGTAAATAAATGACAATTATTAATAAATGACAATAAATTAAAATTAACAATTATTTAAAAGGGTACAACAATGGTGAACTAGGCAAATATAGTTGCTCGTTCAAAATTGGCAGACCGTTGAGCTGAGCTCGATTAATCTCTAAGATTTCTTGATAAAATAGTTTAAACTCACCCCTGTTAGTATGTAACAACTTAATGCCTGAGTCAAAATTAAACGTATGGTTTTCAAGAATTAAATGGTTGGCGAAGGTGGAGGTATCTTTTTTTAAGCGAAAAGCGGCTAAATGCTCAGCCACTCTTATATTTAAGGTTCTAACAGTTTTACCAATATAAAATCTGGGACACTCACTACACTGCAATCTATAAATCCCAGATTTGTTTTTATAATTTATAACATCTTTATTATTTATCAAAATTTTACCTAAAGAGTTCTTACAGTAGAAAGCTGGTCTAACACTTTCTGAGAGCTGTTTCTTTATTTTTAAACTGGTGTGTCCTATGTAATTAATTCTCCGCCAAAACCTCATATCACCTGAGTCTTTCGTTGTTAATCCCTTGTATAAGATTTGTTGTGCTAACTTAATGCGTTTTTTATATAAAAGATTGTCTATAAGAGACATATCATAACCATTGTTAATGGCGATTTGCTTAATGATTTTTAATTCAAGATCAAAATTTAATTTACTCAAGGGAATACTGACAAGTCTGTGAATTTCCGAATGAAATGCAGCTAATTTGTACGACATTGGATGTACTGAGTTTTTATGAATACAAGCATCTGAAAAAAGTCGGTTTACGAAAGATCGTGAAATCGTGGGTATCGTTTTTAATGTCTATAGTAAGGTCAAGAAAGTTTATTTTCTGTCCTCCGACTTCCAGGGTGAATTGAATATTATCGTCCAAAGAGTTTATAAAGTTATGGAATTTGGTGATTTGTCTATCAGTTCCGTTAAATAAACAAATAATATCATCTACATATCGGAACCAATAAACTATTGGTTTGACTTCAATGTTATGGCTAAAAATGATTTTCTCTAAATGGTTCATATAGAATTCAGCTAAAAGAGGTGACAGACAGTTTCCCATTGCAAGGCCGTCAGTCTGTTTATAGAGCTTATTATTAAATTGAAAGTAATTCTGGTCCACGCAAACGTCTAAAATATTAAGTAGTTCCGAAGTAGTTATTGGATTGACTCTACTGAAATTTAAGGAATCTTCGATGATCCTTTTACATTTGTTAACCGGCACATTAGTGAATAAGCTGACGACATCAAAAGATATGAGCTTTGAGTTACCGGGGATTTTAAAATTTTTAATTTTATCCACTAATTCTAAAGAGTTTTTTACGCTGTATAATGGTTTAAATCCACTGTGGTGACGGATAAGTGAGTTTGCTTTACTAGAAAGTTTATAGGCTGGGGCATTTAAATATGAAACAACAGGGCGAATTGGGATTAAGGGTTTGTGTAATTTTGGTAATCCATAAAATTTAGGAGCTAGTGGATTACGCGTAGTTAAACTAAGCATGTCTTTAGAACTAATTGTGATTTTACAACTATTTATTACATCTTTAACATTTTTATTAAATTTGACAGTAGGATCTCTTTTTAATTCTTTGATTTTATTATCAGCGAGAAAAACATTAATTTTATTGACATAGTCTTCACGCGTTAACAGGACCGTGGTATTGCCTTTATCAGCCTTAGTGATAATGATATTCTTGTCTTTAATTTTAGTCTTTAGATTCTTGAGGGTGACTAACTCCTCATTGAATGTATTTTTATTTTTAATGCAAGATAAATAATCCTTTTTAGGATCCGAGAGCATATGTGCTTACTAGTAAGGTCTTTATGTAATGCGATTTCTAAGTCTAACGCAAGGTTTTCGAAATCCGATTTTTTATTGGGCAAAGGTGGACAATATTTAAGACCTTTTGATAAAAGGTTGTGCTCGTCTTTATTTAAAGTAATTTTAGAAAGGTTAACTACTCTATCAAAAAATTTAATCGGTGGTTCATTGGATTTCTGTGATTTTATCGTTAAGTACTTGACGTTTTCTTCAATGAGTTTACTGAGTTTAATAGCTTGCTTCTCGTATTTACATTGTATAATATCAGAAACTCTAAGTCTGATATCACGGTCTAATACATCAAATTCAATAGGATGCAGTTTCTGTGCGAGCAAGCAGTGAACTGTTTTAAGGTATTGACTAATATTGTCCCGGGATGCATACCACTGACCTGTTTCCGCTTTCAGCCAAGCTGTTTTCGCTTTTTGCAAAGCTTTAGCTGCTGGCCTCGACTCGTTGATAATCCTAATGTTTCTCGTTATGAATTTAGGGATCACTTTATTTTTTAAACAACTATTATTAAACCATAAATCATTAATGTAATATAATAATAAAGGCTTAAAATCAATCAACTCATTAACGAGACGACGGATAGGACCCTAGATTTATTTTAAATATTCTTATGTTATCATCTGGTCATTAATATTTTCAAAAATCCCCGTAATTATAACAAACCCACTTAAATCATAGAAACTTGTATTCATTCAAATTTCGCTAATTTACATTTTAATAACCTTTTAACTTAGTGACCTACTTATATTTTTGTATATAAACAATACAAACTGTTTACTACGCGTCAGTTCAAGTACATCCGTGCACTTGGAATGCCTGAAGATGCCGAAAGGCGAAACCCGGGTCGTTAGCGACAAAACTCATGGAAAAGTACAAAATTCAAAAAATTCTAATTTGATATTGAAATTCCATCAAGCACCCTCAGTCGAAATACTTCATTAGTTAATATTTTGTAATGCCAACGTCATTGGTAGAATATTTATTTGTTTGCATTGTTTTGATTCTATAAACTTCTCCTTGCTTCCCGTAAAAAGGAAAAATCCCAAACTGCATTTTGTAATTGTTTCATTTATTGATTGAGTAGGCATTTACTTGGTAGAACTCCATTATAATACGGAAAGAAAAATAACAATGTCTTTTAATTCTACATAAATTATTTTATATATTTGTTGATAGCTATTTCGGCTTACGCCTTCGTCAGAACTAGTTCTGACGAAAGCGTAAGCCGAAATAGCTATCAACACATATATAAAATAATTTATGTAGAATTAAAATACATTGTTATTTTTCTTTCCGTATAGTAATTGTATCAGTTTAAAATATTAGAACCAACCTTGCTTCATTACATAAGTAAACTTTGCGATAGTTAATCCGAAGATGCTTCTGAAAGAGGTGAAACATGTGTAACAATTAGTAACACAATACGTGAAATAATTAAAATTATGCTACATTTTATATTTAAATGAGCTTCCACAAAGTTACCGCCGAATCCATCGAATGAATTAATAATATATATTTTGGTCCATCTGAAATTACTCGAGTATACTCGAGTACTCGGGTAATTTTAAATGTTACTACTCGATACTCGAGTAGTTGAGATGTCGAGCAATTGGAGTCTTTAGTACCCACCCTAGCAAGAAACGTAGTCAGGAACTAGGAGCCCACTTCGCAGACTTCTCATTTAGTTTCAGTAGGAAAATTTAAGTAAGAGGAAAAAATACAAATAAAACGAACGCTGTGAGGGGAAAGAACTAAAATATGTTATATGGATAGTCCTAAGCCAGCGTAGAGGCGTAGAGGCGTAGCACTTTGAGAAAGTTTGCGGCAGACAGTAGGTGTGGAGGCGAGGGAATGGTACAGGGTGAAGGCTGTACTACTGATTCGTACAGTGTATCCATAAAATAACCGGAACTGCACGCCCAGAACGTAAAATCTCATACAGTGAAGCAACTTTTCATCTACATTTTCCGACTGATTTTCACCATTATCAATGCGCCAAACGACTGAATTTAACAACAGGAAGGAAATTAAGTCATTAATTTTAATCAATTTTGCATTCCATTATTGATGCTCGCTAACCCTTTGCAGTCCTCAATGTATTATTTTTTTCCTTTCAACAACTCCTCAATAGATTTGAGCAGGGCTGTGGAGTCGGTAAATAAAAGTCCGACTCCGACTCCAGCATTTACAAAACCACGACTCCAACATTGACCAAAAACACGACTCCGATTCCGACTAAAAAAAGTATAATATCGTCACTTTTTCCCCTAATTTTCCTATTTATGTGTATAGAATTAAATATCAACCTTTTCAATGCGGCCAAAAGCCAAATTTGACATATTAAATGCAAAAATAAAAAGTTCAAACTATTCAAAATTTCCGACTCCCAGTACGACTCCGGCCAAAAAGCCCCGACTCCACGACTCCACGACTCTGACTCCGACTCCACAGCCCTGGATTTGAGGAATTAATTAAAATTAAAACTGTTTGTCTTTTTATTTATTTTTTTGCCATATCCGAACTTGGAGCATATGGACTCCTCGCGGAGTTTATCTTCACATATATTTTTCTACGAGAACTGCCTGTTACTCAGTTGCATGACCTCTCTTTTTCGGAGAGAGTAGGGATGTAAAGGATACGAAGCCTAGGACAAGACAAGTGGTTAGCTATTCGCTGTCACTATGTGTCGCTCTTTGGGATCAGAAAAATGGGAACGGATTTTTAACAACACAAACAATCATTGCCTCTGAGCAGAATCGATGTGTATAGAATGAAAAAATCTGCTTGTACCAGGGAATCGAACCCGGCCAGTCCATCACGGTAACCAACATCGTAGACCACAGCACCACGGACCGGGTATATTCCACATTTAAAAAACATACATATTTTCTGTATTCAAATATATTGGTTTTGTATAGTTTGAATTTTGTACTGTTTCATGAGTTTTGTCGCTAATGACCTACGTGAATCATGGAAAAGTGCAGAATTTAAATGATTCAAAATTGATATTGAAATTCTTAATTATAAAATTACTGGTTTTTGGTAATTTTGGTATTGCAATACCTAATTGTGGGGCACTTCTATATTTATCAGGGCTGTGACTCTAGCATTTACCAAAAAATACGACTCCGTCTAAAAAAAGTTTAATTGCGTCACGTTTTCTTCCTACTTTTTCTATTTATGTGTATTCAATTATATATCAACCAACCAATCCGGCCGATAGCCAAATTTTACATATTATATACAAAAATAAAAAGTTCAAACTTTTCAAAATTTCTGACTCTGAATGTATGACTCGACCAAAACACCGCGATGAATCCGACTCCGGCCAAAAACCCCAACTCTACAGCCCTGCTATTTATTACTTCGAATTGATCTCCCAATATACTGGTAATTAGTTTGGAAATGCTCTCTTTGATTACCACCAATGTATCAAAATGACTTTAATAATATGAGAAGCAGTACTTCGTCAGTCAAAATTTTATCATATCAAAATTGAAATTTAATACTTTTTGGTATACCCAGTTCTAAGAAATATTGACAAATAATGGTTGGAATAAATCTATACGTCATTCAAAATTAACTTGATTATTATAAAAGCGTTATTCATGGGGATCATGTTTTTTTCTTTCCATATATTTACCAAATTGTGTATAGCCTGCGATAGAGGTCTGCACGGGCTTGAGCCCAGCCCGGCCCGAGGACCAGGCCAGTCCGGGTAACAACGATTTACGTTCGGGCCTGAGTATACAATAAAATCATAAATCCGACTATTCCGGATGTATACGCCATTATTGTATATCAGGGGTGGCCAAACTTTTACCACTACGGGCGATTTTTATTGAAATTTTGGGTGGCGATCGACTCACAAAATAAATTGAATTTATCATCGTTGAAATAAAAAAGTAATCAGGGATGTGTGCATCAGTACACCGGACAGGCGGGTGACTTGGAATGGCTACGTGATCGACGCTTTGGCCACCCCTGTTGTATATTTAAATTACATACACATTATAATTTGATGACTTTGATTATTACACGTGTTTAGCCTTTGGACTTACAATTGCAAAGTTTGCTTGTAATGAACCAAGATTGATTCTAATATCTTAAAATGATAAAATTACAAAATGTAGTTTGGGATTTTTTATTTTTACGGGAAGTAACGAGGGGGTTATAGAATCAAAACAAAGCAAAAAAATCATTATACTACTAATGACGTTAGCATTACAAAATATAAACTAATGAGATGCAATCATTCATGTAGGGTTGGGTTTAGCCCTTTTATTGGAAATAATGTAAGCAACAGCGAGCCACATGTCCTATGAGGGATATATAATAATACATTTTTTTTTGTAAAAACTCTAATCTAATATTTCTAAAAATTCTAAGCTATTCATCTTTAAACGCTTTTTATTTACTCGGTTGAGTATTTCTAAATTACTACTCTGATTAAAATTAAGACCGTTTTCTATTAAATGATTGGCAAACTCGTTACTACAAAAAAAAATGTTACTTTTTAGACATATTATATGTTCTTTAATTCTAATATTAAAGTTTATACCTGATTTCCCAACATACCTAGCTTGACAGTCTCCACAAGAGAGGCGATAGATACAAGATAAGAAGCTTGACAGTCTCCACAAGACCACTCTGTGACGATGAATCTACGCAATAAAATTTTACCTTAATTACATACTGTATAAAACACGGGTTCTATAATGTCTGGCAAAAATTTAGCTATTCATTTTTAAACCCTTTTTATTTAATTTAACATTCAATTATTTTTAATTTTGTTGAACCGTTGAAAAAACTGTCGGGTTCGGGTGAGATGTTCGGGAATTAGTAGGTGCTTGGGTCGGACATTTTCGGGCTCGGGCTGGGTAGAGTGCTTAAATTTCGGCCCGGGCAGACCACTAGCCTGCGATGCTATCTTGAAAATATTCTAGCTATTTTTATTTTTAGTTTATATTTTTATTTTTTTATATTTTTTAAAAAATTTTTAATAAAAAAAATATTTGGCATTACAGCTTGCGCCAATGCGCCAAATATTCTTAATTGTGAAAGTCATACGAGATTAACTCGATGATAAATAATGAATCAGTTGTGCACAAAATCAACGATAGATAACATATACACCCAGTCCAAGATCTCTTTTTTTTTCAATTGAAAAAATCTAACCTGCCGAGAATTGAACTCGGGTCCCCCGATCGCTAGGACAAAGCTATTGCCACTAGACCACATGGACCGTGGGTTTGTAGACTGTCTCAATATTGCATGTATTCTAACAAAGTAATCTTATATATAAAACCGAAACGGCGTATGTATGTATGTTGGTCTGTAATTCCCTTTTGTATTATTGTTGCAAGTTGCAATATAATAATGTTTATTATTTACGTGAAGTATAATTTGACTTTTCTTTGACAGCAAATTAGATTTTTTTCTTGAATTTGGACATTTTAATGTGCGAGAATGGGGCCGTCATCAAATTGAATAAAATACGGAAAGAAAAATAGAAATGTATTTTAATTCTACATAAATTATTTTATATATTTGTTGATAGCTATTTCGGCTTACGCCTTCGTCAGAACTATGTTTAAAACGTGTATTAGAGATAGCTTATATACCCTTTGCTAGACAGGGTGCCTCCTACATAATCTCTTTCTGTTGAAACCATACCTACGTCACATGAAAGAATTTAAATAAGTTTGATTTATTGGTCTAAAGTAATGGTGGGAAACAATAATTTGGGTATTTTTGGGGTATTGATCGTGTGAAACCACTTAAAATCTGCAATTTCTAAGTGCATCTATTTTAAATTGTTTTAAGTTTATTGTTTGTTAATGGTTTTAACAGAGGTGAGCTATTAATTGTGATCTGATCGTTAAGAATTTCATTGGACTGATTACATCTATAAATTTCAAGCTGTTCCAATGCATTCAGTTTTAGGCCCTTATTGCAGGAATGTAAACGTATGTAATCAATAAATTGAATAAAGTTTGTGATTTTATTTTAACTCTATATTGGATGTTAGATTTTGTGATATAATTATGTCGAATGACATAACATTAAATAATTATTGGTCGCTTATTCCGAGCGACGCCGGGTAGCAATACTAGTATATTTATAAATATTCTGTCAGTTGAAACTTTGGAGTGTTGAGTGAACAAAAGAAATTTTCGTAATATGATATTACACTTGAAGAGTTTGCAGTACCTTGTTGTCTTAAACTTAGTTGCGAGTCTAATGTATAAAACTTCTGTTAGGTCGAGATTGTATCACAGAAATTTAAAAAAAAAGTATAATTTTCTCATACTGCCATGTACGAGCTATGAAATTAATAATGATTACGATTGAACCTAATACACCGTGTATTAAAGCTGAAAAAAAAAACAAAACATCTATTCCATTGCTGAAAATATCCAATTACTTCGGCAGTGCATTGATCAGTCGAACAGCCCTTATGACTTTTGACTAGTGGCTCAAATAGCCGACGCGACAAACAAATCTGATTAAAAACAAATGGCTTATGTATAAATAATATAGAACCGTCATCAGATTATATCTATATGTATCTGTTACAGTAAAACTGTATTCTCACTAATCACTGGTCACGATCATTGAAATTTTTGGCCCAAGTCGATGATTTGACGGCCTAAAATTTTGGTTTGCTTCAATGAAACAAAATCAGCAAGTAGTCCCTTTCATAAAAACACAGGCTAACATTGGGCTGAAGATAGGGCGGTCAATTTTAATTTCAATGACAGCTTGGAGAGGAATATATTTTCCCTGAGAATACAGTTTCACTGTAACATATCGACTTGCTGATATACATTCCCATTACCCCTTACAATGTGGAGTGCATGGACTCCTAATGAAGTCCATCTATATTCTTAACAGAAATTGTCTAGAATTACTACTCCGTTGTACAATCTTTTATTTTCAAGTACAATAGGGATCGAAAAGATAGGACTCGGACCGAACTAAGGGTTTTCTAATTACTCTTGTTACATCCCGTAGGTTAGGATCTTATGAGTGTCGGAAGGTATTTTAGAAAACACAGACATCCATACCTCACACCAGAAATCAATAATTCGAAATAAAAAATAATCTTCCTGAGCTGGGATACGAGCCCGTGTCATTCGAAACCGAGAATGACAACCATAAATACTGGATATATATACTTGATTGCGAATCCTGTGGAGCCAGGTATATTGGTCAGAACTTTTGATACCAGATTTAAAGAACATCTAGCCTGTTCACGCAAAGCGAGTGAATTATCTTCATTTGGAAACCATTTGTTCCTAAATAAGCATACTTTTGATATCACTAAAAACTTTAAAATCTTACATGTTATCAATAAAGCTTTAAAACTCGTTAAATAAAAAATCCTTGAAATAAACCGACATAAATTCATTCCATCGTGCGATTTATTAAATGATCATTTAGTCTTCGTTTATTCAGCTTTGTTATATCCGATTCAATAACCTTTTTTACTTTTATTTCTATAAAAAAAAAAAAATCCTTTGTTTGTTTTAAATTTGTAAGAATTGATATGGCTTCTATTCTGTTTACAGGAAACAATTTCGTTGGCTCATTTGAAATAATTACCGGGATTTCCATCTAATTATGGTTGACAGACATTTAATTGATTTATTATGTATTAGTTTGCATTGCTAAAAGGTCTTCAACCTTTTATTTTTAGTCTATTTATCTTGTTATTTGCTTCATCTATTTGCTTAGTTTTTCTACCAATTGTGTCATACCTTACTTAACTTTTGTATAAATATCACTGTTGTATTATATTTCTTATCATTTGACAATGCTCGTCATGAGCGAAACCGGTCCTGATCAAATAAATTTTATGTGGAAAAAGTACTAAATATGTATTATTATTTTTATTATAATGCCTTTCCACCAAGTATTGACAGTGAACCATAAATACGTTTACTAAAGAAAAAAAAAAACCAAATATTTGGCGCTTTTGCTTTTAGACACCTCATATCGGACACATTATAAATGCGCCGAACCTGACAGCTCATGTGCTCTCGATCACTCTTTTACCGTGTATCTGGTTCAAATACTTTGTCATAAAAAATCTAAAATTTATATTTAAACCGATTTAAATCCAAAGCTTTTGATATATTTGACAAGATGAGGACCACATTACGTTCCGATGCCCGCCATTTAAAATTGATTAAAATAAATGGCCGGCGTTTTTAAATATTTTTAAACTCTTTACCGCCAATTTTACGTGGAGAGAAACTACCGGCTTATTGGAGTTTTCCGCTAGTAAAGTAATAATTTAAGTATCGGAGAACTAGTATGGCTAATTTAAATTGATATACGATCGCTATTAGAGACTCCAATCACTCGAGATCTCAACTACTCGAGTATCGAGTAGTCAAATTATAAAATACTCGAGTATACACGAGTAGTTTTAGATGAACCAAAATATATATATATATGGGTGAACAAGTTGGTTATCCCACCACCCTTCCGTTATGTGTGTGCAGCCGTTTTTCACAGCCGCCTTCCATAACGCTATACGATCAAGATAAGAAACGAATTTACTCCTCACTTACTTGGCCCGAGACAGAGCTGCACGGGACTGATCTTTTAACCATGCACTAAGGTGCTTAAAGAGAATAAAAATAGAAAGGGAAAAAAAAGAAAATGTGACTTGCTCAGCCACTTTGTTAGAGTGATATTAAGTATCCTATGTATCTGTATACTGAGAATCCGTGGGGCTTAATCTACTTCGCGTTGAATATGAAGAGGAATCAATGCCATTCCACCAAAATATACATTATTAATTCAAATTTGTTTATATATTATTTATTTTTATTTTATTGGCAAAAAATAATATGAAATACATGCAGCAAGCGCCAACGCGCCATGCATTTGAAAAATTAATAAAAATTACATAACATTTATTTTTTTAACCATGTCCGCTCCTAGCTTGGAGCATATGGACTCCTCACGGAGTTTATCTCGACATTTGTTATTTCTACGAGAACTGCTTGTAACTCAGTTGCTCAACCTCAATTTTTCGAAGAGAGTAGGGAGGGAAAGGATACGAGTACTAGGACAGGACTAGTAATTAGCTAATCGCTGTCACTATGCGTCGCTCTTTGGGATCGGAAAGGTGGGAAGGGATTTCCAACAACACAAACACCCATGCCTTTGAACAGATTTATCGACTGAATAAATCCGCTCGTACCGGCAATCGAACCCGGCACGCAAGTCAAAGCCGTTGCCACTGCGCCCGGACATAACATATTACACAAAAAATTTTAGAATAAGAAACAGAACAGAAACATATTAATTACGTAAGATGTTTTTTTTAACAAAGCATCAAGTTCACTGCCGAAGATGTCCACATCAACAGGCAGCGCATTTATCAGCCGAATAGCCCTTGCAACTGGAGATTCAAAAGACCTACGTGACAAACAAGTTTTAACAAAGAAAACTGATTTGTCTACATTATAGATGATCAATAAATAAATTAGGTTATTTATTTATTATAAAACATATATTTCAAAAAATATAGAGAATTTAACGTCTCAAATTTTAAATTGTTTTATAGTTTTGATATTATAATTCCCGCAGTAGAAAAAACTCATGCTGTCATTCATAAGATAAGCTCACTCGAGTTTGCGGCAGCCGTTGATACTAAATAAATTTTATACAATCTGACATAAGAATCCGCCTACCGCACTTACCCCACGCGTTCAGTCTGTATTAAATAAGGGAATTTAAAATTTTCGAACTCTGGCAATCTTTTTATTTGTCCGCGTCATTCAGGACATTTTCACAGCCCCACTCTATCGAGTGCATAAGTAGTGTGGTCAGTCTGCAAGCAGGACCCAAAGCAAAAGAAACAAAAGAATATTTTGCAAAGCATAGTCAAAGACAAAATCATTAAGAAAATATTAACTATCAATAAAATCTACGTGTAAAACTCAGTTAAGCGAAACGGTTAAAATTTAGAAAAATATATTTTTTAATTAATATTTGGTAATAAACTTCATTTAAATATAACGAGTATTTTTCGAGTATTTTTCAAAATACTCGAGTATCGAGTACTTGAAAAATTTCTCTCCAATCTCTAATCGCTATTCTCTTTATATATAGAAAATCGGCCAAGTGAGATACTTGGTAGAATAAAATGCTATTAAGCGGTGATTTGGGTCTTCATGTAATAACTAACAGTTTAAAACTTTCAAGCAATTCGGAACAACTGTGAATTCTCTGAAAATAAAATTGTATGCATCTGTGGTATATTGTTAAGTACTGTACCAAAGAGCTGTGGTTTCCAAACATTATAACTACGAATCCATAAAAAAAAAAAGATTCGCGCCTCTCCAAATTTTTTTCAATATAAAATTTTAATTTAATCCGCGGTACAGTGGTCATCTTTGTTGGCTGACGGCCCGTATTCGATTCCCGATACGAGCATAATTTTTCAGTCGATAAATCGATTCTACTCGAAGGCAATGGGTGTTTGTGTTGCTAAAAATCTCTTTCCACCCTTCCGATCCCAAAAAGCGGTAAGATAAGCATACCACTAGTTACCTACTCTAGAATTTTTGGGATTGGAATGTTGGGAAAAGATTTTTAACAACACAAACATCCATTGCCTCTTTCCAACTTCCCCAACTTTCCGATCCTAAAAAGCGACGCATAGTGACAGCGATTAGCTTACACTAGTCCTGTCCTAGTCCTTTCCATCCCTACTCTCTTAGAAAAAGATATGTTCAACAAGCCGTTCTCGTTGAAAAACATAAGTTGAGATAAGCTCCGCGAGGAGTTCATATGATTCAAGTTGGGAGCAGAAATGGTTAAAAAAAACTGTTCAAATGCAAATTTGGTTTTAGAACAACATACCTTTTGACGTGACAACGTCTTATAAATCGATGAACGCCCGCGCACGCACGAAAAAACATGACTCATTGTCCCGTTTGTCGCGTTACGCCGAAGGCAAGCGTGCGAGCGAGAGCGCGGATAAGCGATAGAGAGGCACGATCGGCCTACCGTTCGGATTGTGCCGCATCTATCTCTCTTCCACTCGATTGGTCGATGCGTCTGAGTAGAAAAGAGACAGCGGCAGCACACAACTTATACACCTACAGTACCTACACGTGATCTGTTTACAACTGTTTATAAAGTGAAGTGAAATGTTAATGTGGTTTTCATTGTTTATATTACAGCAACAATTGCGGCAATAAAGGTAATTAATCCTTAAATTAATGAGTGCTAATAAAATATATCAATAAAAAATTGTAGATTTCATTTCACTCCTTCTTCGTATCTTTTAAGTATGCAATCATTTCATCAATGTTTTCTTATGACGTTGTCACGTTAAACTATCGTCCGTAAACCGACTTTACAGACAACCATTTTTTGTTAATTGCGTTTAAGCTACATAGTAATGCAGTTTTAGTGTGACTCAACGGGCAAACGTGACGGTTTATTAACTGTTGAAAATACAGTAGGCCTCGGTTATCCGGACTAATTGGGGATGAAGATAGTCCGGATAAGGACAAATCCGGATAATCGAAAAAAGTATAAATCATTTTTATTTCTTGAGATTAATACATAGCATTAATAATAATTTATTTTTTATTTAAATGAATCGATTATATCCAATTTGCCTTACAATGAAACTACGACATGATTTCTTTTCGTTGACATATCGGTAATGTTAAAAATAAATATTTAAATCGTGATCAATTTTCCAAGAAACAAACGTTCATTGCGTATCGAATTTGGAGGATGACTGACCCATATTTTACACAGGACTTATTGTTAGAGCAAATGCAACGATCAAAATATTAAGACTGCATTCCATCACGTACGTAAACAGTGGACGCAATTCGCCACGAGCATATCAGCAAATTTTGTAATATTTTTGTTTATTTTGACCAATCTGGATAATCCAGGTTCTACTGTATACCATGATTACGAACGATGTTTATCAAACAACCAGGCACACAGTGATGTTTTGCATTTCCGGGAAATCGAAATAGGAAATTCATCAGGCGCTGCGATGTTTTCCTGCAATATTTATTTTGTAGCCACTGCTTTGAGCAGGGCATGATTCTGCGAACGCTACTAGTAGTTTTCACCGTCCCTTTGAACGAAAACATTTGCATATTATATAAATTGTAATTGTTTTTGTACAACTCTACGAAGAACTCTGAAAATAAACAGCATTATAATTAACTCAGGGTAATTTTAAAGGACTAGATAATATTTTCATAGATATGACACACTTGTAAGATGTCAAAATTTCCGTTCGTATGAGCAACTGAATAACAAGCAGTGTTCGTAGAAAAACAAATATTTAGATAAACTCCGCGAGGATTCCATATGCTCCAAGTTGGTAGCGGACATATATTGTAAAAAAATATGTAATTTAGATATACAAAAGGGGTGGCCAAAGCGTCGATCGCGTAGCTATTTCAACTCGCCGGCCTGACTCTTTTTCCTCTTTTATATCAATGATCGAAAATTTCAATAAAAGTGGTGAAATTTTGGCCACCCCTGATAAACAATAATGGCGTATACATGCGGAATAGTCGGATTTATGATTTTTTTTGTGTACTCCATTGTGAGTGTGCTCTAAAATGGGAGTAGACATGGTTAAAAGAAAATGTTAAAATAAATTTTAAAAAATATATTTTATTATTGATTAAAACAATTTGTTGTGTGGCCCAGAACCTGCATTACTTTATTCGGCCCACCAAGTAATTTCAGTTGGACATCTCTGATCTAAATAATACAATTTGGTGTGCACTTTGCTATAAATATACACTCCGCTGTCTGTACCAAGCCATAGAGGTTGTGATGGTAATTAAATTATTCAGGAGGCTCTATAACGGACAAATTGTGCGCCATATAATAAGCTTTCATTTAAATAGTTTACAGGATGTGGGAGTCAAAAATCCCCTTACATGCACGGGTATAACTGGTGTTTCCGGTTGTGCCAATTTTCCACGTAAACTCTAAATGGGTTTTCCAGTTTTGCAAGCTAAAGGGGCACAAAATCACTGGCAGCGTACACTGAACGGAAGTAGAAAATTTGCCATTCATGAAGTGAATAAATATAATCATAGTTTGTCAAAAACAATTTCTAAAAAGCTGTATCTATATATATAAAAATGAATGTCTGTGTGTATGTCCGCTATGGACTACTAAGCCGCTCGACCGATCGATGTGAAACTTTACAAATTTATTGAGTGCACTCCCGCAATGGTTTCTGGCCTACCAACCCCTCCCCTCAACCACCCCCCAACCACCACCCCCAATTTGTTTTTAAACTTTACGAATTTTTAGAGTTCACGCCTTCGAAGGTTTTTGGCATACCCGCCCCATACGCCCCGCAAACCCCACCCCGCCAAACAAGCCCCCCAAAAAATTATATCGAATTTTTACAAATTTCTCGAGTACAATTTCGCGAAACTTTCTGGCGTAAACCCCCTTCCCCACCCCACCCCTCCAAACCCCCCTACAGCTAGTATTTAAATAAAAATAAAAATACATTTTTTAGTACTTATTCCACATTAAATTGATTAGATCAGAACCGGTTTCGCTCACAGCGAGCATTATCAAGTGATACACTTTTTACCTTTCACGACTATGTATCTTCATAACTGCGCCACATAATTCAAATATGAATGGCTTGAAACTTGTTTCTATGGTCGTACTACACATTCATGACAATTATTTTTCAAATATTCACTATCGTTATTAAGACACAGTCAATTTGGTTCGATGTCTCTATTCACATTGAATCGGGTGAATAGAGACGAGAGAGGGTAAACCGAGACTTGGCAGGTGAATAGAGACAAAAATACAGATTGTAATGATTGAAATATATGAACGTCTATTCTATACGAGTCTATTTATTCCGTTTTACGGTACTAATTGACAAAAAAAAACATGATTGATTTTAGTTTTCGTGCAATAATAGAGAAGTTTATAAGGGGTCAAAAAGTAAGGATGCACAGACATCGAACTTAAACACGTTTGATTCAATTTTGGCCAGTCATTTAGTTGGTTTGGTTTTGTCATTCGAGAGATAGTATTATAGTCATTGTAATGGTTTATATAGGCTATTTCAATAGGGACGCTCAAAATATGTTACTTTGTCCTGCTGAGTAGATTATTCATTGTTTAGTGGCCAAATTTGAGTCAACCAGTTTGGTAAATAATCGGCCAACACCTACCTGTACGTCATCAAAATACAATATCTGGTGAAAACATTGCTGCTGTGTGTGAAAGTGTACAGGAAAACCCAAGGCAGCTTATTTCTCGTTGTTCACAAGAACTTGGCTTTTCTGCGACTTCAACTTGGCGAATTTTGAATCGGGCCTTATGTCTGCACCCGTATAAAATCCAACTAACCAAGGAACTTCAGGTAAACGACCACAGACAACGCCTGATTGGGTTCTGGAGCAGTTGAAAGTTTACCCGAATTTGTCAAAAAAGTCAACTTTAGCGACATGGCCCATTTTATAATGAATGGATATTGGCAGACATTTGATGCTATATTCCATATTTAATGCCGTAAAATATACTTACAAATGAAATTAAAATTTAGTCGAAATCTCACAAACAACTTGTTTTATTTACATTTCAAAACTAAGCGTCCTTATAAAATGACCCTTTATAATATAAAAAATATAATTCCCACTGCTCAACTTAAACTTCCAACTGCTCCAGAACCCAATCAGGCGTTGTCTGTGGTCGTTTACCTGAAGTTCCTTGGTTAGTTGGATTTTATACGGGTGCAGACATAAGGCCCGATTCAAAATTCGCCAAGTTGAAGTCGCAGAAAAGCCAAGTTCTTGTGAACAACGAGAAAAAAGCTGCCTTGGGTTTTCCTGTACAATTTCACACACAGCAGCAATGTTTTCACCAGATATTGTATTTTGATGACGTACAGGTAGGTGTTGGCCGATTATTTACCAAACTGGTTGACTCAAATTTGGCCACTAAACAATGAATAATCTACTCAGCAGGACAAAGTAACATATTTTGAGCGTCCCTATTGAAATACCCTTTACTAGTATTGCTACCCGGCGTCGCTCGGACTAAGCGATCAATAATTATTTAATGTTATATCATTCGACATACATAATTATATCACAAAATCTAACATCCAAAATAGAGTTAAAATAAAATCACAAACTTTATTTAATTTGATGACAGCCCCATTCTCGCCCATTAAAATGTCCAAATTCAAGGAAAAAATCTAATTTGCTGTCAAAGAAATGTCATATAATACCTTCACGTAAATAATAAACATTATTATTAATAATAAAAGCCGGGAAAAGTTCTGTAGAAGACTAATTTATTACATTTTGACTAAATGTCTTCGCCGATAAAAATTCAAACATATTTTCTTTCATATTCGTTTTTATGCCAACTTAATGACCAACAATGCAAAAGGGAATTGCAGACCCACAGACATACATACGCTGTTTCGGTTTTATTATAACTTATTCCACATTGAATTTATTTAGATCAGGACCGGTTTCGCTCATCGCGAGCATTATCAATTGATGATGATGCTTCAGCTGCATTAAATGTCTTCAAATATCATCAAAGTGGAGAATAAGTACTAAAAATGTTTGATTATTTTCATTTTATTGCCAATCCATCAAGTATTGACAAACACCTTAAAAGCAGTTGCATTAGAAGCCTTGCAGAAGTTATCTCGAAATATGTTTTTCTACGAGAACTGATTGCTACTCAGTTGCTCAACGTCTTTTTTTCGAAAAGTGTAGGGGTTGAGAGAACGGGGCTAGAGGTTAGCTAGTCACGGTAAAAAATTGATAACTCCATTGTTGTTCTAAAACAGTGGTCTCCAAGCTCAATGAGGATGCGAGCTACTTTCAGACTTTGAAATAGTCTGGCGAGCTACTTTTATATGTTCATATATTGTTTTATCGTCGTCTTTCATTGTACCATACATACATATTATTATTGTATTACTTAAATAAAATCGGACTTCCAATAAAACATGAAATGCGTACTTTAATTACGTATTTATAAACAAAACTAACGAGTACCCGGCATGCGATACAATGCCACTCAAAAGACGAAAATGTTTATGTTTTAAGTCTGTTTATTGAGGTGCTTTTTGATTGAAAATATTTTTTTTCTGTCTGGTGCGTACACGAATATATCAGAAGGTTTTCCAACGCGTGAACATGCGTTCATGTAGGAAGCGTGGATTTTCCAAATTTTTTCCTTCGTGAGCTACCGGTAGCTGGCGAGCGACCGTTTGGCGAACACTGTTCTAAAACCTACTCTGCCAAACCTAACCTACAACAATGCAAAACGGAATTACAGACCCACAGACATACATACGCCGTTTCGGTTTTATATATAAGATTATAGAAGAAAAAATTCAGAAAAGTACACAGTTAAGAATCTCGACTGATTTTGATGATTGACAAATTATTTAAAACCAATTTGACAAAAGTGTGGTGTTATGTTAATTTTTAAAATACTCGCATAAATAAATACAACATCGAAAGGTTTTTGTATTGGCAGGTGTTCATTAGAATCCAATATGATTCAAAGGTTATTGGGAAATAACATAAAAATACCTAATCTAATATTTATGAATATTTTATTGTTATTCAGGTGGAACATATGTAATAATAATATTGGGTGAACAAGTTGGTTGTCCCACCACCCATCCGTTATGTGTGTGCAGCCGTTTTTCACAGCCGCCTTCCATAACGCTATACGATCAAGAAAAGAAACGAATTTACTACTCACTTACTTGGTCCGAGACAGAGCTGCACGGGACTGATCTTTTAACCATGCACTAAGGTGCTTAAAGAGAAGAAAAATAGAAATAAAATGTGACTTGCTCAGCCACTTTGTTAGAGTGATATTAAGTATCCTATGTATCTGTATACTGAGAATCCGTGGAGTTTAATCTACTTCGCGTTGAATCTGAAGAGGAATCAAGATTATCCCGTTCCCCATATGATGTTGCAAATTTGTCGAATGCCTCAAAATTGGCCTTGGTTGAGATCAAGTCAGCGTGGCATATTGGGCCCGTATGAGGACGGACCGCAGCAAACAGCATATGTAATATCAGCTGTCTAACTTAATGCGCCCAATGCACCAACAGAAATAGATGAAATCGTGTGCGTGATTTAATGTAATGTATGCAGTGGCGGCTGTTCACAGACAGAGTATTAGGGAGTACAAAAAAAGATTCAACTATTTTTGCAAGAGTTCTTTCCTATTCATTGGATTTTTAAACACTTCTATAACATTCTGATGTTCGCAATACCAACGGAGTGCCAGTCTTATGAATTTTTGGCTGTCCGTAGTACGGAAAAATATTTGAGTCTTTTTTTGTACTCCCTAATACTCTGTTACCAGCCGCTACTGAATGTATGTATGTTGCGTTGCATATTATAAACATTTTTTTAACCATGTCCGCTACCAACTTATGGACTACTCACGGAGTTTTTCTACGAGAAATGCTTGTTACTCAGTTGCTCAACCTCTCTTTTTACCGATCAGAGTATGGATTGAAAGGATACGAGGACTAGGATAGGACACGTTGTAAGCTAATCGCTCACACTATGGGCGATTTTTTGGGATAGGAAAGGTGGGAAGCGATTTTTAATAAAATAAAGCAATAAAGAATTTCGACTGAAGGTGCTTGAATTAAGTGGACATTCGTGCACTTGAAATTTCTGAAGATGCTGAAAGGCGAAACCGGGTCGTAAGCGAAAAAAATCATGGACAAGTATAAAATTCAAACGATTCAAATTTCTTTGCTTAAAGCTCAAAATTTTCTCAATAGATAATGCTAATAAATAAAAATTGTATAATTCATATTAAAAAATAATAAAACAGTCAACCTTCATACAGCACTGAGATAGGATACACCTGACACCTGATTGACCTGATATGCCTGACGACGCCAAAAGGCGAAACCCAGATCGTTAGCGACATAACTCATGGAAAATTACAAAATTCATACTATTCTAAGATGTTATAGGTAACAAAAAATAATAATCAATAAAAAGATGTCCGGTCCGTGGCGCAGTGGCAACGGCTTTGACTTGCGTGCCGGACTGCCCAGGTTCGATTCCCGGTACGAGCGGTTTTTTTCAGTCGATAAATCCGTTCAAAGGCATAGGTGTTTGTGTTGTTGAAAATCCATTCCCACCTTTCCGATCCCAAAAGGCGACGCATAGTGACAGCGATTAGCTAATCACTAGTCCTGTCCTAGTCCTCGTCTCCTGTACATCCCTACTCTCTTCGAAAAAAGAGCGGTTGAGCAACTGAGTAACAAGCTTTTCTCGTAGAAAAACATATGTTTAGATAAACTCCGTGAGGAGTCCATATGCTCCAACTTGGGAGCGGACATGGTTTAAAAAAAAAATAGTCATTTAATATTTAATGTGTTGACGGCCACTTCTTGGACAAATGAAACTACCCGGATTGGGATTCAAACCCGTGAGCTAAACTGAAATAAAAACAGCTGAAATAACAGAGTTATACGAACACAAAGTAACTCTTGGTAAAATTAAATAAAATTCTCGGTATTGAGGTAATAAGTATTTTTTTTAACTTAACACTTCAAACATTACTTCAGTTGCTTTGTTTTCTAGAAAAGGTCTTGTTATAATTGTGTTGCTTTGTTTCACAGTCTTTCAAATCTTTGCTTTCATTTAAAAGAATTTAATTTATGACATCGTACATTTCAAAAACACAGTGTAACTTATTTGAAAGAAGTTCTCAGTGGCGGTAGTGGATAAGATATCTGGGGGTGCAGCGGTTGGTTGAAAATAAAAAAAAATTAGATTTTATTCCACTGCATTATTACACTATTACATGGCACGTTTACCATGACCGCTCCCAACTTGGAGCATATGGTGTGTGGGACGGATGGCGGTCGATAACGGTGGACTGGCGCATTACGGACGACGTCTGGATCGACGGGGAATGGGATGTTTGCTAACAAACAGCTTTTAAACTAAGGCCATAGAAAAAATTTTGAGAAAAATGAAATCTGTAATATTATTATTTTTTTATTAATATCCGCTCCCAACTAAGAGACCCACTTACTCCCCACGGAGTCAATTTGAACATATTTTTATCTACGAGAACCGCTTGTTACTCAGTTGCTTTACGTATCTTTATCTAAGATAGAAGGAATTGAAATGATACGAGTAATCAGGGCTGGCCCTAAGCGTGTGCGAAATGCGCGCACAGGCGCCGGCTCTCAGTAGGGCGCAAATTGGTGGATATTTTTTTTCATGTTTGTATTTGAATAAATAAAAATTATTTGCTTCTTGAGTTTTGGTTTTTTGAGGCGCCGAAGGCGCCTCGCACACAGGCTCAAAAATCCACGGGCCAGCCCTGCGAGTAATATGGCAGAACTAGTGGTTAGCTAAGTTTGGGATCGGAAAGGTGGGCAAGAATTCTTGATTATACCCATGCCTTGAAAAAAATCAGTTTATCGACTGAAAAAACCTTCTTGTACAAGGAATCGAACCGTGGCCGTCCGTCACGGCAGCCACTGTGCTACGGACCGGCCATATAATATAATATGCGTAAATGTATGTATTTATATAAAAATGAGGGCTGTGGAATCGGAGTTGGAGTCGTCGTGGCGTTTGGCCGGAGTCGTACCCGGAGTCGGAAATTTTGAAAAGTTTGAACTTTTTATTTTTGCATATAATATGTAAAATTTTGCTATAGGCTGGTTTGTTTGGTTAGTATATAATTGAATACACATAAATAGGAAAGGTATGAAAAAAAAAGACTCCACAGCCCTGATGATAATATTATAAAATTTAAAATAACTTTGATTAATCCACGTATTGTGCAACTAACTGTGACACGTGTTTCGCCTCTTTCAGATTCATCTTCGGACTTACTATCGCAAAGTTTGCTTAGGTAAATGAATATATGAAGGGAATAATACAATTAATTTTATATTTAAATAAACTTCCACAAAGTTACCACTGGAACTATCGAAACTGATTATAATATTAAATTTTTCTTAATTTGCTTAGGGGTACTGCAGTTCCGCAGTGCGTATAGACGAGCCACCACTGTAAAGGACCCCTAGAGAAATTGTAAACTTTATAATAACAGCTGATCCAAGAAAAAAATAATCATCCAAGATTTCCGATTTTAAAAAGAATAACAAAATATATACTAGGTAGGTTCTTTATTCATAAAAATCGGTGTCTGCGAAACTTGTTTGCCCATGCAGCAGATTAGTCCTTGAGGAAGGAAAAAAATAAGGACCTCCTTTCGCCATTATCGAGTATGAGAATTCGCCAGACGTATAGGGGCCTGTGAATAGACCTCGAACGAGTCGGGTCCCGGGGTCCAACTTACAATAGGGCGGCAGTTGGGGTATTATATGATTTCTTTCAATGAATTCACCTTGGACGGTTCTATACGTCGTTAACTTCAAATGGCAGATGCTTTCAATCTTAACGGATTGTATAAATATAAAAGACATTAAAACATAAATTAGTAGTTGAATCAATATAAAAATAAAAAAAACTTAGATTATCTTGTATATAAAACCGAAACGGGGGATGTATGTCTGTAATTCCCTTTTGCATTGTTGTTGCAAGTTCAAACAAACAAATTGATTTCGCTCGCGAAAGTTTCTACTTTAAATTTGTTTCGTTATCAATGTGTGTGTAGAGACTCCAATTACTCGAGTATCGAATAGTACATTTTACAAAATACTCGAGTACTCGAGTAGTTTCATATGAACCAAAATATCTTATATATAAAACCGAAACGGCGTATGTATGTGTGTGGGTCTGTAATTCCCTTTTGCATTGTTGGTCATTAAGTTGCCAGTTGTTTCAACTTGGCCCGTCTGAATTTACGCGCCGAGGTGAACATAACCCCAAACTGGTCCGAGCGAAGCCGGGTTCGAATACTAGTCTTATATATAAAACCGAAACGGCGTATGTATGTATGTATGTCTGTAATTCCCTTTTGCATTGTTGTTGCAAGTTGCCATAAAAACGAATATGAAAGAAAAAATGTTTGAATTTTTATCGGCGAAGACATTTACTCAAAATGTAATAAATTAGTCTTCTACCAACTTTTATTAATATAATAATGTTTATTATTTACGCGAAGGTATTATTTGACAGCAAATTAGATTTTTTCCTTGAATTTGGACATTTTAATGGGCGAGAATGGGGCTGTTATCAAATTAAATAAAGTTTGTGATTTTATTTTAACTGTATTTTGGATGTAAAATTTTGTGATATAATTATGTCGAATGATATAACATTAAATAATTATTGGTCGCTTAGTCCGAGCGACGCCGGGTAGCAATACTAGATCAATATAAAATAAATTTGATTATTCCACGTATTTTATTACTAATTGTGACATGTGTTTCGCCTCTTTCCATAGGCATCGCAAAGTTTGCTTCAGTAATGAAGCAAGATTGATTCTAATATTTTAAAATGATAAAATTACAAAATGGATTTTAGGATTTTTCTTTTTTACGGGAAGCAAGGGTTATTAGAATCAAAACAAAGCAAACAAATAGTTATATTACTAATGATGTTAAAGTTACAAAATATTAGCTAATGACATGCAATCAATTAGGTAGGGTTGGGTTAAACCCAATAATTGAAAATAATATAAGCAGCGGCGAGCAACCTTTTTTATTTAATAGGTATTTAATAATACGCGGTTTCGCCTTTCCTTGAACTGACGCGTAGTAAACAGCTTTTATAGTTTATATACAAGAATAAAAGTAGATCACTAAGTTAATTTTCTATTAACGTGGTCTATATGAATTAGCGAAAATTTTATATGAATTAGTTACAATCAGGGCTGTGGAGTCGGAGTCGGAGCTCGTCTGGGAACTCGGCACTGGGGTAAACCGGAATAAAATTTTTACTCTTTTATTGTTTCGGTAGCGCAAGGAAAAGTGAAAGTAATGGTTAAGTTCGCTTTTAATTCTATTTATTACTATACGGAATCATCCTGGATAAGATATGCACCATTATTAATGACAGGTGGTAATCGAATCATGATATGGCATCGGAGAAATGCAGACGATGCACAAAAAAGACGAAACACGGTGACGATGGAGTGGGAGGGGGGTTCGTCAGTCATTTGTAAATATATAAAATTTAGTATTAATTCAAAAACTTGAAATCAATCAACTTATTAATAATAGGTCGGATATAACCAGGGCTGTGGATGGAGTCGGAATTTTTTTAAAGTTTGAACTTTTTATTTTTGCATTTAATATGTCAAATTTGACTTTTGGCCGCATTGATAGAGTTGATATTTAATTGAATACATATAAATAGGAAACTTAGGGAAAAAAGTGACGGTTTTTTACCATGTCCGCTCACAACGTGTAGCATATGGACTCCCCACGGAGTTTATCTAAACATATGTTTTTTTTCTACGAGAACTGCGTGTAACTCAGTTGCTCAACCTCTCTTTTCGAAGAAAGAAGGATACGAAGACTGTGACAGGACTAATGGTTAACTTAACGCTCTCGCAGGGTGGGAAGTGATTTTAAAAACACAAACACCCATGACCTACAAGAGAATCGATAAATCTACAGGGGCTCGAACCCGTGCGGTCATTCACGGAAGCCAACGAGGTTAGCCACTGCGCCACGTACAGGGCAAAATAAAAAATAAACAATATGTGCTCTCGAATTCAGTACCAAAAATTTACTGTGTGAAAACTTATTGAGCTTCCCTGGATTTTATTTTTACCTGAAGCCAGATGTTCAATGTCTAAGTACACGAATAATACAATAATATGACCCCCCCTGTTTTTTCATAAAGTTCTGTCTGCATTTTTATTTCAATAATAAAATGCATCAATGTTCTATATTGACAATAATTTCAACGAAAGAAAGAATAATGAACGTCTTAGGTAAATGTGAAAAGCTTAAATCGATTTTCTTCTTTACAAATGTAAATTTATTTACGGTAAGAAAAATAACAATGTATTTTAGTTCTACATAAATAATTTTATATATTTGTTGATAGCTTTTTCAGCTTGCGCCTTCGTCAGAACTATAATTTATGTAGAACTTAAATACTTGGTTATTTTTCTCACCGTATTATAATGGAGTTCTACCAAGTAAATGCCTACTCAATCAATAAATGTATTTGTTTGTAAAACTATGAGTTTTAAAAACAGTGGTTCGGATTTTGGCAGAAGATTAAAAACAAACTTTTACCACTTGATTTTAACTGCGTAGAGCGGACGTTCTCAATTATTCCCCTCTTCGGGCTACATACCGATTTTCGCTACGTTATTTGAGAAACAACATAACATATACATACTATTAATCAGGGCTGTGGAGTGTGGCATTTTAAATGCATAAATAAAAAGTTCAAACTTTTCGAAATTTCCGACTCCGAGTAAGACTCTGGCCAGAACGCCGCGACGACTCCGACTCCGGCCAAAAAGCTCCGACTCAACAGCCCTGATAATAAGTATTGAAAGGACTAGGAAACGATTAGTTGGGTTATAGCGTTATAGGTTATTTGGCTAAAAACGCCTTTTTTGTTTTACTCGGATAACGGGTTAAACATAAAAAAATACAGTCATCCATGCAGGGGTAGGCAAGGGCAGTGTTAAGTTGTACTTACCTCGTTGAAAAAAACTGTTTTCTCAAATCAAATCAGTACTTACATAGCTGCGATTTCTGTAGATGGTTTTAAATGCATTGTGAATCAATTAAGGATTTCGACTGAGGGTACTTGATGGAATTTCAATATCAAATTTGAATTGTTTGAATTTTGTACTTTTCCTTTTGGAGTTTTGTTGCTAACGTTTCGGGTTTCGCTGAAGATACTAATGACCAGATAATAACATAGGAATATCTAAAATAAATCAAGGCTTTCAAACTAGGGATGATTCGCTAATTTACATTTTAATAGCAATTTAACTTATTGATCTCCTTCGATTTTTGTATATAAACGATACAAACTGTTTACTACGCGTCACTTCGGAAAATAACAAACGCCCCGTGGTATGTGCGCACCACCACACTAGAACGCGATTTAAAGATAGATTCTCTCGAAGAGCACACTCAAAAACTCGCGCAAAAATTTGCCACAGACATTAAAAATCACCCGAATCCCACGATAAAAGCACTCTCACGATATTACGTTAAATTCGCACACATACTTCACCCTAGGCCTCTCGACGTCCTACGTCAAGACCCGCCCTAGCTAGCCTTACCCTTACCCTCCCATCCAGCATCCGACTAAACCTGGCCGACGTCGCGTGACCCGGACCAGCAAGAAGCAGATGACATCTCGACTCCCGGAGAAGAAGAGAGAACTTCCAGACCACATGGCACCCAGAGCTTTTGACCTCCTCTCGAGTCTAAATAACAAAAAAAAAGAGGGCAAAAAAGAAAATAGATGTCAGCTGCATAACACAGCTGACATGAATATTTATAAAAAATATAATAAATAACATAGCCCCAATAAAACTATAAAACAAAAAAATTCCACTCGAGGTTATTGCATCACCGCTCTGGGCGACCACCCTCAAGAAACCGACTCCCCTCAACACGAAAACCATGACAGATGAAAGGGATTAGGCTAACGCCCAAGTCCCCGTTAAAGTTGCCACTATAAAAGTCAAAGTACTACGCGTCAGTTCATGGAAAAGTACAAAATTCAAACAATTCAAATTAGGCATTGTGAAACTTTGGACATTGTTTTCTTTAGAAATTTCTCGTAAAATACAATTATTTAAGGTGCATAGTAAAAGATCCCAAGTCGTGTTTTTTTCTATGGTATAACAATGCTTTAAAATGCCGATATTGGATAATATATATTGCATCCAGGTGTTTGGCAACATTTTTGTGAAACATTATCCTTTGTATTAAATAATACTTCACACATGCAAATTTGATTCCCCGAATCAAAATTTTGCACATTTTTACAAAAGACAGTTAAAAGACGAATATTAAATACCATTTTATACCATTTTATAATGACAGAGACAAGTATTTTGTGCATCTATTTTGACAATTTAGAATCTATTTTTATTAAGAGTTTAATTTCGATGAATTTTAATAAAATTTATGTACAATATTGTTTTGTAATTAAAATCCCGCCCGGTGGTCAACGTCGTTTGCTTCCGTGACGGACCGCCCGGGTTCGATTCCCGGTACGATTAGATTATTTCAGTCGATAAATCATTTCTGTTCGAAATCACGCGTGTGTTTGTGTTTATTGATTGAGTAGGCATTTACTTGGTAGAACTCCATTATAATACGGAAAGAAAAATAGCAATGTATTTTAATTCTACATAAATTATTTTATATATTTGTTGATAGCTATTTCGGCTTACGCCTTCGTCAGAACTATGTTTAAAACGTGTTTTAGAGATAGCTTATATACCCTTTGCTAGACAGGGTGCCTCCTACATAATCTCTTTCTGTTGAAACCATACCTACGTCACATGAAAGAATTTAAATAAGTTTGATTTATTGGTCTAAAGTAATGGTGGGAAACAATAATTTGGGTATTTTTGGGGTATTGATCGTGTGAAACCACTTAAAATCTGCATTTTCTAAGTGCATCTATTTTAAATTGTTTTAAGTTTATTGTTTGTTAATGGTTTTAACAGAGGTGAGCTATTGGTGAGCATGTGTTTGTGTTGTTGAAAATCCCTTTCCTATCCCAAAAAGCGACGCACAGCGAGAGCTATTGGCTAACTACTAGTCCTGTCTAAGTCCTCGCATTCTTTCGATCCCTTCTCTCTTAAAAAAAAAGAGGTTGAGCAACTGAGTAACAAGCGGTTCTCGTAGAAAAACATATGTTGAAATAAACTCCGTGAGGAGTCCATATGCTCCAAGTTGAGAGCGGACATGGTTAAATATATACATATCAATAGCTATTCGACGTGGATATACTTTTTTACTGTCTATTTATTGTCGAAATAAATGCTGATTATATCACAAATATTTAGTTTTACATTTGTTTGTTATTTTAGCATTTATATTGGATTTATTGCAAGATGCACAATATTGTCGGGCCCTGTGGTCTAGTGGCAAGAGCTTTGTTCTAGCAATCGGGGGACCCGGGTTCAATTCCCGGCAAGGTCAAATTTTTTTAAGACATCTTGGGCTGGGTGTATGTTATTTATTGTTGATTTTGTGCACAACTGATACATTATTTATCATCGAGTTAATCTCGTATGGCTTTCACAATTAAGAATATTTGGCGCATTGGCGTAAGCTGTAATGCCAAATATATATTTTTTTTAAATTTTAAAAAAAAATATTTAAAATAAAAACTTTAAAATAAGTGTCTCTTTTATTTAACCATTTCCGCTCCCAACTTGGAGCATATGGACCCCTCGCGGAAATTATCTCAACACATATTTTTTCTACGAGAACTGCCTGTTACTCAGTTGCTCAACCTCTCTCTTTCGAAGACAGTAGGGATGGAGAGGATACGAGGACTAGGACAGGACTAGTGATTAGCTAATCGCTGTCGCTGTGCGACGCTCTTTGGAATCGAAAAAGTTGGGAAGGGATTTTCAACAACACAAACACCCATGACATTGAACAGATTTATCGATTGAAAAAATCCGCTCGTGCCGGGAATCGAACCCAGGCGGCCTGGCACGCAAGCCAACACTCCTAACCTCTCTACTAATGACCAATCACGCAAAAAAAAATCGTGATAAAAATCCACCCCTTCGACGAACCACCGCGGATAGTTCAGAGCTTAAGCTAGTAGCCTTTTGATAATGTGTTGGCAGCCCATCGTTGCCGTTCCGTAAAATTTCGGTTCCGGAACTCTCGAGCTCTAATCCTAGTGTGGCCAGTTTAATTAATTGATATCTTTTCGATATCCCTGTCACCCTACCGATCCTTAACACTGGGAGAAGCGACAGCGATAAAGTCATAGGCGGATCCAAGGGGGGGCCATTGGTGCCATGCCTTCCTCCCTGAGGAGAATTTATTCCATTCAAAATATTATAGCAGGGGCAGTGACGGCTGGTGACGGGGTGTTGGGGGTTGCAAAGGAAGATTCAACCATTTTTGTAAGAGTTCTTTCCTATTCATTGGATTTTAAAACACTTCTATAGCATGGACTTTCAATTCAGATGTTCGCAATACCAACTGTTTCTCTTCCGTAGTACGGAAAAATAGTTGAATCTTCCTTTTGCACCCCCCAGCACCCCGTCACTGAGCAGGGGTCACCAGACTTTTTGAGAAACGGGCCGGATTGAAATTTTTAAAAATATGGCGGGCCGGTCGACAAATAAATTCGTGTTGAAATCCAGTTAGAATTAATTTATATGATTATATAATCATTATGCTTACTTTATGCTGATCCCAATTGATAAATTGAAACACATGTCGTATTGTAAAATCACAATAAAATCTTAAATATCTTTTTAAATTAATATTTTCTATATAAATAATTTTTACAAAAATTCAAATTTTTTTGGGGGCCGGATCCGGCCCGCGGGTCGTAGTTTGGTAACCACTGCTTTAGTTTTGCAGCTACATATATTTACGACTTGTGATAAATTCATACTTATATCCTAATTGTGAGATTTTGTTACGATTTGTATTAAGCTTGACAATCAGCGTTGCCTTGGCTGAAAGGAGGTTTTCCATATTACGACACATGAAAATCTGGCTAAGGAATCGTATGAGTTCGGAAAGACTATAGAGGAAAGGCAATAAAATGAATTTAAAAAAAAAAAAAAATTTGACTTCATTTTATAATATATACGATTTTTCTCTGGTATTAAGCTGTATTGTGATTGAGTAGGCATTTACTTGGTAGAACTCCATTATAATACGGTAAGAAAAATAACAATATGTAAAACTAAAATACATTTTTCTTACCGTATTATGTTTTTTAATGTTTGAATTTTTGAATTGAAATAAAAGAATCGATGATAATGGCCAGAGTCATCAATTAAATCACATGTAGTTGTTCGGGGTCATCACTTCTTTAAACGCAGGGTCACCATTTCTTCTGTAAAAAAAATCGAGTAAAAATCGCGTAAAAAGGGGACTGGGTGTATATATTTTCTAATGTATTATTCATATCATGTTTATTTTAAATTGAATGGCCACCCCCTGGAACAATTTCTGGATCCGCCAGTGGATAAAGCAACCACTAATCCTGTCCTATCCCTATCTTTCGATCCTTGCTTTCTTCATACAGTAAAACATAAACTAAAATAAAGTTTGAACAACTGAGAAGCTAGCAGTTCACATAGAAATAAGATCCATAAAGATTCTATGGGGAAAATGGAAAAAAAAATGTATTCATATTAATATTTAATTATCTTCCTTTCCTAACATGTAGCATTCAACAAAGCGGTATTAAAATATTTTTGTTTCACTCTCTTGAAGCTCGAAGATCACTTTCAATATTTAAACATTTGTCTCTTCTTCTTCGGGGCCGATTTAATAACCCTGACATACTCCCAGTTTTTACTTTCGTAGTTCAACGTTTGTTTTTGCCAACTTGTTTAATGCGAAAGCCATTTGAGTCACCAGTAACAAGGACTGTTTGGTTGATCAGTGTGGACATTAGCAGGGGTGATTTTGGTTTTTTTGTTTAACTTATATAATTTATATATAAATAATATAATATGATCTGTTAAATATTAATTTGTTATTTTTTTTCTTTCACCATGTCTGATCCCAACTTAGAGCATATGGACTCCTGTCTCAGTTGCTCAACCTCTCTTTTTCGAAGAGAGTCGAGTAGGGATGGAATGGTTGACTAATCGCTGTCACTACGCGTCGCTCTTTAGGATCGGAATGGTGGGAAGGCATTTTTAACAACACAAACACCCATTGATTTTTAGCAGAATGGATTTATCGACTGGAAAAACTGCTCGTACCGGGGGTCGAACCCGGGCGATCCAAAACGGTAGCCAACGACGTTGATCACTGCACCAACGGTTATATTTAATATATTTGGCGTCAGCTGTAATGCCATGTATTATATTTCTTTCCAATATTAATTTGCAACACGAATGTGACAGTAGCAGTCAGCAGGCAAATAGGGATTGGATAAGGATGTTAAAAAAATGTATTTAATGCAAAAATACGGTATTTCTAATTAACCCTGATTTAATAACACCGGTATTTTAATCCCTAGCCTATCCATAGGCGGCTCGTGTATTGAAAACATTCTTTAAAGGCTTTCCGAATGGAAATGCATTTTCATGTCAGCCTTTGTGACACGTGACTTGGTATATCCAAATGCAATTTTCTAAATGAAAAAACTCGGATAAAATACAAAAAAATCAATTAAAAATATGGCAGTAATATTCAAAGTGTGTTTCGCCGGCGCCCGCAGACCGATTTCTGTGCACCCACCAAGCTCGAAACAATTTTTTTGGGATTTTTTTTTTTTAACTTTACACTTTTGCTAAATTAGTTTTGTGGATATCACATTTACAGATGAAGTCTCTCGAGCATTTGCCAAATATGAATGAAATGGTAGGTAACAGTGAATTAAGCGTGGAATTATTCGTCACGCATTCAAGTGCTTCAAAAACAGTTTGAAGATGTTTGACAATCCTTTTATTTGCCAATTAAATACAATATATATAAATGGCTTCATATTTTGCAGATTGTCTTAAAAAAGGCAAAACAAGAATAAAATACACTAATAGTATTTTCGATTAATTTTCACTTTATTCGAAAAATAAAGGTCGAGTAACAAGCAGTTCACGTAGAAAAAAACGTATGTTGAGATAAACGCCGAATAGTCCACATGCTCCACGTAGGACATGGTTGAAAAAACCATTGTCATTTTATGATATCCTTATACACCGTACATTTTTTTTATGCGCTCTCGGATCCAATTAGGTTGCATTGCATGAACATTAAGGCCCAAATATAAAGTTTGAGAAACACTGCACTGTGACGCATATTTGTCGTATTATTTTTTTGATATTTTTTCAGCGGAATTTTACCAGCGAGAGAAAATAATATTTGTGAAAAGTTTTGAAAAATATGTATTAAAAAATACCATTAAAATACAAACCCAGTTTATTATTCATATTTAAAAGCACTGCTAAATTTGTATATATTCTGTTCTGATAAGAATGCATGGCTTACCTATTAGAATCTTCCTGGATATCTTAACCTTCCTGGAGTCCTGCTCGAGATTGTAAAACTTGGTAGGAAAATTATTTTTAAATTATCCATAATTCAAAAGCTGTCTGACTAATCCAATTGACTTTGTCAGGAACACGGAGGTAAGAGAGCGGACAAACCAGCCCCTTATTACGTCCAAAATAAAAAGGCGACGATGGACCTGGCTTCGACATGTGCTGCGGATGCCCCAGGGGAGCCTGAATCCTGCCTGACTCGTTTATAAATCTGATGGATCTCGACGCCCTGGAAGGCCCAAGGATTGTTAATATCTTTAATTATTCAATCTTGTATTTCTCTTTAAGGATAGGCGTATGATAATGTTTTCACATGGACCTTATTTGGCACCATTGCTAAGCACGCACATGGCAAACTCCACAGAGCTTTTATTGTCATTGAAAAAGTTTTAGGGGTGTCCTCCAACACCCTGCTTGGTGGACTATGCAGTGCTACAATATTTACTAGACCCAGTGACTGCACCATAATTTTGTATTAAGAAGGACAAGTGACCGGATCAAATAGGTTACTATTAATTTAACCACAACCGTGGCTCTATTTGTAAGGCTAGAAAATCACGTGGAAACACGTTTCTTGGACTATGGGAAAATTGTATAAATATACAGTCAAACCTCCGAAAACACGCTGGCCGAAAATGTTCAGCGCAAATCCCCCGATGGCACGGTCGCATTCCATTGTCGTTGCTATGTAACGTTACCGGCTGCTATTCCGGGGCGGATGCCGATGCACACACACAGCCAAACGGCTGACCGTCTCTACGGTGCATACTCTCGCATACACTCAAACAACACGTGCCAGACAATACACGTCTGTGTGCTGACTTCCTGTTTGCTACATTTTGCGAGCGCTATGCATTGTATCACCTAGCAACCAAATATATTTACGTAAATATTTTTTTTGCAAAACTCATATATAATCTTAGTTTGCATTTTTCGCGGAAAAAGACGAAGTTTCTAATTTTGTATGAGATTCACGCCCTCTTTTACACTACTTCTTATACCACGGTCCCGACTATAGTGTTAGCGGGGGTTTAACTGTACAATGAATAACTAGTGAAGTGTATGTTTTTACATTGTTTATTATCCTTTACTTTGTGGTATGTATATGTTACAGTGAAACTGTATTCTCAGTGAAAATGTATCAAGTACTAAATTAGTATGACAACATGATTTCACTGATCACGATCATTGAAATTATTGGCCCAAGTCGATAATTTGCCGGCCTAAAATTTTGGTTTGCTTCAATGAAATAAAATCAGCAAGTAGTCAAAACACAGACAATCATAAGGCTGAAGATAGGGCGGGCAAATTTAATTTCAATGACAGCTTGGAAAAGAATATATTTTCACTGAGAATACAGTTTCACTTAACATTTACAATGCATATCTAATGAAGTGTATGTTTTTACACTGTTTATTATCCTTTTATTTTGTAGTCTATATTTAATTAGTTAAGTTTGTAGGTTGTGTTTTAATTTTTTTTTAATTTTAATAACAAAAGGCTTTCTATGATTTTCAAGAATATTATAGCATAAGAAAAGTGATCATCTCCGATATATTAAGATATTCTTAATCATCTTCTCTTGGTGCTGGCTTTTATCGAAGATTATCTATCAAATGACGAAAAACTACACTAACAAAGTTAGTCGTATTAGAATGGGGTCGGCAAACTACGGCCCGGGGGCCAAATCAGGCCCGCCGCCTGTTTTCAATCCGGCCCACGAGTTAATATTTTTTTAGATGAAACAAAATTAAAAATTAATAAGAAATCTGTGCTTTAATTAAACTAAACTTAAGAATACAGTCAATTAAAGTCATTTGCACGAGGATTTATTTCCATATTTGGAAGTACATATCACTGTGAAAGAACATTTTCAAATCACAATACAGATCATTATTAACAGATAACCATTTTAATGATAGGAAGTACAAAGATTGAAATAAATCATGATGATATTTTATCTGAGAAAAAACAATTGCATTCATCGCATTAATAAAAAAAAAAAAAAAATCGAAATTTATATTTGAAAAAATATATTTTTTAAATTTATTGTATTATATAAATCTTCAATAAAAATATTTTCAATATATCCAATAGAAAATTATCTTTTTTTTTTAATCTAATTACCTACGTAAATATCTTTCTTTTTGGTACCTGGCACGCCAAGTCAAAAAAATTTCAGATTTGGCCCTTTCCCAAAAAAGTTTGCCGACCCCTGTATTAGATTGTCGATTAGCTTGGAGATTGATGAACTTACCTATGTATTTCTTTCTAACGCGTCTCTGGTGTTTTTATTGTAGTGTGTAACCTTCTGTCGAAGATTTAACAGGTGATGACACATTTGATCTCAGATAAAGTATCTCTTAGCTTATTTGTTTTATTATTAGTAACATATCGACACCAACTGTGTATATCTTTTAATGGGGCCTATCATAACAGAAGAACCTCCCTTTTACGAGAAGAGTGAGGATATAAGGATTAGGAAGGCTCGGGTCGGACTAGCGTTCTCGTAACGCCGCCCAGTTTTTAGGTTAGGTTATTTGATGTGTATTTTCCAGGGTTGTTAGGTACTTCAGGAATGAAACTTAACGTGACTGTCGGCTTACTTCGATTACTTCCCAACTTGGTTATTTTGTGTAATCGATAATGCATCATAAACAGCATACAAGTATATACAGTCAACCCTGCTATAGCGGACACTTCTATAGAGCTTTTTGATACAGCGCATGCGGCGGTTTTTCGTACAAGGCACGTGTCACTTGCATACAAACTGAACACTGTTTGAAATGTTTGATTTGCTTAAAATTACAAAATACAATTGGAAAAACCAAACCCCAAATTTTGTATGGGTGCCTAAGTTTATATAGCGTACTTCGTGTCCATCCGCTATAGCAGGGCTGACTGTAAAGAAACTAGTTTAAAGATACTGTTGAACAATGTGTGGAATGGTATTTGGATGCATGTTAGATGATTATTCGCTGGAGGTAGCAACACATTGGTGACACGTATCAAAAACGTGCATAATTCTTCTTACTTTGTTACAATATTTTTTTTGTTTGACTCTCGCTTAAATTAACATTTGGAAATGAAGGAATGATACACAACCTTTTTAGCAGAAGGGCCAACTAATCAATTTTCAGATTGTTCAAGTGCCGCATGGGTAAAAGTGATTAAATTATCGTCATTTTTAATGTGTACTAAATTGTTTTTCTCTTAAATTTTATATTGATATCTTACGTTGATATTTGTCATATTGGGCCACATGAAATATCATTTCGGACCGCAGGTTGTGTATTACTGTATCAAATGACAGAATTGTTAGTTTGATATCGAATTTTAAATAACTAGAATTATTCAATGTACTGTGTAACTTTTGCCTTTAACCTTATGCTGACAGAAGAATAGTTACACAATTAGTGGAATAAGTTATTTTGATTATTTGACTATAAATCGATTCTGCTCTGAGGCAATGGGTGTTCATGTTGTTAAAAATCCCTTCCCACCTTTCCGATCCCAAATAGAGACGCAAAGTGACAGCGATAGCTACCCACTACTTGTGTCCTAGTCCACGTATCCTTTCCATCCCTACTCTCTACGTAGAAGAGGGGTTGAGCAAATCGTAGAAAAACTTATGTTGAGTTAAGCTCCGTGAGGAGTCCATATACTCCAAGTTGGGAGTGGATATGGTAAAAGAAAAATTGTTGTCTGTAAAGTTGGTTTACGGACGATAGTTTAACGTGACAACGTCATAAGAAAACATTGATGAAATGATTGCATACTTTTATGAATAAAATGGAATCATTTTTATTGAATTATCATTATTTTATATGGATACGATATTTTGTATATTTGTTATACGTTAATCAGATTTTTAATATGCAAGAATTAATTACCTTTTTTGCCGCAATTGTTGTTGTTATATAAACAATGAAAACAACATTAACATTTCAACAGTTGTAAATAGATCACGTGTAGGTACTGTAGGTGTATAAGTTGTGTGCTCTACTGTCACTTTTCTACTCAGACGCATCGACCAATCGAGTGGAAGAGAGATAGATGCGGCACAATCCGAACGGTAGGCCGATCGTGCCTCTCTATCGCTTATCCGCGCTCTCGCTCGCACGCTTGCCTTCGGCGTAACGCGACGAACGGGACAATGAGTCATGTTTTTTCGTGCGTGCAGCGGGCGTTCATCGATTTATAAGACGTTGTCACGTCAAAAAAATGTGTGTATTAGGGTGACAGAATAGGGAAAAGGGGTACAAATAAAACATGCAAATTTCCGATACAAATACGTATTTTTATTATTGTTATATTTTAGCTAATTATGCAGAATAATGATTCCTATTAAATATAATGTATTTTTCAATAATAATAATTATAATAATAATGCTTCAATATTGATTAATAATACATACTTCATGCTGTAGTTAATATTTTCATTATAAATATATATAATATATATAAAGTCGATAAATATAATATGAAAAAACAAATGCTATGTATTTTTTAATACTTTTAAATATGAGGGTACTCGATGGATATTACACACAGTCGATAGAGTAACTTTCAGTCGTTTGAGTAAATATGTACCAAGTTCACCCCGACATACGTCGGTGGTTATAAAATACTCGAACCTACGACTAAAACTTGAATTAATTCAATACTAATATGAGTCATCTCTACTGTGAGAGTTTGTTATTTTTGTAGTCATGGATATCTTTCATACTGTTAGTTAGTACCAAGAGAATGTACATAATTAGTTAAAGGTTGGGTTGGGGAAGTTTTTCATTTTGAAAAAAGAACGAGTCATTCATTGGATCACTCTATCAATTTAAAAAAAAGAACGAGTAATTTATTTGCTCACTCTATCTATTTAAAAAAAGAACGAGTTATTCATTGGATCACTCTGTCTATTTTAAAAAAAGAACGAGCTATTCATTGGATCACTCTATCGAACGCCTTGTCGGCAAATTAACCACGCGTGTTCAATATAACGAGATAAAATCTATTTTGAAATTGTCAAAAAAACATAACCCCATTTTTTTGTGATACATACTTTACGGAGGATTCTTTCATTTTTTTTTTTTTGTTGGCCCGATAAAATCGTTCCCAATTTATTTGTACGCCACTGTTTCGGTAAAATCAGCATCGAAGAAAAAGATGCAATGCAATTAGGTTTCACAGCTTCTCAAACTTTTAGGCGTTAATTCGAATTAAATATTTGCAACGCATAATAGTTAACTCGGTTCGTTTAAAAAGAAACATTCATTTGCTGTTCGTATAATGAATATGAAAATTGAAGTAGTTTTAATTGTATTGTGTTCATTCAAATATAAAAGTATCACATCTTTTTCGTCGATAATTCTTGTAGTGATTTATCATCTATTTCTTTACTATCAAAGCAAATTGATATATCAACATTTTTTTTTTTATACAAGAACCAATATTCAACGGTATTATTCCGCATGATAAAATGATCATTGATCAAAATTGTATTTGATATGCATTTTTTTTTTTTATAATGTGTTATGTCACGTGACATCAGTCCAGTGACGTACATAAAATTTGAGTGGCATTGCTTATATATCACACTTTCACAAGACAAATCTGGACGTCAAACATTGAAACAGAAATATTAAGATAAATATACTGCTATGAGTAAGTTAACAACCAATTTCCACCTTCACAAGTGTTTTTTTTTTTTATTTTTTAATTATAATTATTATACCATAATATATTGCAAAGATGCATGTTACAAAATATTACCAACCAAAGAGGCAATGTTCTCAAACACTGCTCTTTAGTTCTCAAAACTCCGTCATCTTAAAATCTAAGGGATGTATTTCAAGTATGGTTTTAAAAAACGCTATGAAGGAATTTCTCGGAACTAATTTTGCTCAAAATTAAAAACATCTCAACGCCACTTTTGGATTATTACAAAAACGCATTTTAAGACTGTATTTTTTTATTATTATTCTACTCCAATAATAGGAAGAGCTAATCAAAATACAATAATTAATTATGACAAACGAATGCCTCTTACATGATTTTTTTATCAAACATACAACCGCTGTTAAGACTACTTCGAAACATGAAATAAAAACACTTTTCAGATCACAACAACCAATATATATAGCTACCTTTAATTAAAAAAAATATTCTAGTGTTATTTTATTCCTAAAACTTCACAATATATATAAGAAAAACATTAAGGCTAATGTTTAAAGAGAAACTATAGTAATTATTTTATTGGAAATATATTTAAACTATCAATTGTCACTAGGGTACAATTTTCCTACTCACTCACTCACAATACAGCTTCGTATTTTATCAATCCCTTAATACAGTCATTTAGTCGTTTTCCAGGTCTAAAAAATTGTATAAAAGCGAAAAAAATTCGCCCAATTTTAACTTTGCAATCAGTCTAGTCGAGTTTTTTTTTTATTGTATTAAATAATTGTTTTTCTTTTGGTAGACGAGCAATTAAAATATATTAAATTACGAGTTTGACAATGTAAAGTTAAATAATTTATACTGATGCAAACGAATGCAAAGAAATGAAAACGATTTCGAATTCCAACATATGAGCGATGATTTATATCGATTGCAGGAACTAAGCTTAGTATTATTTTATAAATATTATTACATAATACGCCGTTTTATATAAAAGGTGTAGTTGCTTAATGACAGATGAACGATGAACGCAGATGCCAATTAGTAAATAATTAATAAATTTTCTCTTATCACCTCAAATGTGCGATTTTTAACAATTCCAATTTTGTTACGAAAATATATCAGTCAAGTTTTTTTTTTTTATTTAGGTAAAAAAATATTTTAATTTCCTCTGTATTTACTATTAAAATCCCTACCTGAACACATTTCCGTGGAAGCCTTATTATAATATGGAATATTTTTAATGTTTACACGACAAAAATATGGTAAGTGAGAAGTGCTCAATGTTATAATGGATTTGCGTAAGGAAATGAACATCATGTGAATTCAGATATCAAAATTTTGGACTGAATGCCTGAAACAGTTTTTTTTTTTTTTACATACTCCAAAAATACTTACCGATGACATTTAAATTTGATGAATTATTTATGATATAATAAAATATACGTCATTAGCAACTTGCAAACATTTATATAAAACCCACAATCAATATAAATTCGCCCTATTACATTAAACATTAAAATGTTTAGAAACTCTGAAGCGTCCGAAGAAAAAAATCTTTTAATTTTATTCAAATGTATTCTCTACTATAACTCCAGTGGCGTATCAATCAACGTGTTATATTCCAATTAAAAAAACCATCGGAGGTTTTTTTTTATTATTATTGTTATACGAGAAATCCCTTCATGTAAATTTATTTACAAGTATCCAGGAGTACTCTGGCGTTAATTAAATTCCATATCAGTAGATTCGTTTACCTTACATAAATTCAATCCTAATACGAAACACGGCACCGCAGGGGAAAAATTCTCGACTTTCGTTGAAACTTCACAGTGAAATGAGATCGAAACACATGGCGACTCGAATATTACTAAACAAAAAAGAAAACAATAACAATATATCAAAATATACACACGAATTTCAAAAATCGACTCTGAACATCTAATCCTTAATTTTAGAAAAATACATTACGAAGCATTATAATAAATTACGTTTAATTAGGCTTAAATAATTGATAAAAAACAATTCAAAAATACACTTTATATTATATATATATAATGTCCACAACACTCAAAACACTAGCCGAGTACAAAAACGGATAAATCCGTTTACCATTTTCATGTTTTCTGGGTTTCATGTGAAGTTCGCCAAAAGTCGACTGCCAGTACCGCGTCACGGTTTCTCGTTTTTTTGTTAATTTTTCCTTTCTAAGCATTTTACTATTCTCAATCATTTGCTACACACAACGTGGCGATCTCCATTGACCGACATCACTTGTCTAAATATTTTCCTAAACCTTTTCAATCATTTTCTAAGAGGCAGCACGATGTCTAACCGAAACACTACCAAAATCTCTTCTTTGGACTTATTTAAACAGTCATGTCAGTTATTATGAATTCACTGTCAATTCTTAGTGGAAATACATTGTGTTTAAATAAATAAATTACAATTTATTATACCAATTCTGCATATTTTATAATACTCAAAAACAGTTTCTCTCATTGCAAGCATTATCAACTGATTCAATAGCAAAACAAGGCAGTTCATATGAAAACAAAAAATGACGGTCATTAGTGTAAGATAAAGAATTTGCAGATACTCATGTTACCTTCAATAAAACGACATTTTATCAGTACATGTATACTAATATATCAGTTGGTAATGCTTGTGGTGAGCGAAACCGCCCCTTATCATTAAAAATAAATGTAATCAAATATACAAAAATTAATGTTTGTTTGTTTTTTCATATTTTATGCGCTGCCATACCCCGTTCATTTTGACAACTTATCGTTGCACTTGCGCAAAGTTTATATGTATAGTGCAATTAACTTTCAGTATGTGGCGCGTGTGTCGTACCATAGACAATCAGCAAATCTCATCGATATCGAGCAATCTTAGTGAAATTAAATTGAAATTATTTATTTAAAATATTGTGCATCCGAAAACACTTTCTTTCTTTGGGTGGCATTGCAACGCTTGCCAACAATTTATGTTGTATTGTTTAAGAACTACGCTTGTTTGTAATATACTTTGATCATTGATGCGGTGAAAGTGTGTGTGTGTTTCGGTTTCGAGACGATCGCGCCGCCACTGGCTCATTGAATCCACTATTATGAAATCCTTTTATATATCCCAGAGTCGGGAAGTCACGGGCGGCACGTCGCGGCGGGGTATTCCTTCATATCGCTCTGCCTATAAATTAATGTTCAAAAAAATAATGATCACTTTAAAATTTGCAAGTATCTCTGTCAACGTTCAATAAATGTATTGAGTACCCTGCGCGCGACTCCGCCCCCTAAGTATTTTAACCCTAATTAAATTTAAGTACATATTCGCGTATATTTTACTGGATTATCATAGAATTTCGCAACATTACTGGTTAGAATAAATATCATAAATGATTTTTTTTTTATATCAATGAAAATAAATAGAGGTATTCAGTTTAATTATTTTCTTTTTTAAATATTGAATGACGATAAAATACTTTTTAGCTATTAATCTTAAGAAAACATTATTAGGTTATGGTTTAATATTTTTTTTTACCTATTCATTTCTAGTTTCGAGTGATACGATTATCTCAACGCTCGATAATACAGCCTTCATAAGAAAATATATGTGGAAAATTTTGCACGCTTACTGAAGTAAAGGGATCATCACTATACTTGCACGCCCGTAGCTAAACCTTTTTTTTTCTTCTTCAATAATTATTAATTATCAGACCGAACCTCGGATATTTATAGTCAATAAGATACAGACACCTTACTTTGAAAAGGTTCTGGAACTGCAAACTTGACGATTTTTTTAGATAAGAGCGTTTGTAGTTTGGATTTATCATAGTATTAAATTCAAAGATTATAATCATTAAATAATGCTCGCCACGAGCGGAACCGGTCCTGATCAAATACATTTAATGTGGAATAAGTACTAAATTGTTTTATATTTTTTTTTATAATGCATTCCACCAAGTATTGACAGTGGAGACATTAAAAGTGAAATAACAATGAGCAAGCAAACCGTTTCAAATTACTTATTTTAAGCATATTTTTTTCCAACTCAAACCATTATATTGAGAAATAATGATTTAATGATGGAAATAATGATGACAATCTTTGAATTTTTCATAATTCTGCTGACTAAGAAATGATTCTGAATCATATATGTTACAATAAGGTTGATGCAAACTTTTCCGACCAAAAGGTCATTGTTTGTCTGAAATGTCAGTTAGAACCTTTTCAAAGTTAGGTAACGGTACGCCAAAATAACCGGTACACTTTTGCTGAATTAAATAGTGAAACTCAAATTGAAAAATATCGAGCGAATATTAATTACAGAAGATTTTCTTTTCATAAACGAAGTTATTTTGATACACCCTTACTCTCTACTGTACAGTATTATCCGAAAGTCGTGTACGTTGAGAAAATTACTCGAAAATTTCGACAGTATTTACACGAATTTGAATTGAGGGTTAATATATTTTATTGTTTAGTGGGGTATCTATTCTTTGACAAGTCCGGGTTATTTTGATAATATAATTTGACTTATTATTGTACTGTCGAATTAGTATTGACATCACTTCTGGATTGCAATCGTATTCCGGGGTAACATTGCCCATTTGTATGAATGGATAAAAAAAAAACAAGCAAATAATGCGTATTCAGCAAATTAGTAACTTTCATTTTAAAATTTTGGCACCAGGGTATTTTTTTATTTCAATTACATTAAATATTTTTAGTTTTACATTTTTTATGTAATTTTTTTTTTACAAAAACTGGGCGAATAACGGTTCCTTTAAAATCGAGAGTCCGATTAAGTTCTATGATAGCATTATAAAAATCGATGTATTACCGTAAATGATCCCAAACAGTTTGATTTTATTATTGATTTCCATCACTACTGGCGCGGTCCCTAATCCTTTCAAGTGGAGGCCACGATGAACTTACAAATCGAAGGTGAGTTATGTATGCAAAAACTGATATATCCACATTGCAATTATTCGAACAAACTTTTCGAGATTGACGTTAAAATTTTCCATCGTAATATATTACCTACTAACCCCGTGTCTTAGGTAAGCGACGCGAACCGGCACGCGAATTTAGGCGAATCCAGTCAATTTAAAACGTAGTTGATCAAAGGTCTTATGTGCCATCGCTCGGCCGGACGCAATGGTGAGCTTGGACCGTTTGATATTTTCAATCGATTCGCGTGCGCCTTGAGTCAGGCACTTGAGGCGACTTGCGACATATGCCGTCCTGGCCGGATCGCTTCGCCCACATATGACACTTGCATGGGCGAGGACCGTTTGATATTTTAAAACTCTGCCGCTTTCAAAGCTGCGCCGGATCGCCTCGCCCAGCTTCGCCCAGCTAAGACGACCCGTAATAGAATATGAAACTGGACATATCGGAGTTTAAGTTATCGGTTTCTGTAACACGCGAAATTTGAACATTAATAACATTAAATCTACCGTTTTAAATGATGAATTGTCAATGTATGTATTTTTTGTGATGTTTTGACAGAAAAAATGGACTTGTCGGTTTTTGATTTTTTGCAATTAGATACCTGATTTTGCACACTTCACTCCGCAGTCATCGTCAAGGACCAAACCATCGCATACCTTGATAAAAAAAAACACCCGCATTTTAGCGGCGATATTTATTAAAAATATGCGTTGGTTTTAACCACTTTAATGTTATTAATTGCATACAATACTCTAAATTTTCTAAAACCTTCCCCCGGGGTTATTAGCGATGTGCAGTTTACTTTATCCCCCCCCCCCCCAAGGTCACACGTGGCCATCTTGATTGAGAATAATATTCTATTCAATAGACGAACGCCGAGAGACGTGGTCACTCCGAAAGACGACCATGTTTTATTATTTTAATCTAATAATAAGTACAAATCCCTATTCGAGCTAATCCCTCAGTATTTCCAATCCGGGTGGATTCCATTGCTTTTAATATTTGTTAATTCGAACTGATACTGGATCCGAGGACTAGGTTAGTTTTGAGCACGTTACATATGGATCATTTCAATCTATCATCTAATATAAAATCTGCTTAACATGGCATATTTAAGTAAGAGTTAATACGCTTGACTTAAAAAATAACTACGATATAAAAAGACAAATTTTAACGTAAAAATTAACACAAAGTTTACCAATGTTGTGGTTGGTATACCAAAAATATGCGGTCATCACTAACGATGTATTCACGTTGTATTAAGAGCTTTTTTCAACATGATTTTCAATCAACCCTGTAACTCTGGAATACTAAGGATAATAAGCAAACCGTTCTACAGAAGGAGAAGGTAGTTTTTCACTAAAAGCGCGCCGCAAAATAATACCGTGTTGTTTTAGACAACGCGTCAACAAAAGTAGAAAACAAGCAAAGAGCTGTCTACGTTTTTTTTTCTAGAGCTTTTACTCGATCAAAATAAAAACAAACCTTACTACAGTAAATTCGATGAATGAGTCTGTTTAACTTATGTTCCCGAATTTCTAGGTAATAAGAACTGTTCCATTAAACAAATTCTTCTTCTTCCAGTACAGTAAACGACGAATACAACAAAAAGATATAACTAAGAATATTTCATGCATGTTTAAGATGTTACATGTAAATCGTTACATACACTATAGAAGACTCGTCCAGTTCATGTAAGTATATAGACAAGAGTATTGACAAACGTACATCTTAATAACACAACTAACCGAATGCCACGATATTTCATTAAAACAGCGGACGTCAACCTTTTTATACTGACCGCAAACTTTTTCTGATTTTTCATCGTAAAATTTCCTTACCGCCCACCAAAATCGCCATATTCAATCGAAAATTGTAAGGAGATTTTAAAAAACAAGATTTAAGACCAACAATTTAATTGCAACAATACGTAAATCAAATTCAATAATTGATGAAAATCTTGAGCCTGATGCTGTGAGAATAAATATTTTACCTCTGGTTCAATTTTCAATGTGTTAATAGGTGAAGCTATGTCGAAAAACTGAAGCAAAATTTTAAAATATTTTTTGGTGAAAGTAAAAATTTCCCAACGCCCACCACGGAAGCCTTTACCGCCTACTAGTTACGGATAAAGTTAACGACCCATGCATTAAAAGAACGTGAATTTAATCAATGATTTCAATGGACATCACAATACTGATTGTTTTTCAATAATGTAATATAGTACTTTTTAGTATGTAACGGTATTAATGTGGTTTTTTTGAAACTTTTGTGGCATTTTGGTCAAAAATAACGGATTTGCCGGTAGAATAAAATGACATTTTGTATTATAAAATGTTACCGTTAGTCGATTGTGGTATTTTCATATGAACGTACGTATGTCAATAGTCTATAATTGAAATCAAAATAATATTTCACAGTTAAATACAATGTTCAATTACTCCCAGTAATTTATACTTCAAAATACAAATGTATAATTTATTTATGCGTTTTTTAATTGTAAAAGTTTTTTTTTTACTTTCATACGCTACTAAGATAAAGGGTTAAGTGTCTAATGAAGAATCAGAGCCGCATAAAGGGTTAGGGAGGCATTGCACTCCCTTTAAAAATATTATTGCTTATTAATAGCTCCTAGCGGCTGGCATGCGCACTAATGAATCGAAGAAGAAAACTACAATACTAGTCATTCAATGTTCTTACGTCACTAAATATACAATTTTTCACTATATATATTTTTTATATTCAATATTATTCCAAATAATATTTTCAGTGGTTGCCAACCGTCGTTATAGTCGCCGTAATAAAATCGAAAAACCCTATAATATATATTATATCTTAGTTATTTTGAAAATATTTTTTTACTCTGCCGTAAGTAACAGTGAGTGATTATAGTTATTTATTATAATATATTATAATTTATAAATTAGGCCGCACGCGCGACCTGCGTCCTCTGGCGGCTGGTCGCCAAACTAAGCTTCCGGCTCTTTTATTTTTGTGCGGCCATATTGTTGAGATCAATTTTGGAGAATTTCATTGTGTCATATTAGTGTTTGAGATCTAAACGAGCACACGTATTGGCGTCATGTAACGAAAACGCTGTAATGCGGTCATTATTGGGCATATTTATTTGTTCGACTGCCATTTTTAAGTTGGTTAACGCACACTTTCGAACAGGCTCCCGTTCGTTAAAGCCTGACATTGTGGTTTTTTTTTTAATAATATTACAATATGGCAATTAAGGAAGCTTCAATTTTCAATACCGTTTCAGTTATAGCAGTGAAATTAACTTTGCATATTTATCAAGTAAATTTAACATGTCTCATATGGCACATAAATTAATTCAGTTGATATTTTAAGAAAAAAAGGTTGATCATCAATGTTCACTATAAATTACGCACATATGACTATTGTTACCTCGAGTAGCTTAGCTCAATACACAACCGATCCAATACACGTTAAATCAGAGCAATCTTATGCAATATAAGGTTTTTGTCAAAGTAATTATAACCAGCGAATTGCGTACTTTAAAACAGTGATGCACAACCTTTATGTGCGGAAGGTCCAGTTTATTAATTTCAGTAAAAATTATTCAGTTAAATTTTCGTTATTATTAGTGTACTTTTAATTGAAAATTTAACTATTGTTTTTCCATCGTTTCCTTCTGACGTAAAAAAGGTGATTGATATTTTTCATATTGGGCCGCATTATATGTCATTTAGGGCCACATTATTGCTTTAAAACGAAAATATAAACGTAATGAGCATGTTTATTGACTGTTAATGATGTAATTAACCTGCCAGGGGTCGTAAACTTTCTATCAAACTATGAGCGAACTTTTTTTGATAAATATGCAATGTTGAGAGTGACACTCGCTTCGGCTGTTTCGGAAAGTGAAGTAGCTTGATGAAACTCGATTGCCCACACCAGAACGTGTTGGTTTCGCGCGCGATTGAGCGCAAACATAATTCTAAGAACTAAACTACCCTATAATACAGAACTCTTATTTTTATTAAATTACAAAAATACAAACGTCCAATTGTTATAAATATGTATTATTATAAATAGTCATTACTCGCTATTCACGTCTTGACGCTATTGTAATTCTACGAATATATTTTAATGTGTTAAATGTAATAAAATGTTTAGAACCGCTGTCCGCGTGCAGTCGGCTGTCAATCGCGTTTCCTTTATTTGAGTATTTTTATTTGTTTATACGTAAGTAAGAATATATTTTTTTACATTTTTAATTTATCGACAAAATATAAAACGCATCTTCACGCGAATTCGCGGGATAAACCTATCGTGTTTTTTAATCTTACAATTATAAATAATGTTAATTTTTCTCTCGGTAAACATTCAAAATGAAATCGTCTTTTTGTGCTAAGTGTAAACATGTCATATATAATATCAGAGAGGGAATCACTAGTTCTCAACAAATCCTATAGCGTACAATAAATATGTGTATTATAATTATTATTGATTCAAATATAATCATATAAAATATATAGGAAATCAAAATGACAAAAAAATAAAAAAAAACAAAAAGAAAATGATAAATTACAAAAAAACTTTATTTTGACAATATTTGGTAGCAATTGTTCTAGGTCGGCGGTTCTCAAAAATCAAACATCGCGGGAAGCCTATCGATAGTAGTAAACTGGGTATGTTTTTGTGTTTATGGAAATATATAGTTTCTCGTTTGAAAGAGCTCTCTGTCGAGCCCGCGACGTGTACAAGTTTGAGAAGCGCCGCGTCGAGTGGCATTGGTCCTTAATCCGCCATTCAATTTGGGTTACAAACTCGTAAATCCACATATACACTTAATATAATTATAAACAATTCAATAATCATTTCGAGTCAAAAAAGCTTCATATAAAAATTACAAAATAAAAACTAATAATCGTAATTAGATATAATAACTCGCCCGACGTCCGGCAAAGGATTGGGTACACTTTAAAATATTTTAATAATCAAAGATAATCACTATTTTAATTAATATAAATCTAAGTGTTTAAACTAATCAAAACATACACGGTCTTGTCGACTTGTACTGAGTGTCCAAACTGACGTTTTCGTGGAAAAATTACGTAAAAAAATAAAATAATATTTATCCATCAATAACTTATGATAAAATGAAAAAATCTTTCGAACGAACCGCTCCAAAAAGTGACTACCGATCGTAAAAACTAATTAATTAATTAATTAATAATAACCGTGACAATTTAATACACAAATGCACATAGTCACACAAATAGAAATAGAATAAGGTAGAAATACAACAGTGCGCGAGTTGGCCGGGACACCATGGTAGACCTCTCGCGTGCGCGACTCCGTGCCCGTAAAAACGCGTTAACCCCTTGTCTGCCGTGCTCGCTTCTCCTCGTGCCTCCTCCAGCTTCTCTCGACTCCGCCACGCGCCGGCAAAATAATCAATCGTTAACGCGAAATCTAACAATTAAGGATATGTATCGATTATTATCTTTTGTTTCATCTATTGATTAATAATTATAAATATAAAACGCTCAAAATGGCGCCCGGCTTACGCTTCATATATATCGGCCGCCCCCTCGCTGGGGGTGTAGAGGGAAGCCGTCAACTTTTTTTTTAATATTTATATTTTTTTACAATATCATCAATATATTATTGTTTATACTTTCATTATATTATATTATTGGATTTTTTCATTTTTATTTAAATAATTCTCGAGAATTGCCATATCGATCAGCCTTTTTAGAGAATCACGGCGAAATACACATAAGAAAAAATCAAAAAAGTAGGAAAAAAACGTTTTAAAAAAAAAGTTAAAAAAAAAACAATCGACAAAAATACGTTTTAAAGAACAAGTCATAATATATAAGAAGTCAAAATACGAATGAGATGAGATAAACGAGGGTGGCCTCGGTAAAGGAAGGGATGGAGAGGTGAGAAGGAAAGTGGGATAGGAGATGTGACGGTGGACATGGACATGGGAGGGTGGGATTTCGCGAGTCTCGAACGGGGACCGCTTAGGAGAGGATGCGGATTGCGGAAGAAGCCGGAGTGCAGCACGCCGGGCACGGTCTTCCTGAAGCTGCAAGTCTGCGCGCGCAGTCCAGGCAGAATAGATTGTGTCCGCACGGCACCAGGGCGGCCGTGACGGCGCGCTCGCCGCACAGCGCGCACCCCCTGGGAGATCCGGAAGGTGAGGGTCTCGCACCGGGGAAAGACCAAACTCCAGCGGGGCTCTCGAAGCTCGGGGACTCGCCCAGTCCTTCGTCGCGTTCGCGTTCAGCCGGCGACCAAATAGAGGCAAGCCCCGGCGCGCACGATCCCGAACCCGAAGACACAGATCCAGATGACGAGAAGACTCCCGATGAGCAAGAAGCTGGCGCCGGAGCTGTGTCAAGTCTACCCAACAACGCGCTGAAACTTCCACGCAATGCACCCAAAAGTTCTGTATCTTCTGACGATCCTGTTCCCGGTCCTCCTCCTGCTCCCGTACGGACAGCGATGTGTGCTTCTATTTCCTTGCGAGCGGCTTCTACGCTCTCGGGTAATCCTGTAACTTCGAAGACCGGCTCCTTGTCACGGCTGGGAGTTACGATGTAAGTGTGAGTCTGGTGCTGGATGCGTTTGATGGTCGCTCCTTTGGGGCCGACAACAAGACCGACTACGCGGTACGGGACCCTAACCTGGGTGGTGACGTGTCCAGGGGCGGCGGCGGGCGGGCCAGGAGGCGCTCCGGCGGACGAGCGTCTGGAGGCGCGGATTTGGCTGAAGTGCTCGGCGGCAGACAGGATCTCCCTCTTGGCGCGGGCGACATCTTCTTTGCGCCCTGTCACCACAAAGACAGGCTCTTCGCCACGGACGGGCGTCTTGATGTAGGTGTTGGTCTTGGCACGTAGCGCTTTAATCTTGCAACCTGCAACAAAAAGAACAAAAAAAGCATAAATAGGAATACTTTGCAAATACACAAGGAAACTAGTTATGACTATCCGAAACATATGGGATAAAACGATATAATTATTATTTTTTCCTTTGAATATTATATGTACATATTATATACATTATACCATATCATGAAATAGTCTCATGCAATATCAGTAATCGTGAAATTACATGAAAGTTATTAATTACGATCATGCTTTGAGCGACATGTTTAATTAACTTTTTTATTAAATACCATAAATGAACATCAACCGTGCATAATTAAAAAAAAAAAAAACAAATATCGAGTAATGGATACTGCGCCCAATAGCGCCTGGTTGGCGGGCAATCTCGCAGTCGAGCTGCAAAAATAGTTGCCGTGAAAAGGAAGTTAGGCGTAATTAGCTATCGACAGTAAAAAGGTCCGGCCAAAAGTCAAGGCCATCGATGCTTGCGTAGCAATATTGGATTTTGCAATATTGTCAAATATATATTTGACAAAAGCATGAATATATCGCGACAAAATTTTTAATAGTGAAACCGCGATTCTACATTTATCAAGGGACCGTATAAAACAAACGATTAATGTAGGAAACGATGCATGCGGGAAAGTTTTATATATGAACTAAATGCCGGGACTATAGAAAATGAACGCACCACGCGGGAAAACGGATAAATTATGGATATACGGTCACGGGACAAATGAAAAATAAGCACATTAAATGAAATGAATGTAAGGCTTACGATTTTTTTTGAAATGTTTCGTCTTTGATTTTTAAATTTATTATAATAGAAGATCCTAAAGAATACTTCGCAATAACTATGAAATCAAGTTGTTTTAATTTACAGGAGCGAAAATGCAACCACAAACTACACAAATAATAATATTATACAGATTGAGACAGTCACATAAGCTTATTATTTGTTTAAAATAAAAATAATGTAGTAAAATAGTATTGGAATGCTGTAGAAAATGAAAAATAGAACCCAAGCTAAGATTTACTTAAAATTGTATCGTTTGAATTTTGTCGTTAACGACCCGGGTTTCGCCTTCTGGTATCTTCAGGCATTTCAAGTGCACGAATTAACTTGAAAAAGTTTTTAACGCGAATATATAGAAGTAGAACTGTGTTAGTAGGTTAAATAGCTATCATAGCATTCTGGATGTTTTCATGTAATTGTATGGGTATTTTAATTGTGATATCGTACAAAATAATTTAAATCTAATAGCATGAAAATGCTTACCAATCTAAAAGGTGGGTTTTAATTTACGTATTTTTACAAGACCGAACTGAAATCAATTGATAATGCTCGTGATGAGCGAAACCGGTCCTGATCTTAGTAAATTGAACATGGAATAGGTAATAAAGTATGAGTAAAATGCCATCCCCCCCCCCCCCAAGTATGTATTAACAGTGAACACCTTAAAAGTGACGATATTTAAAAACTAATTATCATATAAAATAGGAATGTTAGAACAGAAAAGATGTATTGCGTACCCTGTCTACAACAGTATATAATATAGTTTTATTTATGGAAAGTAATTGCATGTTTAAACAGAGTTCTGACGATGGCGTGAGCCGAAATAACTTTCAAAAATCTGAATTGTTATTTATTCACCGTGTTGCAATGGAGTTCTACCAGGTAAATGCCGATTCAATCGATACAGTGGAGTAGTATATTTTCCAGAGCCCTTCATCAGACACGCCGTCGAAAGTCGAAGCAGCAACCAGCCCCGCTCGTGTGAAGGGTTTCGTAAAAAATGGCACATGCGGCGCTAGGGGGTGGCTTCGGGGGTTGCCATGGTTACGCGGCGACCGGCGTGAATAGGCCGCATTTGCGGAGGGGGGCGCGGGAGGGGCGGCTGCGGGCCAATGCGGCAAAAGTGTGGCAACGCCGCGACGAGCCGAGACGCTCGCCGGCCGGCCTCGGCGGCGGTGGTATGAATGATTACATGGGGTAGTTATGAGATGACGAATTAAATAAAACGTTTTTTTTTTTTTGGATTCTTTGAATTTTGTATTTTCCATGAGTTTTGTAGCTAACGACCCTGGTCTCGCCTTTCGACATCTTCAAGCATTTCAAGTAAACGGATTACTGACGCGTAGTAAACAGTTTGTATCGCTTATATACAAAAATAGAAGTAGATCAAAATAGTTAAATTGCTATAAAAATGAAAATTAGCGAAAATTGGATGCAAACAAATTTCAATGAATAAAGTGGGTTTGCTATAATGATAGGGAATTTTAGAAATACTTATGACCAGATAAACGGTATCAGAAACAGAATATAAGAATTTTTAGGGGTTAAAACAAAATTTTATAAACCATTCCATAATAAACATTAGGTAATTTAAAAAAAAGTGTTGAAAAATTATAAACCAAGGTGACTTGCGTGATAACTATATACAGATACGTTGTAATAGTGTGACTTAAATCTTAATAATCATTGTTTTTTTTTCCCCTTCAAATTTAATTTTATCAAGATCAGCACCGGTTCCACCCGTCCCGAGCATTTAGAAAAATAAAACTATGAGCGAAACCGGACCTGATCTGACCAAATGTGTTTTGAAGTGTCGAAGCTACTCAATGTAGAATTTATTAAGTTAGGTTTAGTTAGGAATAATCTAACCAAGCAAACCCAAATTTGAACCTTCTTTACACGTGTATCGTGAATCGTTACTAGTAGTTAGTATTACTAATTGAAATCATATAGACGTAAGTCAGTAGCGGCTGGCGACAGAGTATTAGGGAGTACAAAAAAAGATTCAACTATTTTTCCGTATTACGGACAGCCAAAAATTCATTAGATCAGTGGTATCCTTTACGAATACTGCGACGGCCAAATTGGCATTTTTTTATGAACAAAGATATAAAGACAATGGCATTCTTAATGAACAGACCAACATGTTAATAAGAACCTTTTGAAAGAAAGGTAACGAAAGAAAAACGATAAAAGAATTTTTAAATTTTGAATATTATGTCACTGGCGAAGAGAAACAGTTGGTATTGCGAACATCTGAATTGAAAGTCAATGTTATAGAAGTGTTTTAAAATCCAATGAATAGGAAAGAACTCTTGCAAAAATAGTGGTATGTTTTTTTGTAATCCCTAATACTCCAGCCGCCACTGGACGTAACTCTTATTGCGATCCATACATTTTGTATTTCTAACATATTTAAAAATGAGGTTACATTACATAACACCCTACCTACGGTGAATTGATTATAATGCAATAAAATCAACTACCTACTAATAGTAGAGGTGTTGCCATTAATCAGCTTTGTTATGTAGAAGGAAAAGAATGCCTACGACCAGCACAAATTACTTAAGTGCTACGCCTGCGTAGATACCGACAACCGTAGAAGAAATTGTATTTATTCGTAGACGTTTGTTTTATTTCTTTTAAAACAGACAACTTTTGAATTTGGAACGCAATTGTCATTTAAGTGCAAATTTTGATGGCGATTTTAGATACAAAAAATTTCAAGCTATCATATGTTTATGTTACAGTTAAAATGTATTCTCAGTGGAAATATATTCTTCTCCAAACTGTCATTGAAATTAAATTAGACCGCCCTATCTTTAGCCCAATGTTTGTCTGTGTTTATCTTTGGTTCTCTTTTTATGAAAGGGATTACTTACTGATTTTGTTTCATTGAAGCAAACCAAAATTTTAGGCCGGCAAATCATCGACTTGGGCCAATAATTTCAATGATCGTGACTAGTGAAATCATGTTGTCATAGAAATCTATTACTTGATACATTTTCACTGAGAATACAGTTTCACTGTAACATATATAATTTGTCGTGTTATGGAAGCACGCACACCAAGTAACACAATACTGCCAAATTAATATATCGTCTAATGTTACATATTTTCTTTAACTTCCGGGAAAATTGTGTCAAAAATTGTCCTACAATACTATACAGACAACCCTGCTATAGCGGGTGGATAGGAAGAACGCTATAACAAATAAACGCTACATAAACTAAGGCACCCATACAAAATTTGGGGTTCGGCTTTTTCAATTGTATTTTGTGATTCAAAGCAAATCAAACATTTTTCCAATTTTAATATTTTAAATAAAATTATAAGTGTTGAGTTTGTTAGCAAGCGACACGTGCCTTGTACGAAAACCCGCTCTATAGAAGTGTCCGCTATAGCAGGGTTGACAGTGCATTGACAGTGAAAAAATAATGTATTTTTAGCTCAGGAAAAATCATTTAGCATATTGCAGATATGTGCTTGAGACCAGTGACTGGGGGTGTTGGGGGGTGCAATGGAAGATTCAACCATTTTTGCAAGAGTTCTTTCCGATTCATTGGATTTTAAAACACTTCTATAGCATGGACTTTCAATTCAGATGTTCGCAATACCAACTGTTTCTCTTCCGTAGTACGGAAAAATAGTTGAATCTTCCTTTTGCACCCCCCAGCACCCCGTCACCAGCCGTCACTGCTTGAGACAGAGGTAAACTACCGAACTTCTGATAACCCTCAAAGCACAGTATGCAGCCATCCTGTACCTTTGTAGGGTGCCATGCCTCGTAGACGTAAAGTAGCACCTCGGTATTCAATTCTGACCGATTACAACCGTGAAATAATTAACTAAACAATACATGTATTAAAATTACAAAAAAGTTTAATACGGTGAGAAAAATAACAATGTATTTTAGTTCTACATAAATTTTATATATGTATTTGTTGATAGCTATTTCGGCTTAAGAAGGCGTAAGCCGAAATAGCTATCAACAAATATATAAAATTTATGTAGAACTAAAATACATTGTTAGTTTTCTTGCTGTATTATAATGGAGTTCTACCAAGTAAATGCTTACTCAATCGACAAAAAAGTTTGTTTTATAGCACTCTCCAAATGGTTGAAGAAATGTTGTATTTATTATACAGTGAAAAAATAGCAATATATTTTTTTAAGCATGTCTGCTCACTATGCTGAGCACATGGACGCCTTGCGGAGTTTATCTCAAAACGTTTTCCCACGAGAACTGATTGTTAGCCAGTTGCTTAATCTTTCTTTTTCGAAGCGAGTAGGGATTGAAAGCGTGAAAGGACTAGTGATAAGCTGGTAGCCCTAGTAATTTGATCGAAATTGCACTTCCCACAATTTTTGCATTTGTACCCTTTCGTAAACGGGACATTTTGACGTCCCGAAGCTGTATTCGGGGAAACCGGGACTGACCCGGTGAAAACGAAACATCTGATGACATTATCGTAAGATGGCACTTACAAAAATAACAATAGTATTTTGTTCAACTGGCATGTAATATAAATTACTTACGGGCTCAAAACCATCGACAAATATGTACATGTAATCGAACACGCACCCTTAAATTCGATACTTCGTTACCTTACTTTGAAAAGGTTCTATTTGAAATTTTTGCCTAAAATACCTTTTGGTCGTGAAGGCTTGTATTTACCGCATTCTGAATGAATTTCAGAATTATCTACGGTTGAATAACGGAATTAGCAGAATTCCAGAGTTGCACTGCATCTGCACACTTTTTTTAAGTAAATTTATTTGACAAAGTTCTAAGATTGTAATCATCATTTCTATCATTAGATCTTTAAGATCATTATTTCTTGAATTCATTAAGAGTTGTGAAAAAATATGATTAAAATAATTAATTTGAAACAATTATACTTGCTCATTCTTACAAGTGAATTTTAATCAATTGAAAATTCAAACGCTCATATCTCAAAACAGTGTCAAGAGCAGTTAGAACCTTTTCCATGTAAGGTCCGACCAATACAGTAATTTAATATGATTGATTATAAAAATTGTATTTTCTGCTTCGAGTATCGATCGAGTAATTTGTTTGTTGTACGGATATTAAAATGAGAACGTGTTTATTGGTACGCTATTTACGTATTGATAGTTTTAACGCAGGGAATCACGGGTTCGATGCAGATAAAGGAGTTGAATTGTTACATAAAAACACGGGTGAACATAAATTATTTTATCAAGAAATATTAGAAATAAATAGAGCTTTTAGTAGTTTGCCAATTTTAAATTAGCATCTCAATCTTCCAAGCTCACTATTGTTATACACCATTAAGTGAATATCAATAACTGTGATGTAAACACATAATATCAATTCTTTAAAAAGAGGTCGATTATAAAAGGTCGATTAAGCAACAATTGTATTCGTCGGCATTTCCATGTTATTAACTGATAATTAATATTTTACGTTACTGCATTGACAACACCCGATGATTATAATTTACCCACAAAATTCATTGAAACTCATTCAATTCACAGAACCGGTTTCGCTCATGGCGAGCAATATCAACTAATGCTTATCAAATGCTCGCTATGAGCGAAACAGGTCTTAATCAAATAAATTTTAATATGTTGCATGTCCGGTCCGTGGCGCAGTGGCAACGGCTTTCACTTGCGTGCCGGGCCGCCCGGGTTCGATTCCCGGTACGAGCGGATTCTTTCAGTCGATAAATCTGTTCAAAGACATGGGTGTTTGCGTTGTTGAAAATCCCTTCCCACCTATCCGATCCCTAAGAGCGACGCATAGTGACAGCGATTAGCTAATCACTAGTCCTGTCCTAGTCCTCGTATCCTTTCCATACCTACTCTCTTCGAAAAAGAGAGGTTGAGCTACTGAGTAACAAGCAGTTCTCGTAGAAAAACATAAGTTGAGATAAACTCCGTGAGGAGTCCATATGCTCCAAGTTGGGAGCGGATATGGTAAAAAAAAACAGTACTAAAAATGTTTTAATATATTTATTATAATGCTATTCCACCAAGTATTGACAATGCACACCTTAAAAGAGATTACATGAATAACGATTAAGCTTGGTGATTTACTTTATTTTTATGTCATGCTCCTGGTTGGTCCAGTGTAGAGACTCCAATTCGAGAATCGAGTACTCGATACTCGAGTATACTCGTCCATTTTTCAAGTACTCGATACTCGAGTAGTTTGAAAAATACTCGAGTAATACTCGTAATATATAAATAAAGATTTAATTCCAAATTTTATTTTGTTTTAAGCAGCGGACAGAAAAACTAGATAGCAAAATTTAATTGATTGTTAACTTTTAAGCCAAGGTCCACAGCAACAGGGAGTTTTTTCTACTACTGGAATTAAAAAACTAAAATTTGGACCAAATTTAAATTTGAGACGTTTAATTCTCTATTATTTTTGAAATATGTGTTTCATAAATTTAAATAAATATAATGATAAAATAAAATAAGCTTATTTATTTATGTATCATCTATTTATAGACACAAATTTGAATTAATAAAATATATTTTGGCACATCTGAAACTACTCGAGTATACTCGAGTACTCGAGTATTTTAAAATTTTACTACTCGATACTCGAGTAGTTGAGATGTCGAGTAATTGGAGTCCCTAGTCCAGTGCATTTAGCTAAGAGCCTACATTTAACCAATTTTTTCAACAAGAATGACTGATGATAGAAGGACCATGTTTTTCTAGATACAGTGTTAAAGTCACTAGCTATGAACAGAAAAATATCAATAGAATTATTACAGAAAGATTTTTTTATATATTTGTGACGGTATTCGCGACGTCCGTACGCAGCAGCCACTAGTGGGCATACGGTACTGTAGGAGTTAAGTGGTTTTAAAACGAATTGTGTATTTTAATACCCCAATATATTTTCATCTACAACGATCATTTGCCAACGACAATTCAGTTGGATCTCGAGCCAATATGTGATTACCTTCAAGGCCAGCTCGCTTTGCAAAGGTAACATCGGGTAAACAAATGATTTTTACATTACGCCGAGCTTCCAAATCCAAAAAAACCGCGAATTAATCGATGCCTGCCACGGTTTAGGGGGGGAAACGGTAAATACCCTTTATCATGGGTGGCACGAGTTTGTCATGACACGTGCGATATGTGTTTAAACGAATGAATAAGAGAAACCGTTTTTAAGTCGGAATTATTTTAGCTAGATTATCTAGAACAGTGGTTTGCATCGTAAACATAAGCGGTCTTACGGAAATTTCTGGTGGCCGCACCAAATTTGTTTCAAGTTTGTTGGGCTTTTGTTTTGTCAAATGGACCCAAAGATTTTCGACAATTTACTATTGGTATTAATTGCATTCTAAATATTTCATTCTAAATATTCAAGTCTTGTTTAATATCAATATTTACTATGAAGCTGTACATGAGAACCACTGATCTAGAAATGAATGTGTTACCGAAAGTGTTTTCGTTGGCAATCATATTTATTTACGGTTTTACGAATCTTATATTAATATTAGTTTATTTCGCGTATTGTGTGACAAATATTGCCACGTGTTTCGCCGTGTTTCACAAGGTAAGAAAATAGGTTTAACGAAATTACTCTCCTACGGCGCAAAAAGCGCTAATTTTCATGAGGCTGTTATTTTATATATAAATATATCTGCATTGGAAGAATATTACGAAGTTTGTTAAAAAAAGGTCCAATTTTGTATGGGTAACTGCGGTCCTTACCTAAACTCTATAAAAGGGTTGACTGTATTTAATTTGTCTCATATGGAAGAGAATATATTTTATTATGCTTATATATTGAAAAAAACATTGTATATTCTTATTCCACGTTAGATTAATTGGGTTCGGGAACAGTTTCAGTTTTTTAATTCATGCCATTGAGCCATGTTGAGCAAACGAATTCTTTGATCGGTATATATGTATGTTACAGTGAAACTGTATTCTCAGTGAAAATATATTTTTCTCCAAGCTGTCATTGAAATTAAATTTGACCGCCGTATCTTCCATCCAATGTTTGTCCGTGTTTTTCTTTGGTTATCATTTTATGAAAGGGACTACTTGCTGATTTTGTTTCATTGAAGCAAGCCAAAATTTCACTGAGAATACAGTTTCACTGTAACATATATACAGCAATCGATGAAGATAATTATTTTCATGCATATTATTCAAATAGATCGTGCTGTTTAAATTATACCCTGTCGCGATCCACCTAATAAGCATCCCCGTATACGTAGGTATATTCAAATTATCGCATTGCCGCAAAAGAGCGCGGGAAAGCCTTGTATTGTGTACAACGAAAGCCTCCGTCGTAGCTATAGCCGGCGTAGACCTGCGCAGTGGGCCGCAAGCAACGAACACAAGAGCCTGCGACGGCAAAAGCCGGCCGACATCGGTTAATGGGACAACGAACGTCGGGAACTGAATAGACAGGGTTGGGTAGGGTTTGTCAACCCCTGGCCCCCTCGAACAGAGCGGGAGACGAGGGGTGGAACCGTACACGTGGGCACCACGGCGACGCGACGGTGGACGAACACTGGCGGAAAGAACCGAGCGAATGCTACAGTGGAACCTTGAAAGCCGCGGAAATAGGAAAATTATGACGAAAATAGAATCAACGAATTGTTCATCGAAAGAGTAGCTTTGGAAGATATTTATCGAGTGTAAATCAGGCAATGCATTCGCGTTACTGTTGTGAATAAATCTTCGAAACTGCAAAAGCTGTGAAGCAAATTAGAGAGAAATGCCACAGCCATCTCATTCATTTCTAGCAGGGCTGTGGAGTCGGAGTCGTACTCGGAGTCGGAAATTTTTAAAGGTTGAACTTTTTATTTTTGCATATAATATGTCAAGTTTGGCTATTGGCCGGATTGGTAGGGTTGATATTTAATTGAATACACATTAATAGGAAAATAAGGCAAGAAAAGTGACGATATTAAACTATGTAAGTCGGAGTCGTGTTTTTGGTCAATGTTGGAGTCTGAGTCGGATTAGAACTTTTTTTTAACGACTCCACAGCCCTGAATATTAGCTATCACAGCTATTTCTAGACATTTGCATTTATTTATTCACATAAACAGAGTTCATAATCAGTCAAATCAGCTTCACTCTTACAGCTAGCATATTAAACTAGAATAAGGACGTACAAGCTAATCCAAGTTAGTCATGTGATTGAAATCTTTGAATGAAAAACCAAAGATTAAACCTACCGATTTCATATCCTGGCATTAATGCTTTGCCTGGCTACGTTATGGGAGAAAGTTAATTGATTTTTTAACAATTGTATGCACAAATCTTTCGGCTTCCTGGTAAGAGACAGTGTGTAAAAGTAATCTCATGACAAGACAACCTGAAGAGTCCCTAAAAACGGACGCGTTCATACAAGTTGGTAACTTGAATTTGTTAGAATAAATCGTAGTTATTCAGCACCACGTTCAAATATTTATGTTTCATTTAAATCCCTAATCAAAACCAATACTAAGTGTTAATTTTAATGTATTTATTGTCAATTCTATAGTTGAGAGTAGAGACTCCAATTACTCGACATCTCAACTACTCGAGTATCGAGTAGTAAAATTTGAAATACTCGAGTACTCGAGTATACTCGAGTAGTTTCAGATGTAACAAAATATATATTATCAATTCAAATGTGTGTACATAATAAATAATCTTGTTTAATTGTAGCATGCATTTATTTAAAAAAAAATAGAGAATAAAAACGACTCAAATTATAACTTTGTTCGAAGCTTTGTTTTTTTATTCCTGCGGTAGAAAAATTCTATCTGTTGCAATGGACTTCGGTTTAAAAGTTAACAGCAAATTCAATAGTGCTTATCAAGTTTGTCTGTCCGCAGTTTAAAAAAAAAAAATTGGTATTTGTTCTTCATTTATATATAACGAGTATTACTCGAGTATTTTTCAAATTACTCGAGTATCGAGTACTTGAAAAATGGACGAATATACTCGAGTATCGAGTACTCGAGATTCAAATAGGAGTCTCTAGTTGAGAGGTATGGTATTGAAACAAATAGCATCCTAATGCAGCTACTGATTAATATAAAATATGTGGGATAAGTACTGAATAATAGTTCATTATTTGAATGCTTCAGTACACACGAAACAATAGTTGTTTTTTATTATTATACTAGTATTGCTACCCGGCGTCGCTCGGACTAAGCGACCAATAATTATTTAATGTTATATCATTCGACATAATTATATCACAAAATCTAACATCCAAAATAGAGTTAAAATGAAATCTAATTTGCTGTCAAAGAAATGTCAAATAATATCTTCACGTAAATAATAAACATTATTATTAATAATTAAAGCCGGGAAAGTTCAGTAGAAGACTAATATATTACATTTTGACTAAATGTCTTCGCCGATAAAAATTCAAACATATTTTCATTCATATTCGTTTTTATGGCAACTTAATGACCAACAATGCAAAAGGGAATTACAGACATACATACATACGCCGTTTCGGTTTTATATATAAGATTATACATAAAAAATCCATCTTTCGGGAATTATGAGTGGATTAAATACATAATATTGGGCATATGAAGCAACTATTATACGGTAGTTATGTACATATATGTTATTTCTTTAACCACATCAATCATAACATAATTTAAATTGAAGATATACTCAAAAATACAATCAATTAATTTGGAAGAGATGGAAATGTTTCCTATACACGTTATAAATGATAATTGATGACAAGTGATTACATAAATATTACATCAATAATTCTTCCAGATACATTCATTTAAACGCGTAGTATTTTTCTAAAATATATTTTTTATATATAAACCAAGGGGTCTTTTAAATTCGAATATCACCAAGAACATCTAACAAAGGAAATGTTTCGTTTGAAAATCGGTAGGTTCAACTTATAAGAGAATTAGGGTGTCGTATTTTACAGTGGCGGTCGTTTTTTAACAGATCGAGTTCATCAAAGAAACCTTATATGAATTTTTTCATCGACGTTTTCAGTTTTTAACTATCGTGAGCGGTCAATTGGAAAATTATAAATACAGGCGACACATGGACATTAACACAATGTGCTATTTTGCACATTTTTGTCCGGACTCTGGACGGAGCGGCGGTGACTGTGACAGATGAAATATTTAGTCGAATGAATGAACTAAATACAGTCAACCCTGCTATAGCGGACACTTCTATAGAGCTTTTTGCTATAGCATACGCGGTGGATTTACGTACAAGGCACGTGTCGCTTGCTTACAAACTAAACACTTATAATTTTATTTGAAATATAAAAATTGGAAAAATGTTTGATTGGCTTCAAATCACAATTTATTTATTTTTTTCAATATCCGCTCCCTATTCGGAGCATATGGCCGCCACACGGTGCCTCCAGGATTCTCTGTCTCCCCCGCCAACCTCCTCGCATCTTCCCAGGTCATCCCGGCGTCCCTTAGATCCCCTGAGTACATCCTATGGATGGTCATCAGAGGCCTTCCGCGGCGTCGGGATCCATCAGGTTGATAGAAGAGGCAGGCAGGATTCAGACTTCCCTGGGGCATCCGCAGCACATGTCCAAGCCAGGTCCATCGTCTCCTTTTAATTTTGGACGTAATTTGGGGCTGGTTTGTCCGCTCTCTTACCTCCGTGTTCCCGACAAAGTCAAACCACCGTACTCCTCAAATCACAAAATACAGTTGAACAAACCAAACCCCAAATTTGTATGGGTGTGTTATAAAGCGTTTATTTGTTATAGCGTTCTTACTATCTTCTCGCTATTGCAGGGCTGACTGTATGTCGAAAACAAAGATGATTGAGTCACCCTCAGTACCTCAAATCATCACCATCAAATGAATACTAAATTGAGGAACAAGGGCCAAATGACATTCACAATGAAAGCGAGGAATAAGAACCTGAAAATTCGTCAAAACTTAAAAAATCAAAAATATTAATGAATGCTTCATACATCTTTTGACTATCACTGAAGAATTAATAATCCAATGGAATATGTATTTGTTTCTCAAGTACGTAGGGCGATTAAGAAATACACAGCATTGTCTAGTGCTCTTCATCAAGAAAGTATTTAACTAAGTCTTGACATTGGACTTGATAAATAAATATTTTAAAATACAATTAATGATGTATTTTACATTTGCGTGGACCAATTACCTGCAGAAGTCGAAAGCCCCTAAGCATTGTAATATTCTTTTACACGGAAATTTTGTCGTAGTTGATTTTAAAGCTTAAGCTAGGTCACATTTTACAGTGAATACAAAACTTACGAATCAGTAACAGGGCGTCTTACGTATGCGATTATTTGCGGTAACACCGCAACCAAATAACAATTAATTTAAATCGTCGCGGACTTAAGGTCTTATGTGCCATCGACGTCTAGCCAGCCGCAATAAAAACATATTTACCGCCATGACCGTTCCAGGCCACTTACAACAATTTGTTGAAGTTGTAACCTATGGCGCCATGACAGTAACGTGCCGCTTCGTCATAAAACGTCCACCTAAGACGGTGCGTTATAGTTAATGGCGAGCTAACTGCAGCTGTAGCTGCAGCAAGTTACAGATTTTTTATTAAATTTACATTATTTCCAATTAAAGGGTTAAACTCAACCCTACATGATTGATTGCATCTCATTAGTTTATATTTTGTAATGCTAACGTCATTAGTAGTATAATTATTTGTTTGCTTTGTTTTGATTCTATAGGTAAAAAGTAAAGATCCCAAACTCTATTTTGTAATGTAATCATTTTAAAATATCAGAATCAGTCTTGCTTCATTACTTAAGCAAACTTTGCGATAGTAAGTCAGAAGATGCCTCTAAAAAAGGCGAAACACGTGTCACAAATAGTTACACAATACGTGGAAGAATTTAATATTAAAGGTAGTTTAATCTCTTAAAGCATTACCCAGTAATAATAAATCTAATTTGTTTGTTCGATATCGAAGAAAACTGCAAGATAAATTGTCACATTGTCATTCTAATAATGCAGTTAGTAATATTCTGAAGGTACGCCGTAACCCAGAGAGAACGTAATAATTGTATTAACCGAGAACAGTGCGCCCCTGCTTTGCGGAAAAGCCTCCCCAACCTGGAGCGTAGGAGCGGTGAATGGGGGTGGATTTCGCAGGGTGTATTTGCCAACCGACCGACCCCCGGATCGATTCCCGTCGGGTGCACTGACCGCTGCACCGCGGCGCTTGCACTAGAGCTGGCGTCGACGGGGAGCTTTTACGCGACGCTGTGTTGCCAACTTCAAATGAGTTTATTTTTACATAATGCCTCTGAATATTATAGTTTACATAACGCGTCTAAATCAGGTATTCAAGGTAAATGACTTTTATAACGTAAGTTACCAATTGTTTGTCATACCTTGTTTTACTTTTAAATAAATATCACTGTTTTATTGTATTCCTTATCAGTTGATAATGCTCGCCATGAGCGAAACCGGTCCTGATCAAATAAATTTTATGTGGAAAAAGTACTAAAATTGTATTATTATTTTTATTTGATATTTATGTAATCATTTGTCATCATTTATCATTTATAGCGTGTATCTGAAACATTTCCATCTCTTCCAAATTAATTGATTGTATTTTTGATTATATCTTCTATTTAAATTATTTTGTTATGATTGATGTGGTAAAAGATATAGCATCTTCGAATATCCCTTGACGTTTGGTTCATATGCCCAATATTATTTTGTGTTTTAAATTTTAAGCCATTTATAATTCCCGTAAGAGATCTCATTTCTTATGCCTCCAATGTAATAAAAAATTGCAACTAAAGTTGTGACTGTTTTGGTTGGTGTCTGTGTCAATACTCGGTGGAATGGCATATAATATGGGTCAGGACCGGTTTCCCTCATGGGGAGCATTGTCAACTGATAATTAATACAACGAAACAGTGATATCTATACAAAGGTTATGTAAGAATTACTAAGCCAATAAATTGAACTAAAATACAAGAAAAATGTATGCATTTGATGTAATATCAATTCGACCAATCCGGCAAATAGTCAAATTTTACATAGTAGAGACTCCGGCCAAAACGCCGCGACGACTCCCGACTCCACAATCCTGGTTCCAGCACGTTTAAGATGAATTTTTATGGAAGGTTATGTCCAAATTATTTTTAAATCGAGGTAATAAAAGCTATCAAATTAATAATTGAATTCAAACAAAATCTGTCACTAAGTGCGTTGGTCATCACGTGTAATTCAAATGACGTCGACTTTTGTGTCAATTGACGTTATTCTGTTTTGACTTTAAATACTTTTAATGCATAATTTATTTACACGGACCTCAAAACGTGCAGAACTCGAAACCAATTAGCTTGAATTAAAATCAAATAAAAGTTATGCATTCGATTTCCAAAATCTTTATTTTGGAACGGGTTCAAATAATAACGATTGTATCAAGTTCAATTGTATGGCAATGTTTACCTTACTTAGAAGAAGTTCTAACTAACACGTTGGTCGGGAAAGATTGTTTTAATCGCATTCTAGCGTATATGTTCTCCATATCTGCACACAATTTTCATAAATTTATTCGATAAAATTCTAAGATTGTCACACGGGGGAGAAAAAAATAACCATGTGTTTTAGTTAAAAAAATAAATATTATATAAAACATTGATAGTTATTTCGGCGCTTACGCCATCGTCAGAACTATCGTCAAATTATTTTTTTCAATGTTATAATGGAGCTCTACCAAATAAATGCCAATTCAATCAATTCTAAGATTATCATCACTATTTACATCGTTCAATACTTCTTCATAGAAAGGTTAAGTTGTGAAAAACTATGCTACACATGTATACATATTTACTTGCTCACTATATATATGTCGATAGCTATTTCGGCTTACGCTATCGTCAGAACTATTTTTATCTATTGAAATACATAATATCAATCCAAACTTCCAAGATGTATATGTCAAAGCAGGGTAAAGAGCAAAATAATAAAATATCGTTAGTACTTATTCCACATAAAAAGTATTGTATCATGACCGCTTTCGCTCATAGCGGGCAATATCAACTGGTACTGAACACTTTAAAAGTGAGGGTAAAGAGCAGTTAAAACATTATCAAAGTAAGGTATCGATATATCTCAATATTATATTTTGATAAATATATTTCTTAACGTGAAATCTATCTATGTATAATCTATGTATATGTTACAGTTAAACTGTATTCTCAGTGAAAATGAATTCTTCTCCAAGCTGTCATTGAAATTAAATTTGACCGCCCTAACTGCAGCCTAATGTTTCTCTGTGTTTTTCTTTGGTTCTCTTTTGATGAAAGTGACTACTTGCTGATTTTGTTTCATTTAAGCAAACCAAAATTTTAGGCCGGCAAATCATCGACTTGGGCCAATTATTTCAATGATCATGACCAATGAAATCATGTTGTCATACAAATCTATTACTTGATACATTTTCACTGTAACAAATATATAATGGCTTTGTTTCTTCGCCTATTAACCCGAAAAAATCTTTACGTGGCATCAATTTACCTAAGTTTAAAATTGTTATATTCAAAAATGTCAGACGCGGCACGAGCTTCCACCCTATCGCTCGATAGGCTGCCATCTTTGTTTCATTCCGGGTCGCTCGCTTACGGTTCAAGAGTTGCCAGGTCACGTTTTCAATTTTACCCGACTCCGAAAGGGCATTGCGTATTACTTTTATATAAATGAAATGGCAGCCGCGCGAAATTAAGCAAAATACAAAACGACATTGAAATATATAACGTTAAGTAAAATAATTAATTAAAACAAAAACAAATAATTAGTGACTACTCCAGGTGGTGAAATGTTTCTCGCATTTTTAAAATGATGCATCTTTAAATTCAAATAAACCATTTTGTTCCAATTCTGACATTTGAAATACATTTGAAAATGGAACAACCGGCTTAAATTTTGAAATGACTACCTGTCATTGCTACCAAAATTAAGATGCAGATAAAAGCAGTTGACCAAATAAATACGGGCCTTTAACCCTTTGCACTCCTCAATAAATTATTTATAGCGAAACCGGTCCTGATCCAATACATTTTATGTGGTACTAAAAATGTTTTATTATTTTTAATTAGAGTCGTGGAGTCGGGTCTTTTTGGCCGGAGTCGGAGTCGTCGATTTTTTTATTTTTGCATATTATATGTCAAATTTGGCTATTGGCAGGAGTGGTAGGGTTGATATTTAATTGAATACATATAATTATGAAGAAAGAAAAAAGTGACGATATTAAACGTTTTTAGTCGGAGTCGGAGTCTTGGTTTTGGTAAATGCTGGAGTCGGAGTCGAACTTTTTTTCACCGACTCACAGCCCTGTTTTTAATATATTGTTTGTTTTCTTACAGCAACTACTCAATAGATTTGATAAATTGATTGGTATAACAGTTTGCATATTTATTAGCATGTTTAAAAGGAATACCGAAAATTTTTCTACATTATGACAGGTTACAAGCAGGGCTGTGGAGTCGGAGTCGGAGCGGCGTTTCGGCTGGAGTCGTACTTGGAGTCGGAAATTTTGAAAAGTTTGAACTTTTTATTTTTGCATTTAATATGTTAAATTTGACTTTTGGCCGCATTGATAGGGTTGATATTTAATTGAATACACATAAATAGGAAAATAAGAAAAAAACGGTGACGATATTAATCTTTTTTTAGTCGGAGTCGGAGTCGTATTTTTGGTCAATGTCGGAGTCGGAGTCGAGGTTTTGGTAAATGCTGGAGTCGGAGTCGGACTTTTTTGTAACGACTCCACAGCCCTGGTTACAAGCATTAAAATCCAATAAGCTTTAACACAATCCAATGAATACGGTTTTTGAAATAACGATAATTTAAAAATAATTTTACAATGTCGAGCTGGACTCGACAATGGGATTGCGCTTTACCTATAAGACATCAAGCAAGACGCAGGAGTTCTAGGGGTTAAATATATAAATAAAATATTTCAAATATTGTTCTAATTTTGAAATTTGAATGCCGTTTTTCCTCCATTTAAAAATGGAATAATCGGTTTGAATTTTGAAATGACACTAGAAGTTGAGGATATCTATGGATTAACAATATTCGATTTAAAGCCAGTATTATTCGAATTATGGTATAATGCTTACTTCTGGAGAGATATATATTGTATTGTTAACACAGCACGTTTATTGAGTGTGTATTGTTATTGAACAATACATAACAAGGTGGATTATTGGTGCAATACTAGGAACGAATAATAGATCAGATATTCAAATATCAAAGACGATATTGAAGAAATCATATATAATACTATTGGTGTTTCTGCTGAAAAACACAATTTGGATTTACCCTCGCAACTAGGAAACGCGCTGTCGAATTTTTATGCGACAGAGCATGATTAGCGCAACTAAAAAAATGGATCGAAAGCCTAAATTCTATTGTTGTATGAACAAATATATGTAGGTTTTTTAACCGTTTCAGTTTCGGGAGGATTTCAACAGTAGTTATTTTTACGAGAACTGGTTGTTATTTTTCAAGATTATTTTTTTTACAGTTACACACGTCGTGCCCCATTTTGTAATTAATGCCAGCAACACAAATAGCCATGCCCATTAGGACAAATTGAAAAATCAATTCGGGCAATTTTCCGTACGAGGGTTCGAGCCCGGCAACACCGCAACTAAATAGCATAGTCGACCAACTCGGTTACGGGACCGGAAGCTGTGTTTTTTTAAATAATCCATTTTTTTTTTCAATTAACTACTCAGATATGGAAGTTTTACATTTTTCGCGTCTTTTTATCTAAGACTTCCTTAAATTATTCCAGTCTTCACGGTTGGCAATAAATTGTTAAACATTTATTGAATTTAGTATTAAGATTGCTTAGCAAACGTATAAAGCGTTTAAATATGTCGCATATTTTTTTCAAAACCATTAAATGATTTATCGTTACATTACTTGTAGGTCAGTTGATAGAAAACAAGACATTACAATTTAAATAAAAAGGCATAGACAATTATTCAAAACGCATACTTCGATAATGTCGGATAAGATTCCAAATTCAAAAATAAACATGACGCTATCTCATTTGGACGCATCTTTTTGAAGCTGCGCCGAAATAAAAACAAATAAAAGAACAATGCAACGTGTGCGCGACAACGCACCCAGTGCAATAATGCAATGTAGATAAAAATATATACCTAGATAATAAATATATAGGCTACGTATTGATATGGCGTGTCGGACCCCGCGTAAATACATAGAAAATAAATTAATGGCATTCTCTATGCCAGGGGAGGGGCAAACTTTTCGTATGGAAGGCCAATTCTGAAAATTCAAAATGAGCAGCGGGCCGCAAGTAAAATACCATTTTAAGATATAGTACCTACTCATTTTGTTGTTAATATTTTTATAACTGATTGTGAATGGTCATAGAAGAAGATGGAATCAGAATTAAGCCGAGGTTCATGATCGAAAATGTCTGTTCACATTTTTCGTGCAAAATCTTGAAGTTGGTCGAATTTGTCTGAATTGAGAATCTCAATTTGAGATCATTGTAAAATTTGCAGATTTCGTCACGACGGTGTAATTCTCTTAAATCAGTGTAACATTGCAGATCAATAATCTCAAGTTATAACTCTTTCAATACAGTTTTAATATCTATTGAAAATAGATCGCTTACTTGTCTCAATTTTTCGGAAGTCACCAAATATTTGTGAAAAATCGTCATTCAGAGCGTTCATAACACGGAGTTGTATGAAAGTGTGTAAGTCAAGAGTAAATGCAAAATCTCAAATCCCTAATCATCAGTATCGGGAAAGTCTGTAACATTCTTCATTTCCAAAAATAAAATTATAATATTTTTCATATTCCGAGCTCTTCGAAGAGGAAGCACTTTTTCAAAGCAAAGCCATCGAATTTGACTGTGAAAAGAAATATCTGTATACTCTGTAAAATATTCTTACGTAGAATTAGGATTTATGATGGCTGACCGCAGAAAACACTCGGCGGGCCACAGTTTGCCCGTGCCTGGTCTATGACATGCTGTTGTCTCTTTTTATCGATATGTACGTGAGTCAACGTTACCAACTTCAAATATATCAATTCTAAGAAAATGTATTTGTGTATTTTTCTAGCGAGTTTGTTCCTTATTCGAATTTATAACTGTCATGAGGAAAGAATAAGAAAAACCCGTTCGAATATGCACTCATTGTTGGTGTTCAAAAAATATAAGTGTTGCCCGTTATGACATTATTATCCAAATGAATTTTTCGTTATATTTTATATGGAAGAGTTTACTTCAACTGCGAAAGCTGAACCACTACTATGGATAATGAAAAATGTCCATTAATTTATAATGTGGGAGGAACTCGGTTCATGTTGCTATGAAACAGTAATAACGTGTTTTGATGCAAGGCAATTAAAATTCACCCCATCTTTAGCACACTTTTGAACTAATCGAAAAGTATTTTACACAATGCTTCGAATAGCCTGTTAAAAACCTTCAACGAAAAATATTATTTAAGTGCATCGGAAAAAAGTTTTAGTAAAATTTGATAACTCCATTATCGTTCTAAAACAGTGGGTCTCACGTAAAATTTGGCTGTGGCCGCATTAGGAACATCAGTGGTCCTGCGCAGTGACGGCTGGTGACGGGGTGTTGGGGGGTGCAAAGGAAGATTCAACCATTTTTGCAAGAGTTCTTTCCTATTCATTGGATTTTAAAACACTTCTATAGCATGGACTTTCCATTCAGATGTTCGCAATACCAACTGTTTCTCTTCCGTAGTACGGAAAAATGGTTGATACTTGCTTTTGCACCCCCCAGCACCGCGTCACCAGCCGTCACTGGTCCTGCGGAAATGTCCGGTGGCCGCACCAAATTTTGGTGTTTTTTTAACCAAAAAGACCTGAACATGTATGTTTTGAGTTTTTGGTAACAAGCAATTCTTGATACACAATGAAATGCTTACAAAATATTTAATTTTCAATGTGTTTGTTTTACAAATTAACTTGTAAAAACCCATTTTTATTCAATATCAATATTAGCTATGAAGCTGCTGGTGGCCGCACATAAGAACCACTGTTCTAAAATATTCACTGCTAATTAACCAAATCCGACATTGTCTATTGTCACCTGTCATTCATTCGTTGTTTTTCAGCGGTGGTACAAATAAATCGTTTGAAAGTGCCATTTAAAATTTTCCCAATCGGTTTGAAAATACAAAAACAGACAGTTTTTACCCTCTCCTGCACAATTGACAAAAAACGGAGATAGCAAATTTACTCTTTAAGCCGTTGATATGTACGGTTTTTAAGCATTAACAATGGGCGCATGTTTATGGATTCAATAAATATGCATATCAAATAATAATGCACTTAAGTGGGTCCAAACATCGTTTGTAATATGCATCTCAATGCCTAAATGCAGAGAAAAGAACGCGGCGGCAATGCATCGCAGTGCTAATGTCCTTTTTTATGTAAACAAAAACAAACGCGTCCCGCTTGGCGGCGCGCCAGTAGGCGAGCAGGGCAGCCAACATTACCACAACGAAATAATGGCGGTAAAAGCATAACTGTCATTCGGATAGTTTTTGGCCATTTTCGATGTGTTACAGTGAAAATGTATCAAGTAATAGATTTGGATGACAACATGATTTCACTGGTCACGATCATTGAAATTATTGGCCCAAGTCCGATGATTTGCCGGCCTAAAATTTTGGTTTGCTTCAATGAAACAAAATCAGCAAGTAGTCCCTTTCATAAAAAGAGAACCAAAGAACAGTCAAACATAGGGCGGTCAAATTGTACTCACAAGTTCAACACAGCCCTAGGGACCTCGAATTCCAGAAATATTGATAATTTTGCAGTAATCTTCGATACAAAATAATAGTGGCACAAAACAAAATGTTTGCTTGATATTACTGCCCTTCCAGGGGAGAAGCAGTCACTCGCAAAATTTCTGAAATTGAACGCTATGAACCATGTCCGCTCCCAGCTTGGAGCATATGGACTCCTCACGGAGTTTATCTCTCATATCTACGCGAACTGCTTGTTACTCAGTTGCTCAACCTCTCTTTTTTCGAAGCGAGTAAGGATGGAAAGGATACGAGGACGAGGACTAGGACAGGACTAGTGATTAGCTAATCGCTGTCACTATGCGTCGCTCTTTGGGATCGGAAAGGTGGGAAGGTATTTTCAACAACACAAACATCCATGCCTTTGAACAGATTTATCGACTGAAAAAATCCGCTCGTACCGGGAATCGAACCCGAGCGGTCCGGCACGCAAGTCAAAGCCGTTGCCACTGCGCCACGGACCGAACGCTATTTGCTAAATATATTTGACATTTATATATGGTGCTCACTTTTATTGAAAAAATACTTTAAAAAACCTCTGAAAAAATGGGCATCTTCTAAAAGTATAAAAGTGTTTTTTTTCCATATCCGCTCCTTATTCGGAGCATATGGCCGCCTAATATAAAAGAATATCTCTTAGCAAAAAGGCAGATATTATAGTTTTCATGGCAAAGAGACAGTCAATGCACTTACTCCTTCATTTAGTATTTCAACTGAGGGTGATTGATGAAAATTTGAATATCAAATTTAAATCGTTTAAATGTTGTACTTTTCCATGAGTTTCGTCGCTAACGACACGGGTTTCGTCTTCCGGTACGATACGATACAAACTGCTTGTTCACACAGAACAAAAGTTTCGCTTCAACCACTTTTAATATTTTCAAAATACTAAAACACATTATGTAATTTTTCTCAGAAGTTTTTCAGTCACCTACTTAGTGCCTTCGAGCTTGGAAGGGCAGATTAACCAACACATGGACTGCTAACATAAATAAAATACTTGTGCGTCTGGCAACACAGGTTGGTATATATCAAATTCAAAATGGCGCTCTAGAAAGAGCCCTATTATTCAAAACTGCTTGAAAACGAGATGCAATAAAAAAATATATATAAGTGAATGGGAGTCGGTAAAAAATAATTTGGCGTTATTCAATATGATCCTTTATTCATAAAAATATGCTTCAGTAATATTTGTCTATTATGAAACTCGATAGCAAATTTTCTTCCGAGAGCCTTTTTAACGAGCCAAAAAAAAAAACAGTCGATATGAAGGCCAAGGCATGCAAACGGGGTTTACCAGGAAAATATGTCTTTCAGATCGGTTTTAATTATCAATTCATATTTATATAAATTGCATCCATTTTTATTAAGAAAATAGTACATACTTATATTCTGAGAATTGCAAATCTTCCAATAGAAAGAAGAATAAAAAATATAGAAAGAAATGATAAACCGTTCCCCATGTAGTTTAGAATTACAAAAAGTAATTAATAGGAAAATAAATGCTGAGATGCAAGTCCAATAGATATTATAAATGTGAATAAATATTTATTAATACCTTAAGTATTCGTGTTTTATAACCTGCATTTATCCAACGCGAGACTTTTCGACTGTTGAAAATGCTCGCGATGAGCGAAACCAGTCCTGATCTAGATAAATATTTTGCGGAACAAATGCTCTCAACTCAAACATGATGCCATTCCACGTATTAAATCCAACACTTGGATCGGAAATGTCTTGGTCAAAACGAATTGACATTTTTGCCTTAAATGACATTTTGGTCGGAAAAGCTTGTATTTACCGCATTATATCATATGTGTGAATTTCAGAATTATCTATGGTTGAATAGCGAAGTTGAGAAGCAGGAGTGCAGAGTTGCACTGCACCATTTGCTAAATTTATTTGACAGCGTTCTAAGATTTTCATCATTACTTCCATCATTAAATCTTTAAGATCATTACTTTTCTGCTCTGAAACTTTGAAAAAATATGCTTTAAATTTTAATCAATCGAAACTTCCATCGCTCATATCTCAAAACAGTGTCAAGAGCAGTTGGAACCTTTTCAAATTAAGGCGTCGATATATTGTTGTTGACATCAAACATGTATCCTGTGGACAATCCAACAATTTACAAAAATACTCTTTTAAATTCAACGATATTTCAACATGTTTACAACGAACTTTGAACGGACGAACAAACAGCGTAAGAACGAGTGTTCACGCGAACAAATGTCGAACAGCTGTCGTAAAGGAAAGTTTACTTCCGTTATATTCGATTAGCCGTTAAAAAAAACCGCCATTTTCGTCGATTTGTCCAATTAAATTATTGCTGCCGTTGCGGCAATGCCAGCGTCTAAAATTGCGTAAACAAGTGAACGTAAATACGTTAAAACAGATATCCATTGATGGATGTTTGATCGAACTTATATCGGCCTAAATTTTAATTTGAATCGCATACTCACATATGAGGGGTATAAAAACACAACCGCCACTATCTACATATTATCATCTTTTACCCCGTGTCTTAGGTAAGCGACGCGAACCGGCAAGAGAATTTAGGCGAATCCAGTCAATTTAAAACGTAGTTGATCAAAGGTCTTATGTGCCATCGCTCGGCCAGACGCAATTAACGCTCTGGTGAGCTTGGACCGTTTCATATTTTCAAGCGATTCGCGTGCGCCATGAGTGCGCACTTGAGGCGACTTGCGACATATGCCGTCCTGACCGGACCGCTTCGCTTACGTATGACACTTGCATGGGCGAGGACCGTTTGATATTTTAAAACTCTGCCGCTTTCAAAGCCGCGCCGGAACGCCTCGCCTAGATTCGCCCAGCTAAGACGACCCGTTAATCATTTATCAACGATCCTCTCCTTACGTTTAACCGTTCTAAAGCAAACGACACACCGGTGGGCAACTTTGTTTAAGACGTCAAAAAATAATATTTCTCAAATTATCACATCTAATATGTATCCAAGATCTCTTAAGGTTCACAAAATGAATATAAGCTTTTAGTTTTAATAATTTTCTTAAAAGATATTCAACAAAAAGTGTATAGAGAATATCAGGGCTGTCAAAACTTTTGATACAATATTCACAATATTAACGTAAATATTATTTTGCATGTTTCAAACCAATTGAATAAAAATAAATTATTCATAAAATCATAATAAAAATCCAATAAAACTTCATTTTATGATAGCCAATCGGGGTGCAAAATTGACATAATATTAAAAACTGTGTTCGACAATCTTTATCGAGGATTCGTAAATACGGTTTAAAAGCCATGAGGTATGATATTTAACATGGGATTGCATTCATAGGGGATCAAAGACATGTAAGCCCTTAAATAACGTAAGTAGTTTTAAGGTATTGTCCTTTTAAAATATTTGAAAAAGTTGTATCTGGAAACAGGTTAATGCAGTAGTAACTTGAAACCAAAGAAGAATCGTATCGAAACAATTCAAAATAAACAGCGAAAATGGCGATCAAAAGCTTAACCGTCTCTCTCACAATATATTTGAAGTTGAAAAGCGCCACAATCTAAATGCACCAATCACGAACCTGTAACTCAAATCTAATATCACCATACAAAAAAAAATGTGTTATATTAGATTCTCCTAATTGATGAATTGTATCTTGTAGTTTTGGTCTCGAAACGGTTAAGACACCATGCTGAATTGCAAATCCACCATTATTATAAATCTTATATATAAAACCGAAACGGCGTATGTATGTATGAGGGTCTGTAATTCCCTTTTGCATTGTTGATCATTAAGTTGCCATAAAAACGAATATGAAAGAAAATATGTTTGAATTTTTATCGGCGAAGACATTTAGTCAAAATGTAATAAAGTAGTCTTCTACCAACTTTTTCCCGGCTTTTATTAATATAATAATGTTTATTATTTATGTGAACGTTTTATTTGACATTTCTTTGACAGCAAATTAGATTTTTTCCTTGAATTTGGACGTTTTAATGGGCGAGAATGGGGCTGTCATCAAATTAAATAAAGTTTGTGATTTTATTTTAACTCTATTTTGGATGTTAGATTTTGTGATATAATTATGTCAAATGATATAACATTAAATAATTATTGGTCGCTTAGTCCGAGCGACGCCGGGTAGCAATACTAGTATTCAATAAAAAAAAACTCTCACTTTGAAAAGTTGAGCTGCAAAACCTCCACTATTGAAAGAATGTGGTTTTTTTTCAGAAACAAAATTAAAATAGCTTGCTTTGTAATTGCCAATCAAAGAAAAACTAAGAATGTGTGAATACAATTCACTACACTCAAAGAAGTGTAAAAGGAACATTAAAATCCTTTTTTCGATTTCTGAACAATTTGCCTTTGTAGATAGTGGCGGTTTTGCTTTTATCACCCTCATATATATATATCGGCTAAAATAATTGTATGTTGTACTCAGATACGCAATTACTTTATAATTAGATTCAAATATTTAAAAAAAGAATTATCATCTACAATGGATGTCTGCAAGGGCCGTGTGCACCTGGTTTAGACACAATTACGATTCGAGACGAGATTGTTTTCCACTCATGGCGAGAATTATTAACTGATTCAGATAACAATGCTCGACATGAGCGAAACCGGTACTGATCTAATAAATTTAATGTGAAATTAGTACTAAAAATGTTTTATTAAGTGTTGACAGTGAAACCCTAAAGCAGTGGTCTCCAAACTCAATGAGTATGCGAGCTACTTTTAAAAATTGAAATTGTCTAGTGAGCTACCATACATATTATTATTATACTACTTAAATAAAATCGGACTTCCAATAGAACATAAAATTTGCACTTTAATTACGTATTTATAAACAAAACTAGCGAGCACCCGGCATGCGATTAAATGCCACTCAAAGAAAGAAAGTGTTTATTTTTTAATTCTGTTCATTGAAGTGCTTTTGGATAAAAATATTTTTTTTCCGTCTGGTGGGTTTACGTATAAATCAGAAGGTTTTCCAATGTAAGAAACCTGAACTTTCCAAATAAATCCTTCGCGAGCTACCGAAGATGCCACCGCGAGCTACCGGTAGCTCGCGAGCGACCGTTTGGCGATCACTGCCCTAAAGTGTACAAATTTTAATTTTTTGATAAATTCTAGTTTAGTTATATTTGTAAAAAAAGGAAAAATCTCATCAGGGCGGGCTTTCACGTACAAAATCGATTAACAATCACTGACGATTGTGTTAACTGACTCTTTTTTTTGTGTCCGGATTCGCCTCGAGTCGCATTGCCTTTTTTATAGTTTGTTTTCTCTGTCTCCCTGCCCACCGAACGCTGTTCTCACGTCCTCTTTTTGTATTATATTTACATATATATCTAAATATAGTGAGCCAAATACTGCCGAAGTGCGTATTGCCTACCGGATCAAAAGCACGTAGCGAATGGATCAGAATCAAGAGTAAAAAAATACAAACATCCAATCCGTTGTATTATTGAATGGCGCAAACCACTGCGTTTTTGGCTAGTACGATGTGGGTGTATATCGCAAGACTCCGACTCCAGCATTTACCAAAACCACGACTTTGACTCGCCGACTGATAAAATGTTCAATTTCGTCACGTTTTTTTTCCTTCCTTTCCTATGCATCAACCAAACAATCCGGCCAATAACCATATTTTACATATTACATAAATGCAAAATTAAAGTAAATTTTTTCCAAAATTTCCGTTGAAATACGTGCCCGACCGCCCGGGTTCGATTCCCGGTACGAGCGGGATTTTTTTTTAGGTCGAATTTAAAAAACAATTTTTGTTTTTTCTTTTATTTCGGATACTTTTTTCCGCGGTTTTTTTTGGTGCGCCATTCTTGAAACCAATGTATCACGTTAAAAACGATCTAAAAATGGTATTTTACTTGCACGCTGCTCGTTCAGAATTTTTGGAATTGGCCATCGATCCAAAAAGTTTGCCCCCCCCCCCTGCTATAAAGGATATTATTTAATTAAACGTCGTTTTTGTTAATACTTTTGAATATTGCTAAAAATTCTTCACTATTCATTACGAGCGGATTTTTTCGGTCGATAAATCTGTTCAAAGGCATGGGTGTTTGTGTTGTTGAAAATCCCTTCCCACCTTTCCGAATGCAAATGCAAAAATAGAAAGTTCAAACTTTTCAAAATTTCCGACTCCCAGTACGACTCCGGCCAAAACGCCGCGACGACTCCGACTCCAGCCAAAAAGCCACGACTCCACGACTCTGACTCCGACTCCATAACTCCATTTTGAGTACATATAGTATTTTTCATTTGATTGCGTGAAATTATATGTGTATGTAAAATGACATACGTTACATTAAAATAGTTTTACACAAATCGTGCTTAGGAAAATTGAAGGTACTAAACCCATTTGTCCCGGATAGCGGTGATGAGTAATTGAAAATACATTTAAACGTTTAATTAATTAACAGTGGTGGTCAACCTGCAGTCAGTGGTACAATATAAAAATTTGTTTTCTTTAATAAAATCACGTATTGTCTTACCTACTGATAGTAACACGTGTTTCAAAAGCATCATCAGACCAACAATAGCACGGTTGATTTAGTAATAAAAAAGCGCGATTCTAATCTCTATATATATAAAAATCTCGCCACAAATTTTTGTGGCCAAACTCCTCCGAAACGCCTTGACCGATTTTTATGATTTTTTTTATGTATATTGGTTTGATATGTGAGAAGGTTGGTTGAAATTGAAGTATATTTCATTACGTTAGGTGAAGGATGTTCCCACCAAGACCTATTTTAATATTTTTGACATCTGTCATTTTATTTATGTCTTTGAATCACAGATGGCGCTACGTGCGCTCCAAAGAATGTTATTAAAATACTTTTCATCTTGATTTTTGCACATTTATTTTGCATATTAAATTTGAGTATTGATTTTGACTTAATAAAAAACTTAATTAAATTCAGCTAATACGTTAACACACCTATTGTTTCTGAGGCAGTACGAAGTTCGCCGGGTCAGCTAGTATTATATAAAATGTAAATAACAAGAGTGGATGGGACCACAAAGATGAAAAAATCATGTTTTTCGGGCTTGATATTAATTTATTTGTATAAATACTTATTTGTACATTACTTAAATCCAGGGCTGTGGAGTCGGAGTCGGAGGTCAACATTGACCAAAAATACGACTCCGACTAAAAAACGTTTAATACCGTCACTTTTTGTTCCTTATTTTCCTATTTATATGTATTCAATTAAATATCAAACCTACCAATCCGGCCGATAGTCAAATTTGACATATTACATGCAAAAATAAAAAGTTCAAAATTTCCGACTCCGAGTACGATTCGGCCAAAAAGCCCCGACTCCACAGCCCTGCTAATACTATTCGGATATTTCCCCAAATATCTGAATATCGAATAGTTTGAAAAGGGCCGAATACATCCGGATATCCAATATCCGATATGGAATCCCTATACGCGACCAACTGAATATACATTGATCGAACTAATTCGTAAAATTCTCTATTTCATATTGATGTGATTAAAGCCATTCACAAAAAGATCTTCGATCACTAGCCTAGTATTGACGGACGCAAATAACATTGGGTGCATAGGTATTGTATTGGCAGATACACTCTTGTTGATTGGACTAAAAATGAACGATTTGCACCAGCTAACGCCTACTTCATTATATAGTAGTGGAACACTGCAATCGGTGAAATGGTGCAACAGAATTCGATTTGACCAACGTTCAAAGCAAGTGTAAATTGTAAGTGGATTTTAATACACGCTAAAGTACAAAAACACTTCTATCTAATCAATAATATATATCTGTGATAACTTCCAAACCACAAATCAACACAAGTTATAGTTCTTTTTAAGGTGTTCACCGTCAATACATAAAACCCTTTGCAACAGTGGCGGTGGTGGTAAATAGATGCACTTAGACATTGCAGATTTTAAGTGGTTTCACACGATCCAATAACCCAAAAATACCCAAATTATTGTTTCCCACCATTACTTTAGACCAATAAATCAAACTTATTTAAATTCTTTCATGTGACGTAGGTATGGTCTCAACAGAAAGAGATTATGTAGGAGGCACCCTGTCTAGCAAAGGTATATAAGCTATCTCTAATACACGTTTTAAACATAGTTCTGACGAAGGCGTAAGCCGAAATAGCTATCAACAAATATATAAAATAATTTATGTAGAATTAAAATACATTGTTATTTTTCTTTCCGTATTATAATGGAGTTCTACCAAGTAAATGCCTACTCAATCAATAAACATATAATTTGTCCGAAGACTGAAGTCTTCACAAAAAAAACCAAAAAAAGCTGTATATCAGAGGGCCTGTAGAAGGGTTGACTGTGTGTATTCCAAATTTGAAACTAACAATGATATTCACAACTTTGAAGGCATCGTAACGCAAGACAAAAACCGGTAAATTTTACCAACAAACGTCTTTTGGCAGTGTTTCCATGAATCATAAATTAAATTTATTGGTCCGGCCGGGAATAATCTAATAAATATCGATATAAACAAGAAACAGCTTCGCCGCCAAGATCATTTGTTTTATTCTTTTCATGCCTTGGTCGGCCGCCTATTCGGCCATTTTCAGCCGTAACGGGCTCCGTTTAGAGATTCCAAATACTCGATATATCAACTACTCGAGTAACGAGTAGTAAATTTATAAAAATACTCAAGAGTAGTATCAGATGTACCAAAATATATAAATATTATAAATTCAAATATGTCTCTTGTCATCATAGACTTGTCATTGATAAGATAAGTCAGCAAGACCCAAAGCAAAAGAATGTAAAATCAACGCGTAAGACTCTTTTAAATTAGTAAATATAAATTTATTTTAAGCATTACTCGAGTACATGGTAACCGTATACTGTGCTTTGAAAACAGATGCCTGCGGCGAATATTAGGAGTACGGTGGTTTGACTTTGTCAGGAACACGGAGGTAAGAGAGTGGACAAACCAGCCCCTTATTACATCCAAAATAAAAAGGCGACGATGGACATGGCTTGGACATGTGCTGCGGATGTCTCCAGGGGAGCCTGAATCCTGCCCGATGGATCCCGACGCCCCGGAAGGCCTTTGATGACCATACATAAGATGTACTCAGGGGAGCTACGGGACGCCGTGATGACCTAGGAAGAAGCGAGGAAGTTAGCGGGTGATAGAGAATCCTGGAGGCACCGTGTGGCAGCCAAATGCTCAAAATAGGGAGCGAATGTGGAAAAAAAATTGAAATAAATCTTCATTTATAAATTACGAGTATTGCGAGTTCTAGAGTATCGAGTATTCGATTCTCGAATTGGAGTCTCTAAGCTTCTTTTCAACGACATGTCACGAATTACCTACACCTTTTCCGTTGGGCAAAAAACACATTTATGAATTCGAGTAATAGTCCATTGTGCTGTCGGCATTTCGAGTGTGTCTGATAAATTATGCTTTTTCTGTGTAAACAATTTTAGATTGCTGAAACTGCATGACGTTGCTGCAATCAGCTGGTAGACGGCGGCCATGTTGACCAAGTATAGAACGGCAGCGCCGTAACTGGCGTCGCGACGTTCACGCACACACACATTAAAAACGACATTATAATGGTTCTCAACAGTATGTGAGTATAAACGAACTAAAAATAAAGGAGCTTGAACGTACGTTTGGTTCAACACATTAAAATGAATTAACTTCGATATAAAATTTAAAAGAATTTGTGTTACTAATTTTGTCACGTGTTTCGCCTCTTTCAGAAGCATCTTCTGAATTAATTTTGATTGCAAGAATAGGGTTATAGAATCATACAAATAATTACACTACTAATGGCGTTGGCATTACAAAATATTAACTAATGAGATGCAATAAAAAAATCCTTCAATTGGAAATAATGTAAGCAGTGGCGAGCAACATATAAAGGATGTTTTTGTTAATACATACTTCAGTTTATTTCTAAAAATTCTTCACTATTCATTACGAGCGGATTATTTCAGCCGATAAATCTGTTCAAAGGCATGGGTGTTTGCGTTGTTGAAAATCCCTTCCCACCTTTCCGATCCCAAAGAGCGACGCATAGTGACAGCGATTAGCTAATCCCTAGTCCTCGTATACTTTCCATCCCTACGCTCTACGAAAAAGAGAGGTTGAGCAACTGAGTAACAAGCAGTTCTCGTAGAAAAACATATGTTGAGATAAACTCCGTGAGGAGTCCATATGTTCCAAGTTAGAAGCGGACATGAATAAAAAAAAAAACATGTTTTAACCCTTTTTATCTGCTCTGTGGAGTATTTCTCAGAGCTGCAGGGTCGTGGAGCCGGGCTTTTTGGCCGGAGTTTTTCTCTTAGTCAGACATTTTGAAAAGTTTGAACTTTTTATTTTTGCATATAATTTGTCAAATTTGGGTATTGGCCGGATTGATAGGGTTGATATTTAATTTATAAACAGGAAAATTAGGATGTTAACCGTATTTTAGTCGGAGTCGTGGTTTTGGTAAATGCTGGAATCGTAATTATTTTTTACCGACTCCACAGCCCTGGTATTTCTACATTACTACTCTGATTTAAATTGTGATCTTTTTTTATTAAATTATTGCGAAACACGAATATCAAAATTAGTAACACAATACGCGGAATAAACAAAGTTATTTTTTATTTTATTATTAGTTCTACTCTTGATGCTACAGTGAACCCCGATCTAACGTTCTCGCATTAACCGTTTCCCCACGTGATTCGTTCTTTACCTATAATCCTGACCAAACAAACACCCATAAGAACAATGCTAATGAGCCGCATTACTCGTTCCCAGATATATCGATTTCCTCGATTTATCGTCTAAATATTATCGTCCCGTCACAAGTATTATCCCGATCGACCGTTTTTGTTGAATATTTCTCATAAGTAAATTCGAACCCATCCATGCAATTAATTCGTAAAAAACAGAGACTGCAAGTGTGCAACTGTTGACGATTCATTATCATAATGTTTCCGTTAATTACTGAGCATCTGTGTCTTCTGTAGAAGATAGAAAATATCGCAATAATAAACAATAATTACTTTTACAGGAGCGTTATTTGCCTGATTTGAAAAAATAAAGATATTAGGAAGTAAATTCGACCCCATGCAAACAATTCGTAAAAAAAAATCTGCAAACTGCAAGTCTACAAATGTTTACGATTTATAATCACAATGTTTCCGGTGATGACTCACTTACTGAGCGCCTGTGTTCGAGAGTAGAATCGAAGTTTCACTGTATACGACTCAAATATAAAAGTTGTAGAGCCATGATAGCGGAGAGTGAGTCGGCGGCTGCAATGAGCTGTGGATGTCCGCGTGTGGACGAAGGACGCAAATAGCCTCGCTAAATGTCGCGAGTTTGAGGACCTGTCCACAATGCGGCGGTCTGTGACGTCACACTGCAGACCGAATGCATTCCCGCGCGCCGCGCGAACTGCATCTCTCGTCATTGCATGAAAGATAACCTCTATCAGGATATTATTTTTTTGATTAACCTGTTACCAGCTTCGACTTTTTCAAAAATTAAAAAAGGACAATACCATAATTATTAAAACTACTTAATTTATTTAGGGGCTTAGATGTCTTTGATCCTTTATGAAAGCAATCCTATGTTAATTATTATACCACATCGATTTTAGAGCGTATTTACGAATCCTTGAGAAGGGTTGTCACACACAGTTTATAATATTTAACAATTTTGCACCCCGATTGGCTATCATAAAATATTTTTTTATCGAATTTTTCTTATGATTCTCTGAATAATTTATATTTATTCAATTAGTTTGAAACATATATACATGCAAAATAATATTTACGTTAATATTGTGAATATTATGTCAAAATTTTTGACGGCATTAATAACCTTTAAACACTTTTTGTTGAATATCTTTTAAGAAAACTATTAAATCGAAAAGGTTATATTAGCCGGTTTCGCGGCATTTTCAACTGATATTGACAAAAACATAATAATGTTATAATAATTTAGGATGTCGACTGATGTAATTTTAAGATCAAATTTTAATCGGGTTTAGCCTTTCAGGCATTTCAAGTGCTGAACTTGAACCCGCGACGTCAGCGACAGAAGTCTTGGAAAAGTACAAAATTCCAACGATTAAAATTTGATATTGAAACTCAAACAAGCACCTTTAGTCGAAATTCTGAAAGGCTGAATTTAATCTTTTCGTATTTGAATTGTGGATGAATTGTATTATTTATTTCTGGAATCGTTTTCGAGTCGTTGATATTATGCGTGGGTGATCTAAAAAAGATGCAACCGAATGTGAATGAACTTTCTACGATAATAATCGCTACACACCGTCAATTTTTCAAATATTAAATCACCTAACTGGAAAAAGTGGAGTTTTTAGGGTCGATTTTATTGCAGGTTATTCTTTTAATTTAAACGAGGTAAAGATTCCAGTCATTGACTTGTGCGGCTTGAAAAAACTATTTACATCTGAACCTTTTTCTATGCGGTAGATGCGTTCCGACGAAAATCACACAAAATAGCTATGACTTTATATGGGAACATGAACAAGAACGAGTGCCAAGGTCACATTGTAATAAACAGGTGAAATACTGGATTTTGCAGGTTCAGTATGTGAAGAACGCGCTGTTAATTACGTTATTACATATGTACATTTATAGTCCCAAAAGTATATTTAAAAAAAACCGCATTACTTTGAAATCGCACAAAAAAAACGCTCAAAAAGTGGTGCTAAATTTTATTTCAATGAAAGATAAAAAGTAAATTTATTACTTGTAGAAATTTGAAAAATAATGTATTATATGTATGTATAATATAAACTACCATTTTGAAATGGCACGTTTTAACGTCGATATGAGCAGGACCGGTTCGTATGATTCAGCGCATGTGTGCGAGAATCCAAAGGCGCCTCCCAATAATGAAAAATTGATAAACAATACGCGGATAAAGCGCTTTAGTTCAGGTCAATACACGAGCCTTTACCCAGAAAACAAGCAAATCATAATGAGCAATGTGGACAAACCTTATTGATGAATTCGTTGTTCGGATGTTACAGTTAAAAGATCAAACCTTTTTTCTTGGACCGTTAGTACTGACCGAACGCAGCGAAATAATGAAATCAAAAGTCAGATGCATACCTAGAAAGAAAAAGGAAACAAATTAGTACAATAGTTCAATTCGTGTTCGTGTAAAGACTTGTTAGAGATGTAGTTGTTAGTTAACAAAACTGAAACTAACACATTGGCTATGGGGTGGTTTAAATGCCCCTGGAGGCAATGTGTTAAATACATGGAAGATGTGGAATTAACAGTGAGAAAAATATTAAATGCATTTTATACCAGTGGTAAATTGTCCTAACACGTTCAGGCTATTTGACAAACAGTCATTTCCGTAGACTCCGTGGTCCGCGCAGTGGTAAGAGTCCAACTATCGTTTTCGAAGAGAGCGGTGATAATAAGTATAAATAAAACAAATCTAATGGTTAGTTAATTAACCTCGCTATGTCCAGTTTATAAGATCGAAGATGTATGGGAAGAGGTTTAAGGAGAAAAAAAATATTAATAATTCTGCAACGAACGTTTGGCTCCTTTAACTCAAACTCGGACCCAAGATTTTGTATTTTTTATCGAAAATAATGTCTGGCATATATTGCAGCCGGCGCTTAATTCCGAGAAGTGCATTAATATTATTGAGGCGCATTGTGGTAGGTACCATTGTGTCGTAGCATCTCTCGAATCTCGACAGGTTCAATAAGAAATAACAAAATAGCCGCTCACAAAAAGTGCGTTCATAATAACATGTCAGTTAATTGATATTAGTTAAAATATGGAAGATAATTTTTGATCAAATCGGCGGGACAGGGCGTATTTTATAGTCACATTTAAAGATGTTAACTGGTGTCGCTAGCATTATCAATTAATAAAAAATAGTCCAAAACTTCATCCAAAAAGAATCATGGCAAGGTATATAAATCCATTGAAATCTTCAATCTGGCAATAGCTTGAAGCTAGTGTTTGTATTAGGGGTAAATACACGATTTTCACGTTTAAATGTAAGTTTTGTAGACATCCTGGTGTGCATTCATTTTCAAGTATTAAAAGCAGGGCTGTGGAGTCGGTGAAAAAAGTCCCGACTCCGACTCCAGCATTTACCAAAACCACGACTCCGAAAAAAAAAGGTTAATATCGTCACTTTTTTCCTCTAATTTACCCTATCAATGCGGCCAAAAGCCAAATTTGACATATTAAATGCAAAAATAAAAAGTTCAAACTTTTCAATATTTCCGACTCCGAGTACGACTCCGGTCACAACGCCGCGCCGACTCCCGACTCCACAGCCCTGATTAAAAGTATATAAATTGGAAGTCCTTTCTGAGCAAAATTTTCTTTTACTTCTGGAATAAATTAACTTAAAAACCAGTCTTCAAATTTTTTTCTTCTATCACTCTCATAATGTTTTATTTCAAAATATATTGGACATCTCCTTTTTATCACACTTACATTCTTACATTATGAACGCGATTTATCAATTAATCACTTCGGAAATTATAAGCGTTTAAACTTATTTTCGGTATATGTATAAATAAATATCCAAGTTCAAAAAACAACGAAAATACATTATAGTGAATATATTTTAGTTGACTGTATAAATTGTTGACCCGACAGAAACCCACGAGGTCGCGACACAAAGGTTGGGAGGCCGTGGATTACAGTAATTTCGGACTGTAATGAATCTCGATAAATTAGTTTACGATTATAATGCAAAATAAATTTCTTTTATTTTCTTCGCGGGTGATATCCATTCGACCTCGAGACATCCTCCCGTTCACTATCGCGTGAATGACGATTCCCAATATCTTATCTCCCTACAAAACTACCAATGCCATACAGTCGCTCACATACTATAGATTGTGGCTTATTGTAAAGCCGAACGCCTACAACTTCCTGTTGACGCACGAATGTGCCATCCTTGCCTGGCTCTCGAGAACGTCTGGCTTAGCAGCACTGAAAGTCAGCTGTTGGTTGATGCGAAACGCTTTTGAAGATCGTATTAATTGAAACCTTCAACTAGGACTGCTTGTATGTTAAATTATTGATGTCAAGAAGAAGAAGATGCTTCTCAATGAAGCGAAACACGTGTCACAAATAGTTACACAACCAGTGGTATACAAAAAAAAAATAGGCTTTCATCAAGCATGTCCGCTCCCAATGTGCCTATCTGAAGATATGTTTCTAAGAGAACTGTGAGTTGCTCAACATCAGCCAAGAACCCGGGTTTCGTGTAATTTGAATACACGTATGTATTTTATTTTGAGTTTATTTAGTGAACATTTATTTTTCTCGCTTAATCACATGAGGAATGGTGAAAGTGAGCGAGATACAAGAGAATACTGACGTTTGCTTTCTTATACTTCTTACTCACACACATGTGATGCTGTGTGAAGGAGATAGAGAAATGTCAACCGCACGACGATGAGACGTACAACCGCGAAATTTACATTGCGAATGGTGATTTGCAGGTTATGTCAAAGCATTAAAAGTTGACAGAAAAGATAATAAACGGATACAAACAGCTGTATTTTTAGATAGACAACATAATAATATAAAAAATAAATATATGAGTCAATAACAAAAGTGATGGATGTGCGATTTAATTTTAAACTGGTAACCTGATGACAGGTGTATACTAATTGACTAGCGGTGTGAACACATTACTGCATTTAATTCGCTCTAAATTGCACACGTATAATTATTCTTGCTTTTGTTTTTATCGAAGACCATAGTGTACCAATTGGCAATTGTTTTTAAATAGTTTCTTGATTATTAAATAGTTATTTTACACTACCTGTGATTTTAATACTTTTAACCTTGAAATGCGTTCTAAAATTTCTCTTAGATGTCTACTTTTTTCGCCAATCCATAGACGGAATTCCAAATTTGAAATAATGCATTCATTTGACAGACGTATTCTTTTGTTTGTAAATAAGATTAAAAGTTAATCTTAATCTATGGCTATTTTAAAACACTATTCGAATCAATAATGAGAACAATCCTGGATTGTTACTATGTTATATAAATAAATTAAGCAGCGCTTTGACCTTGGCGAAATATGTTCCGGAAAGATAATAATATAATATGAATCACTATGGTAATTAAAGTGTCGGCATTTTAATAATTTAATATATTACGGACGTGAACTTATTTTGAAATTAGAATATGTTTCCCGCGCAATTTCTTCCAAGTCATAAAATAGATAAAAAATAATATTTCATTCATTCATGGGTCTTCTACTGATAAGAATGTAAACATCGTAAACGTAATGTTATTTGATATAATGAATAGGTACATGTAGTGAAGTGTAGTTACTTACACATAGATAAATTATTTCCTATATGGATTTGTCAGACCTTTCGTTTTGATTCTTCACAGTTGTGTTATTTTGAAGTTATTCGCGATGAACGAAACCGGTCCTGATCTTAGTAAATTTCTTGTGGACTTATTACGAAAAACAAACTCATGGGAAAGCACAAAATTCAAATGATTCAAATTTTACGATGTAAATATCATTTTTTTAACCATGTCCGCTCCCAGCTTGGACCATATGTACTCACTCCTCTAGGAGTTTATCTCAAAATATCTTTTTCTACAAAAACTGCTTGTTCTCAAAAGCTCAACCTCTTTTTCGAAAAGAGTGGATTGAAAGTATACGAGGACTAGTGGTTAGCTAATCGCTTTCGCTGCGCGCCGCTTTTTAGGATCGGAACGGTGGGAAGGGAACACAAACACAAACTGCCTTCGAACAGAATCGATGTATCACAGAAAAAATATGCTCGTAACGGGAGTCGAACCCGGCGGTCCGTCACGGACGCCATCGACGTTGACCACTACACCACGGACCGAACATATTACTATCATGTCTTTGATTTATTTGTAAATAAACTCTACAAAAAGTGACAGTTGTCACTGAATTGAACATACTTTGAACAGGATAGGAGAACAAATGTAATTTATCACTTTAAAGGTGTTCACTGTCAATTCTTGGTCGAAAGGCATTATAATAAAAATAATAATACATTTTTAGGTAATCAAAATAACAATGTATTTTAGTTCTAGATAAATTATTTTATATATTTGTTGATAACTATTTCGGCTTACGCCTTCGTCAGAACTATTCTGGTCCACTACTAGTTCTGACGAAGGCGTAAGCCGAAATAGCTATCAACAAATGTATACAATAATTTATGTAGAACTAAAATACATTGTTATTTCTCTTACCGTATTATAATGGAGTTCTACCAAGTAAATGCCATCAATGTATCGGATCTTATGGAAAAAATATCCCACACAAAGGAATACTTATATATTGTAGGTAGACCTTTTATTTATAATTTGAGATTGCCTCTCGTCATATAAAATGATAGTAATCGACCTTCACCGTCGATTCGCAACCTTCAACGAATATTACGCAAATAAAATACAAATTAAGTCCAGCAGGAAAACAAAGTCATTTAAATATACTGAAGTTTATTGACTGGCCATTTATTTAAGAAATCTACTTCCAGACAAGTTTAGTTTAGTCTGGTATGTTTTTAGTAATAAGCATAGCATGCTAGAAGGTCTATCAAAGATGTATTTAACCTATCTTACGGTACCTTAAATGGTGTAAATCAGTGGAGCACAAGTTTTTGAGAGAAGGGCCAATTTATCCATTTAAAATTTTTCGCGGGCCGCAAAGGGTAAAAGTGAAGAAAAATATTTTATTATTAAAAGTATTTTTCTGTCAAGATAATCGATTAATCAGTATACGATATTTATATATTAATATTATATATTTGCAGAGATTTTTTAATATCGATTCACAAACGTCATGCACTGACAAAAATCCTGAAGAACTAACAATAAAATCCGTGTGTTGAAAACAATAATCTAAAAATAGACTGCACCTGCATCCACAACGATATGACTCATTTAAAAAAATGAATTTCGGTCACAAAATTATATCCATGTGAATATAATCATTTTAAATAATATAAAATAACATTGATTTTTTTATATACCGTTGCTACTGCATAATTTGTTCACATATCGAATACTATTTTTTATCATATTTAATGAAAAATTTGTTGATGTTGGGCCGCAAAAAAATCCATTTCGGGCCGCGTTTGTGCATCACTGGTGTAAATAGAAACACTTTTTACCTTTCACGACTATGTATCTTCATACCTGCGCCACATAATTCAACTATGAATGGCTTGAAACGTGTTCCTATGGCCCTACTACACATTCATGACAATATGTTTCAAATATTTACTATGGTTATTAAGACACAGTCAATTTCGTCCGATGTCTCTATTCCAGGGCTGTGGAGTCGGAGTCGGAAATTTTGAAAAGTTTTTATTTTTGCATTTAATATGTCAAATTTGACTTTTGGTCGCATTGATAGGGTTGATATTTAATTGAATACACATAAATAGGAAAATTAGGGTAAAAAGGTGACGATATTAACCTTTTTTTTGTCGGAGTCGGAGTCGTATTTTTGATCAATGTCTGAGTCGTAGTTTTGGTAAATGCTGGAGTCGGAGTCGGACTTTTTTTAGACCGACTCCACAGCCCTGATTTATTCACATTGAATCTGAAAATAGCGACTTGGCAGGTGAATAGACACAAAACAACAGAGTGTAATGATTCTAAGATATGAGTCTATATTCACCCCCGTGTTACTGGTAAATATTTAGTTGATGGCTATTTTTGTGATATGGTATGTTGCAAATTGATATAAAAAATAGATTTGACAGTGTTAAATTTATCCCTGACATGATTTATTTATTGTATGCATTATTCAGTCTGATGACCTCAGTGAGTCTATTCGACATAAACACTTATTGGTTAGAATATTCTTAGATTGGCTCAGCAGGTATAAGTTGAATTCTACTGAATAGTGTCTCTATTCACCCCGTTTTACGGAACCTTCTGGAAAAAAGACTGCTCCGGTGAAGACCACTGAAGATGGTGTTTTATACTTTCGATGGATTGGGCGGTAACTTTGTGGAACACGGTGAATAAAATAGTTTCGTGTTGTTATATAAACAAAACTAACTATTTACTACGCGCCATTTCAAGTACATACGTACACTTTAAATGCCCGAAGATGGCAATCATGGGAAAGTATAATATACTTTTGAATTATGGTGTAACCAAGCCCAGGATTTGGCCGAACCAAATCTTCGTCACCCGGCCCGTGGGCCATTCCGGGATTACCCGAGCCCGTACAGAACTCAGAACTAAAAGCTGTCAGTGGCGGTAAGGTTTCAAAAATATTCGTCATTCATGTATTACTGGAACACATAAAACACATTGTTTATTATGTCCATGTCTAGCCACCATAAAACACGTACTTTATGACCGGCCAATCGCAATATGATTTTTTTTTCATGTGTGGTCCTCCATAGTTTTTTCATCATATTTCAGACGCCCAACTTTGTAAATATTCGCTAATTAACAATACTTAATTGTAATGACTTGGACATGGTTATGTGCATGGACTTCTGGTTATATTGTGGATCTACTTATTACTAATTTGTTTTATCCTACAATTTTGTTAACCTATTTTACAATTTAGGTATCGAAGTGCAATCGCTAAAATTCATTCACTTTGCGAATGAAGTTACATATACTTATTGATCGAATTGGAATTTACTTGGTACAACTCCATTGTAATACAGTGAAAACATAACAATGTACATATTCTAATTCTACAAAAAAATATTTAATATATTTGTCGGCTTGATCTATGTTCAGAACTGCATTTACTCTTTCTGTATATACCGTTGTAGACAGGGTACACAATACATCTTCTTCTCTGTTCCACCATCCTAGTTTTATATGGCAATAATAAGTTATTAAATGGGCCACACACGTATGAGCCGTAAGCAATGTTACTTTTGTAACATGACATGACTCGCAACCGTATATCAGCATAAGTATGAATGTAATGAATAAGTAGAAATTGAATACGGCTGAGTAAGAAAACCTGAAAAATCATCTCTTCTCAAATAAGGTGTTATTTTTTTATGAAATTTCCGTAATATTTACCGAAGGAGAAAGGTGACCGCCAAGGTTTGCAGTGCATTTCATAACTTGTAATATCGCGATGCGATGTTAAGCACATTACCTTATTAGTGTTTACTAACTACTTAAAAATACTGTATTCTGCAGATAAATTAATATTTTTTGCGGCCAACTTTCTGCATACTTCAAACAACACAAGTGCGTACATATTAACGGCTTATGTACTGGGTAGGTAAATAACATTGCTATTAATTGAATGTGTATTATATGAGTCACTGGTGTATATTAACCAGGGGTGTGGGGTCGTTACAAAAACACAACCACGACTCCAGCATTGACCAAAAGTTTATGTTGAAAAAAAGTTTAATTTTGGCAAGATTTTTTTCCTACCTTTCCTATTTATGTGAATTCAAATAAATATCAATCAGCCGATCCGGCCAATAGTC